>CM053582.1:548349434-548400113 GCA_028627135.1 Pseudochirops cupreus
TGACTCATCTGTGACCCTGGACAAGTCACTTAATTTCTGCCTCAGTTTCCTTATCTGTAAAACAATAATAATAGCACCTACCTGGGAGGGTTATTGTGAGAATAAAACGAGACAATATTTGTAATGGGCTTCCCAACCCATAGAGCAGAATATATAGATATAGATATAAATTCTGATTGCTGCTGTTGTCATTGTCATACTGTCTCCCCCACAATCATGCACACTCCTTGAGAACCGAGACTGTTGAGTATTTGTGCCTTTCTTAGTATCCATAGACCTTAGCACAGCGCCTAATAGACGCTTGCCGATTGATGGTTGATTGAGGATCATTTCTGAAGCCCAAGTGCTCATCCCCATCCTTCATGGGTCAAGTTGGGGAAGGATGTATAAACTCCCCCCCATATTAAATGGACAACATCTCGTGAAGACCTCAGCATCTCAGGGTTCTTTAGAGAGAGACACTCACAGGATGGAGCCAGCTCTTCCCCATCACCTCCTGCCAAGCCCTCGTGCCCCTGGATCTCCTCCAGGGACAACCCACGGCCAAGCAAGCTTCCACTGCAACTGTCTGTCTCTCTCCAGCTTTGCTCAGCCTAAGTTAATAATTTTAAAGTAATTAAATTCAATAAACCGTAACAGATTAAATAAGAGCTAACGGAGGCCGATGAGTCGCTGGCAATCTCCTCTCGCATGTCCTTCGTTTGGAGGCTGGGGAACAAAGGAAACATCAGAGCAGAGAGCTGGGGAGCAGAGGGGCCTGGCAGGGTCAGTGACCGAGATAAACCCTCCACATGGCTCTGGCCACCTCCCGAGGCCACCAGGGGCCTTCATGGATTAGCCGGGCAGCCGGGAAGAGCCAGGCTTCAGCCAGGGCTGGTAGAGGACGGTTATTGAATTAGTCATCGGACCCAAGGATCAAAGCCTTGGACTTGGATGGCTCCTCAGAGATCACAGAGTGGAAATTCCTCATTTTCCAGATGAGGAAGTTGAGACTGTAAGAGGGGCATGACTCAGGCCAAGCTCACACAAGTGGGAAAGCAGCATGGCTGAGATCTGACCCAGGGCCTCTGGTTTCACATCCAGCCTGGGTTCTGTCTAGTTCCAGGAGAGCAGGCCTCCCCTCTGACCAGGCCTGAGGGACTTCAGGACCACTGAAACACTTCCACACAGCATCATGAGATGACTGAGAGTCGGAAGGGAGCTCATCTCATTTTACAGATGTGGAAACTGAGGCCCAGAGACCTGTTCAAGGTCACACAACTAATAAACAATCCAGCTGGCATTTGAACGCAGGTCCCCTCCTCCATCCATATTCCATCATAGAGTTCTAACTACAACGGACCCTGGTGAGCATCTGTCGGACTCCTTCATTTTACAGTTGAGGAACTGAGACACAAAGCGGTTGTGACTTGCCCAAGGTCATACAGCTATTAAACCCTCTGATGCCAAATCCCTCCTTCCTCCCTTCTTACAAGCTGGCTCTCACCCAGTGCCCTTCCCACAGCCCCACACCGCCTGAATAACTACATGCATTTACATAACAAAGCCCTTCTGTACTCATCAGCACATCTGAAGCTTGAAACTGCCCTAGGAAAGAGGAAGTACAAATATTATTAGTTCCATTTCACAGATGAGGAAACAGACACAGTAAGGCTATTTTTTTTTTAGAACAAATGAATGAATGTCATACAACTAGCAAGTAGCAGAAGTGGGATTCAAATCCAGTCCCTCCAGATCCAACCCCACTGTTCTTTCTGTTACACTATCAGTGAACCAGCAGCAGCATCTCTTGCAAACAGTGGGTTCATACAGAAGGTTTTGATGCCCTAAAATGAGTCTGCCAATCTACCAGGCCAGAACTCCGGCCACTGGTGCAGAAACAAATCAATCATGAGCATTTATTAAAAGCCTACTGCATGCCAGGCCTTTGTCTGGTGGCCAGAAGCCCATCAGCTATTTCCATAAATGTAGAAAAAGGTACCTGTGCCAGAGGGAATAAGGGTTTAGGCTCGTCAGTCACTAAGGCCCTCTCGGGAAGAACTGGGGCCTGTGGGTTGGGGCTGCTCCCCATGTTCTGTTGATGAAGCCCTGGTTGCCTGGAGAGTGCCAGAGAATAAAGCTTTGGCTAGTTCTCATACAGACAGAAAATGAGAGAAGAGGGGAGAGGCAGGGAGAGAGACAGGGGGTGGGAGAGGGAGGGAAGGAGAGAGAGAAAAGAGATGGAGAGGGAAAGAGAGAGAGAGAGAGAGAGAGAGGGAGGGAGGGAGGAGGAGAGAGAGAGGGAGAAAGAGAGAGAGAGAGAGAGAGAGAGAGAGGGAGAAGGAGAGAGAGAATGAGGGAGGGAGGGAAGAGGAGAGAAAGAGGGGGAGAGAGAGAGAGAGAAATAGAGAGAGAGAGAGAGGAAGAAGGAGAGAATGAGGGAGGGAGGGAAGGGGAGAGAGAGAGAGAGGGAGGAAGAGAAAGAGAGAGAGGGAGAGGGAGGGAGGGAGAGAGAAAGAGAGAGAGAGAGAGAGAAACTGACTGACTCTTAGGGAGCCCTGCCTGTCTAGAGCCCTTCCTATCCTGTGTCACTTCAGAAATCTCAGTCATCCTTCCCATCATTTGGGGGCTGATGACTCAAGCCGTGGGGCATCTCTTCCGGCTGCTGCCACCCCTATACAATCACTCATTACCACCCATTTGGTCTATTGCAATGGTCTCTTAATAGTCATTCCCACATTTACTCTTGCCCTTTTAATCTAACCTCCATCCCATACTATTATTATTTCCATTGTACAATTGAGGAAACTAAGGCAGAGGTTAAGTGACTTGCCCTGGGTCACACGAGTTAAATGTCTGAGACCAGATTTGAACTCACGTTTTTCTGACTCCGGGCCCAGCATTTGATCCACTGTGTCACCTGGTTGCCTGTGTTTAGCACATATTAGATGCCTAATAAGTATTTACTCCCTGCCTTCTTCCCCTTACCTATTCTCCTATTGTCCAAACCACTCTCATTCTTCCTTGGGGCTAGACACTGAGCTCAGCCCAATGCATGGTTTGGTCAGAAGAGACAAAGGAGAGGGAAATATTCTCTGATTTGTTTCAGATAAGGAAATAAGGTCTGTAGAGGCAGTTTATAGCTGGAAGGGACCTAGATCCAATCTCCTCATTTTATAAATATAGCCAAAGAGGCAGATCGACCTTCCCAAAGTCGTACTAACAAAGCAAGACTTTGAACCCAGGACCTTGGAGGCCTCTACACTACTCTGCCCCTCATGTGACTCCCCCAAGTCTACACAGGATGGAGCCAGGAAGAGGGGAACCTGCTTACTTGGCAATATCCTGCTTATAATTGACTCTCAGTGACCTTCTAGCTGTCTGGAATGGGGAGGGGATGGGGGTGATAATTTGCCCCTTTGTCTTTAGCCAGAACAAAAATGCTCAAGAAAGTGGTCCCCAAATCACATGACTGGATGGAGGGGGTGGCTTTTTGCCTTGGGCAGGATCCTCTGGATTCCAAACTCTGTCATCCCTTGGAAATTTTTGGTGTGGCTTTCAAGTACTGGCTCTTACTGTGATTCAAGCCAGATGCTATCAATGCAAAGAACAGGGGATATGTTCAGTGGGCTCTGACTAAACTGGTACAGACTCATTAGAGACGCCCTTAGAGTCAGGAAGACCAGGCGATTCAAGTCCCAGCTCTGACTCAGAAAGACTGTGTGATCCTGGAGAAGTCACTTAACCTCAGTTGTGAGTAGAGGAAGTATCCTCTCTAGGAATTCTCTACCATGAGAAAATCACAGGCATAGTTTAAAAAAAAAAAGGTGCCCCTCCTCATCCTCACAAATCTTGTCATTCTTTAAAGTTCAACTTAAATCAGAGATTCTCTGTTCACCCTTCTCCACCCCCACCCCCACCCCCCCGCCCATCTCTCACGGCTCTCATCTCTCATTGTACTCAATGTTATAATTGTTATAGTTAGAAATAGTTATAATATATAATTATAACAATCAATAGTTATAAAAAGTCAGTGGAAAGTGACCTCAGACTGCATTTAATCCAGCTCATCCCCAGGTAGGAAGCCCTTCTATACCATCTCTCTGACAAGCAGTCACTAAGCCTCTGCTTAAAGACCTCCAGGGATGGGGAGCTCACTACCTTCCTTAGTCAACCTCTCTTTTAGGACAGATCTGGGTGTTAGGAATTCCTACCTCATATCCAGCCCAAAACTGCCTGTCTACAATGGCCAGATGTTGCTTCCAGTTCTAAGCGCAGAACCAAGCAAACCATCCACTCCATCTCTTTTCTACATGATGGTCTTTCAGATATTCAAAGGATCATAGCCCAGAGTTGGAAGGAGCCTCGGAGGCCATGCAGCCCAATGCTCTCATTTTAGAGATGAGGAAACTGAGGCCCAGAGATGGGTCGTAGCTGTCTCATTCCACCACTGAACAGCTTCTTCCCCACTTTCCAGCCCTATCTCAATATTCCATCTCCTCCCCGGGAGGCATGGGAGCTTGTCAACATCCTTCCTCAAACTTGGCCCCTGGAACTGAACACTGCACCCCAGCTACAGGAAGGCCTCCCTCCTTCTGGACCCCGGGGGTTCTCCTGAGGGGACCTCATGGAGCCAGTGATCTCATCAGCATCAGCGTGGGCAATCCCCTCAGTGGAGATCACAACCTGGTCACGCCTTCTCAGCCCTGCGTGTAATGTCGGTCTGCGGCTTTCTTTCAATCTGCCAAATGCACTGGTTCTGTAAATATTTCATGGGTAGTGGTGCAGCCCCCAGGCTGTCCATCTGTTATCCCTGACTTGCGCTGCATGACCAGCACCACCTCCTTTCCTGCTCTCACGGCTTCTCCCACCATTTGACCCAGCCTATAGAAACCTACCAGGCATCTTTACAGTTTTTTTTGGGGGGGGAGGGTGGAGAAGGAAGGTCACATATAATTTTGAGTCTTCTGAGATGCTAATGTGCCACACTTTGTACCCGGACAACCTCAATGGGAGCATATCCTTGAGCTAAATCCATATTAACTTTACTGGTTGTCATGTAATACCAGAGACCCATCTTGAGCTTGCAGTCCACTAAGACCCCCAGATCTTTTTCATCTAAGCTGTTGTCTAGCTAAGTCACATTCCTCCTATTTGAAGCCAATTTTTCATAATTGAAGTGAAGGATTTTACATTTATCCTTATTAAAGTTCATCTTACTAGATTTGGTACACCAGTCCAGCTTTTTGACAACTTTCTGGAACCCAGCTCTATGGTCCAACATATTAGTTATCCCTCACAGCTTCCAATCAAGTTTAATAAGTATGTTATCTATATTTTCATCAAAATAATTGACAAAAATGTGAAATAGCACAGATTGGGGAGCAGAGCCCTGTGGCACTCCACTGGAGTCCTCCTTACAAGTTGACAGCATTCCATTTCTGTCACACCCTTTGGGTCCTACAGTTGGTTAAATGGTTGTAAACCAGTTGTCCAAAAGTGCACCATTTATGTATTGTTCATCTGTTTCCCCAACCAGGGACTATGCCCTTGGTGAGGGCAGGGAGCAAGATACATTTTTATATTCTTTGAAGTGTTAAGCCACAAAGGAAGCAGGACACAGAGGAGTTAGTCTACAAATGTGTGTTGAAAGATCATTGGATTAGTTGCTTTTCCACCTTTTAGGACATCCACCCAAAGAAGGGTGAAAAAGTGGGACCAGAGTAGAGGATGGCCCAGCCAGTCTGTCCTTCCTCCATACAACAAGGTCTGGGTTCAAATGAAGACTGAATAATGCTGGATCCAAGCATCCCTTGTCCTTCATGGCTTCCCAGTGCAATGAGGCACTCCCTACCATGTGCAGGGAACATACAACCTGAACAACTAGAAAGTAATTAGGAGCACTCTCCTTCTCCAGTGGTCCTGCTTCCCTTTATTCATATATCTCCTCCCTCCACCCACTTGTTTTCAGGCACCCAGAATCTTCAGGCAGACAGGATCCCGAATCTGGGGCAGACAAGGTTTCAGAGGCCAGTTAGTCTTACTCTTTCTTTTTACAAGGGGGGAAATTGAGGTCCAAGAAGATGAAGTGACTTGCCCAAGGTCAAACAGGAAGTAAGGGAGGTAGGATTTGAACCCAGATGCAGAGCCTGTGCTCCTTCAATACTCGAGGGTTTCTAGTTCTCCTTTGAGAGACTAGTTGAAAATTCATGCAGGTTCATTCAATTCAATTCACTAAGTTCAACCATCATTGACCAGGCCCCTGAGAGATACCACAAACACCTTGAGCTCTTCCTCGTGGACACCCTCTAAGGGATAAGGAGGGTAGGGTCCCTGCCCTCAACCACCTACAATCAACCCCAAGGAGTTTCAAATGTAGGGGGAAAATAGAGACAAAGATAATTGTAACACAATGCAGAATACCCAAAAGCACAAAGGATACCTGAGGGAGGGAAGACAAGACAGACATGACCCTCCCAGGACAATCACTGAAGCAGACACGGCCGGCTCCTTCTAACAGCCAGCGGGCTGCTTCCTGAAACAGAGCCTGCCAGCCATGGGTCACAGGTCATGGGTCACGGGCTTATAGCTGGAAGGTCTGACAGGACAGTGGATGGCACATGGCCAGAGTGACTTGCGGTCAGTTACTTGTAAAAACATTTTGTAAATCTTGAAGTACTATGTGAGTTTTATTAATATTATTATTATTATATGTGAGTTCAAATCCTCCTGCAGATGCTTGCCAGCTGTGTGTGACCCTGGCAGGGCTCAATTCATCGGACTCCAAATCCCATACTCCTAAGATAGTGAGGCAAAGGGCAGGCTATCTATTACATGTTAGCCTACTGAGGAAGGGGTAAGGGAAGAAAGGAAGGCTTCCATTTTAATAGAAAACTACAAAGAGAATAATGCTTTAGACTTTTCAAGTGATGAATAGTCTTGCGTGGGGCCTACCTGGAGATGCCCAGCCTAACCTGAAATACTTCTTTCATTCTAAACACCCCTCAGGGCCATGGTGGGGTTACTTCCCAAATGCTCCTTCCTGATGCCCTCAAGAGCTGAAAGCACTCATGCCTCCCCCAAAGTGGTTCTTGGCCATATGCCCATTTCACTGATGAGATCCCTCAAGGCCCTCACTCAGCAGCTCTTTCCCAACCTTCTTGTTCACAGAGGGGTTGGGGGCTCAAAGAGAAGCTAACCTTCCTTGCATCTGCTCTGCACCCCACCCTTTAAGCATGGGTAAAAAAAAAATGAGGAGACAGATTTAAATTCCCCAATCTCCAAGTATAGAATTCCATTTCAGGAAGGAACATTAACTAAAAGTCGACCAGGTCCCCTGGGGAATGACTGGCCAGGCTGCATATGAATTAGACATATATTTGCAGCCTTACTATTAACTCTGAATAAAATATGATGGGGGGGAAAGGGGGAGCCAGCCAGGAGCCTGTGGGGGGCGGTCAGTGAGCTCAGCTTCCTTGTTCACATCTGGAACTAGTTTCCTCTTTCAAGTCCCTTTTCTAAAAAATAAGATGGAATTTGAAAGGCCTCTCCAAGGAGAAGGTTGGGAAAGGAGCTGAGTTAGTGTTGTTATGCTGTTGGGTTTGGCTTTTTGAGGGGGGAGAGGGTAGACATTCTCCCTCCTGGAGGTCCACCAAGTGCAGAAGAAAGAAAGAAGTGATGTCCAGGATGCAAGAAATCTTGGAAGAGATTAAACTGTGCCCCAGCCAGGAAAAGTCCCATTTCATGCAACATTCTGATATATGTTAGTGAGAAAATGCCACACACACACACACACACACACACACACACACACACACGAGCCCTGTCCTGCCCATCCCAGAGGGTAGAGAGCTAAGAACAGATCCATCAGTCATCATACCCTCAGGGAACTCATGGGGAAGACCCACACACAGAGACAGCCCTGTCCTGCGGGAGAAAGATCCACTCTCAAAGAAAGGGTCCTTCAGAAGATAAATGTAGTAGCCACTATGGGCGGCTGCTGTCTAAAGTCAGAAAGACATTGCAGTATGAATGCTATTGAAGAGGCAGAATCGAGGTTCTGCATTCAAATTCTGACTCTGAGGTACAGCATGGGACTTAAAATTTATTTTTGCTTTAATATAATTACTTGTTACAATGGAGAGTTAACATGGTGGGGGAGAGCGTGGGAAGTGGACGGGGTTGAGGAGATGGAGTAAGGGTAATGACACCCATGGTTTCTTTTGTTTTGCTTTTAAAGAGAAGAAAATATCTTCAATGGAAACATGTTAAAATGAAGTGACTAGGTGGTGCATGAGAGTGGGAAACTTGGAGTCAAGAAGTCCTGAGTTCAAACCTTACCTCAGACATGTACTGCCTGCATGACCTTGTACAAATCACTTTTAAAATAATCTGTCTGCCTCGGTTTCCCCAAGTGTAAAACTGGGATAATAATAGCCCCTACCTCACAGGGTCATTGTGAGTATCAAATGAGATGATATTTGTTTTCAAAAAAAAGTTTTGCAAATCTTAGAACACCCCAAAGAGAGCAGAAAGAAATACAGGGGATCCAGATAAACACAGCAGTGTGGATACTACCAGATTAAATTTAATAAACGCTTTTTTAAAAGTCTATATAAAATAGAGATTCAGAGCTTGCTAGGGAGGCCTCTTTTTCCATTCTTTGTATAAAGAAATGTTCATGTTTTCTGAAGCTGTCAGGCTCAGAACATTTTTTAATTTTTTTTAAATACTGCCTCTGGTACTGACTCACTGTGTGACAGTGGACCAATCATTTCCCCTCTCTGGTCTTGGATTCTTTGTCTGAACAGGAAAGCCAATAATACCTGCAGCGTCTGCCTCGATGACTCCATCTGCTCCACACGTCCCTGAAAAGTCAGTTATTTTTACTCCTTCCCAAGAACCTTTGCTCTTCTGTGTTGTAACAAGCATGTTACTTTCTGTATACGTGTGGGAATTCATACATGTGTTTTACGTGTCTCTTCTTTATTCTCCAGAGGGACTGTAAGTAATACTGTATGGTAGTGGATGGCAGATAAAGCCTGGAGTAGAAAGACGATGGTTTGGGTCCTGAATCCATCCCTTACTGGTTATGTGACCTTGGGCGAGTCATTCTCTCTCAGGTTCAGAACTCCCATCTGTAAAAAGGCAACAATGCAGAAGGAGAAAGACCAGAGCCATGGAGCAAGGGCTGGATCTGGAGTCAGATCACTCGGGTTCAAATCTAGGCTCAGTCACTCACTGGCAGCCACTCCCCCGCCCCGGACCTCAGTTTCCTACTCTGTAAAATGAAGGCATTGGGGTAAATGACCTCTGAGGCCCCTTCCAACTCCAGGCCATATGTCCCCTTTTACTCTCTGGATTGTTGTAAGGAAACCACTTTGTAAGCAAACCTTCAAAGGGATAGGAAATGGATCTGGGATTTTGATGGTAAAGGGAACTCCCAGAGAAGGAGACCCCCTCTGCCAGTGCAGACCGGTATTGTCTTGAACTTGCTGAGATTCTTAACAGCAGGTCCATGAGCTGGGCTTTGAAAACTATTGGGACAATTGCATTTCGATAGTGTCGGTTTTTTTCTCTGCAGTGCTATGTATTTCATTGTATGCATTGAAACACATTGTTCTACAAGTGGTCATAACCATCACGAGACTGTTGGAAGGGTCAGTGACACCCCAAAAAATTTAAAATAACAAAATAAGAGCCCTGGGCTTAGAGATCAGCCTGACTGGACCCCTGAGAGGTTGTCACTGCCTGAGGTCACACAGCCAAGATGTGGCAGGGGTGGACTTTGAACCAGAGGCCAGCTCTCTACTCACTCTCCCACGGAGCATGACAAGCCTTTAAAAGCCATGAAAAGGGCTGCAGAAACCTAAGTGATGATGGGTAGGCACATATGCTTGTTGAGAGATGTGTTAGGCCATCAGTAAGTGTGCCTACGGATACAGACCTGAGTCCAAGGGGCATGGGATAGGGCAAAGGGCACCACCTACTCCATGCTCTGCTCTCTTCTTCTCTGGGGGATCTCCTGCTGGGCACCTCCCAGTGTCAGATCTGGGAGGCAGCACCCAGCCTTCTCTCCCATCTGGGCTTGGGCTGCTGTAGAATTAGCATTCCAAACAGCCAGAGTCCAGCTGCCTTTACAGCCTATTTTATTGATCAGTGGGATGTTTCTTCTCATCGGAGACCTGATTTTCCTGTCTTTAATGAATTTAATTTTCTGAGCACTCACTAAGTAGCTTGACACCTTTTTATTACTGAGGGCCAGTCTCCAGCTGACTTAATCTTGTATGGTTTTAATCATTAACTACTGTACAGTTTCAAAGAACTTTGTGTTCTGACTGCAGGAGGCTCAAAGGGGCTTCCCCAGGCCTCTAAAGAACAGCCTGGGGGCCCAGAGCCCACAGTGTGGCCTAGGTGAGAACACTCCCTAGTCATCAAAGAAGGGTTAATTTCAAATAAGCTAAGCATTCCAAGGTCAAGGCTTGGAGAGGTCAGTTCCTTTCCCAAAGCACTGTAGGCTCATGAACTTATCATACTCCCATAATTCTCCCATCTAGCCATGAATCTGTGATCTCCGCTAAGTGAATAATCCTTCCAAGAGTGCAAATCTCAACCCATCCTCACCTACCCATACCACGAGGGGACGCTTATCCATTACCTACTACGTACCTGCCGAACATGGGCAACCTGGTACAATGGATAAAGTACTAAAACATATATACTGGCTGTGTAGTTAAGGCCCTTCACCTCTCATTGCCCTCAGGAAATTCTCTGAGATTCTAAGTTATAAATGACGAATGTCTTGTATCAATAGAGGGAGGCACAGCCATGAGTTAGAAAGACATCTTTCTGGGTTCAAAATCCAGCCTCAGACTCTCACTAGCTGTCTGATTCCTGGGTAAGTCACCTCACCCTGTTCGACTCAGTTTCCTCATCTGTAAAATGAGCTGGAGAAAGAAAGCAAACCACTCCAGCATCTTTGCCAAGAAAACCCCAAATGGGGTCACAAGGGGTCAGACACAACAGCAAAATCAATGGAGGAAATTTCTATACCAGAAACAGTCTACGATCAACCAAAAAGTATTTATTAAGAATTTACTGTCACACAGGAAATACAAAGTAAAAGTAAAAAAAAAAAAAGACTCTGCCCTTAAGGAGTTTTTATTCTTCTGGGGCACACAACATGAAGATAAATAGGTCCACCTAAGATCCATTCAGAGGGGAAGGCATCAGCAAGCAGGTCTGGATTCATCAAAAATAAAAAATAAATTTCCAAGGGGAGGCAATCAGGACAGGGAGAGGTTTGGAAACCACGTCATGATGGAGAGTGCTTGACAGAACTAGGGTGTTTATTGTATAGAAGACTTAATTGGGACATGTTCATCACATTCAGACATGTAAGGGCTGTCAAGCAGGACAAGTAGGGTAGCAGCCTTGCTCTGTGTCTCTCCCCAAAAGCAGAAGTTACATTAAGACAGATCTTGGTGCGGGGCAAGGAAGTTGGCTGAAAAGGTAGTGAGTTTCCCTTCACTGGGAGTGTTCAGACAGACCACCTGTCTGAGATGACACCAAAGAGGGGTTGGACCACATGACTTCTAAGGTGCTTCAATCATCAACATAAAACATCTTTTCCAGGTCTAAAGCCTAGGAATGAGAAGACAGTGGCCAAGAGATGCGGGCTCATGGTAGATGGGACTGAGAGAGCTCCAGGTCATACAGCTAGTAAATGACAAAAGCTGGATTTGAACTAGGATCTTCCTGACCCTAAGTCCAGTGCTTTCTCATCTCTCACTTGGGCCTCTGCGTTCTCATCTGTAAAATGGGGCAGGTGGGCTAGATGGTTTCTAGTTGGATTAGAAGTCCTTGCCAGCTCTAGGTCTCTGATTCTGAATGCAACATCTTCCTCATATGCTCAATGGCCAACTAGCCAATGGTGGGGGTTAGGAAACTCCGAGATGTGGTCAACGGCTTCTGGTGCTACTACTGATAAAAAAAAAAGAGTTACAAGGCCCCAAATGTTCTCATTCTTGTCATCCAACCAGAGTGATCAAACCAAGCCTCCATGGAAGCCAAGAGAAGACCAGGGAGGTGCCTCATGATTCAGAAACCCAACAGACGGGGAGAGTGCCTGGACAACTGACAACTTGCATCAACAACAGCCGGAGAATGATTAAGAGTGAGCATCATCCTCAAGCTCATCTGAAGCTTATCTCCGATGGTTTGGTAGATGGAAAAAGAAAACATGTGTTGCTCCCAGTGTCTCCCAAGCTAATGGTGTGTACAAACGATCAAGCATTGGTCCCTGTTCAAGAATGAAAATGGAACCACAACAGCCAACCAAAGTGGGAATGTTTTCTCAGGGAAATATGTTCCCACTGATGACTATTTTGCAAGTGAAAAGTGATTATGTTTTCTTTGCTTGTGAAGGGGTAAAAATATATATATATGTATCTCCAGGCTGCTGTGTAGTTGGAGCTTTTTCAGTCAACCTTCATGTATGATATAACAGACCCCCCACATGAGGAATAGATCTCAAAGAGACCCACCCTCCTCTCTGGAAACAGAGAGATACAGAAGTGTGTCTGACGTGGATGTTTGGGAAAGACGTAAGAACAGAGAGAAGAGGCCTAGATAAGGGGTTCTGGAATTCCATTCTCTGTAAACTCACTTCAAATCCATTACAGAGATCGGTATCCTACATAAGAGCACTTAACAAATAGTTCCACAGATGGGAAACTTTCAGGAAATTTTACTTTCCAGTGGGGTAAGGGGGAAAGGTGGTCGCAGTAGAAGGAGCATTGGAGATGGAAAATATGGGTTTGAATCTCAGCTCTGCTACTTAGTGGCTGTGTGACCTAGATGTGGGTTTGAATCCTAAAAAATTCACTTCTCTGGGCCTCAGTTTCCTCATCTGTCATATGAGGACTTGGACCAAATGACTTCTAAGGCCCATTCTAGATCTAAATCTGCTATCTGCCCTGCCATCCTGAAGAGCATGACTTTGGCCACAAGAAAGCAAGCTGCTTTCCTGAAAGGCAAAGGGTGATTCTTCTATCTCTTCCCCTCTCCAATCCAATCTTCCCACTCCTGCCAAATTAATATTCCTAATACACAGGTCTGGGAGTGTTACTCCCCTGCTGTGAAGCCTCCAATGTCTCCTTATTGCTTCTAAGAAAGGCAGCCTGGAGTAGTGAAAAGAACCCAAACCTTGGAACCAAAAGACCCGGATTCAGGTGCTGAACATGCCCTTCTCTACTTATATGAGAGCAACTGAATAAATGACAATGATGATCAATGGGTATGGGATGATTGTTCTGTATATAGATATGGGTATGGATATGGATATAGATATAGATATAGATACAGATATAGACAGAGACAGAGATATTGATAAAGATAGAGACAGAGATAGAGATATGGATAGAGACAGAGACAGAGACAGAAATATAGAGACAGAGATAGAGATTGTAGGTAGCATCCTCAGGTTGACCTGAGATTTGTCCTGGATGATTCGGTCATTCTAAAACAGCCTGGCCAAGTCACTTAGCCCCTCTGAGATTGCTTCTTCATCGTGAGAATGGTACATTGTATAGCACACAGAATCCAGAGTCAGGGAGGCCTGGGTTCAAATGTCACCTCAGATATTTACTAGCTGTGTGTGACCCTGGGCAAGTCATTCACCGTCAGTTTGACAATAGCACCTCCTTAGATGAGATGACTTTTAAAGCACTTTGCAAACCTTACAATGTTATCTCATACAGTTACTACTGTTGCTACTCTTATCTTAGAAGTGTTACTAACAATGCTCCCTCCAGCAGTGCCGCTAGGCGCTGGGAGGAGAGGGCTTTGCAAGCCTCCTCAGCCCCCTGAAGGAGATGTGGAGATGGTTGTTGTGGCTTGGGCCTTGAATGGATAAGAAATAGACTCCTCTGCCCCGGCCCTGAGACCTTGTTCCACCTGACTCTGGTCTGGCTTTCTAGATCATTTCACCTCCTCCCTTTCATCTTCCAGCCGTTCACAAGCTCAACGCGTCGCTTCTCACCCAAGTCCAGGAAGCCCCTCCCTCACCCCCAAAACACACGACCTTCTCATTTTACCTGCTAAAATCCTCCTCCTGCTTTAAGAGCCGGTGCCCCCTCCTCCATGGAGCCTTCCATGATTGTCCAGACTGAAAGTTTCCTCCTCTTCCTGGAATTTCCAATAGTCCTTTATCGGGCTCTCTCCTTTGACCTTATCTCCTTGCTATACATTGTATCAAAATTGTGTGTATGTCAGTCATCATCCCCCCCCCCCAGACTGTAAGCTCACTGAGGGCAGGGCACACAATTCAAGTTGGAATGGTCATGGAGTCAAACCCCAGCCCCATTTTGCAGATGAGAACACTGAGGCAGGCAGTGACGTGACCCATCCAGGGTCACAGAGCTGGGAAGTGTCTGAAGTTGCACGTGAACATGGCTCTTCCTGCTTCCAGCCCAGGACTCCATTGCCCACATTTCATCTTTGTATCACCAGCCCTACCTAAGCCTGAGGCTTTGGGCGTAGCAGGCCTTTTATTAGAGTAGGTGAAATTATGCAAAGCCCAGGTGTGCCTAGCGTGACTTTCCTGAATCTCTAGGACTCTGGGCAGGGAGAGTGGCATGCAGAGCTCCTTCAGGAGCAGCGGCTATCCATCCGCTGGATGGAAGCTGCGCCAGAATCCCGGGAGCTTCTCCACAGAAACAAGGGGAGACACCCTCTCACGGCTGTGGGCCCCATCTCTGTCCAAGGGCCTTCTCCCACCCTTTCATCTGAGCCCCTCCTCCTGACCATATCAGCGGGCACGTATGTGTGTGTTTACATGCATGTACATGTGTATGCAGTTTTTAAGGGTTCACAAGGTACTTTTCAAAGGTTGTCTAATTTGATAGTCACAACCTAGGAAATGGGTGGTATTATTATATCCATTTCACAGATGAGGAAACTGAGGCTGAGAGAGACTAATAAATGACTTACCAGGGTCATACAACTGAGGCAGGATTTGAACTCAGGTCTTTCTTGACACCCACACCCACCCCCCCCAGTCCATCATGCTACCCACTTCATCCCATCAATTAGCAATAGAAGTGTACTCCGATAAGTCAATCTCTGACAGAAAAGGGAAGAAGCTAGAACAGTCGTTGCCTGTTTCAGGAAGTCCTATGGGGAAATAATTAACATATATTTTAAATAATTTTATTGGTATCTTGTGTTTTGTTAGGCAACTATGTGACACAATGGATAGAGTGTCAAGCCTAGAATTAGGAAGTCTCATCTTCCTGAATTCAAATCTGGCCTCAGACACTTCCTTGCTGTGTGACCCTGAGCAAGTCACTTAACCCTAATTGCCTCAGTTTCCTCATCTATAAAATAATCTGGAGAAGGGAATAGCAAACTACTCTAGCATCTTTGCCAAGAAAGCCCCAAATGGGGCCAGGAAGAGTCAGTCAAACATAACTGAACAACAAAAATCATTTCTTTTTCTATTACTTAAACATCTTTTTTTTACTTAATTATTTTTCCATTAACACAAATACATTTTCTCTCTCCCACCTTGAAACCCCCCCCCCAAAAAAAGAGGTGGGGGGAGAATTCCTTACACCAATTATTCCCAGCAGAGCCAAACAAATTCCACGTTGGCCATATCTAAGAAATGTCTGATTCTGCACTTTGCGTCAACAACGTCCCCCGTATCCAGCACTCCCTCTCCCTACTCACATAGAACCATCCCTCTTCACAAAGATTTTTTAAATGAGGAAAAAGAAAATAAATCACCAAAACTGACTTATCCATGCAAGGCAGTGGGGTGGGGGAAGGGACAGGAATCTGACAATAATTAACAGATATATTTAAGGGGAAAGTGAGCAACAAAGAGACACCAGGCACTTCTCAGGCCGGCCCGTAAGGAAGTGAACCGTTGTGAAGTAACGCGAGAAGGAAAAGAACCCTCAGTGTGACCTGGTGGTGGCCCAGGATTCCCAAGGTACGTTAGGTTGCTGTGGATACTGAGGCTGTCTCCTAACCCGAGAAAACACGGCTGCAAGCATTTCCTGGTTATTTCTTAGGGGTCTTTTTCTCCACTGGTGAGCTACTTAGGGGTTAAGGCATAGACAACACCAGGAGGGAACTGGTCAGTGATTATCTGACTACCCAAATGGCACAGCTGTTGCTACCTACCTGCTTGACCCTACCATTCAGGCCTGTCTGACTCTTCATGACCCCATTTGGGATTTTCTTGGCAAAGATGCTGGAGTGGTTGGCCATTTCCTTCTCCAGTTCATTTTACAGATGAGGAAACTGAGGCAAACAGGGTGAAGTGACTGACCCAGGGTCACCCAGCTAGGAAGTGCCTACAGCCAGATTTGAACTCAGGAAGATGAGTTTTCCTGACCTCCAAGTCTACTGTGCCACCTTGCTGCTCAGATACCACATATCATGACCCTAATGTGATACTATGACCTAAGACCAAGAGCAAAGGCTGTCATTGATCTTCCCTGACCCCCTTGACCATGACTCCCAAAACTAACCTAAGCTAAGCTTATTGAGAAATAGCCTGGTGTTGTGGAAAGAATGTTGGATTTGGAATTAAAATATGTGGATTCAAATCCAAACTACACTTTCTAGCTGTATGACCCTGGGATAAAACATTAACTCCTCTGGCTTTCAGTAGCTTCATCTTTACAATGAGGGCACTGGACTCAACCACCTCCAAGGGTTCTTTTAGCCTGAATGCCATGATCCAACATGATCTGTGAGTGCTATGGGCGTCATATGCATATGCATGACCAGAAGTGTGGATGCACAATGAAGTGTTGAGTATGAGCAAACAAACAAGCAAGTGTGTGTGTGTGTGCCTGTGTGTGAGAGACAGAGAGAAGGAAGAAGGGAGGGAGACAGAGACAGAGAGAGAAGAAATAGGGAAATAGAGAGAAGAGGGGAGGGAGAGAGAAAGGGGGAGGGAGAGAGAGAAAGAGAGAGAGAGAGAGAGAGAGAGAGAGAGAGAAAGGGTAGATTGAGAGAGATGGAGGGACAGAGACAAAGACAGACACATAGAGAGAGGTGGGGGAAGAGACTAACTATACAAAGGGGAACCTTCATCGGCATTCTCCTAATTCATAGTCCATCTTATGAGGATTGCTCCTCCATCTCCATCCAGAGTGTCTCCTGCAGAGATCCAAGTGCCTTCCCTGAAGAGTTCAATGTCTCAGCAGTGCCATAGTAGCCCCAGTCAACTCTCTACCTCAAAGCCTGGATGAGCAAATCCTTGATTTTTCTCTTGGGTGAATATCAGAGAGAACAGATTTCTCTTTTTAAAAAATCTTGGTGGAGATCTCTCCATCTCTTTATCTCAGCCCAAAATACTGAGTCAGGCATCATTGAGTCCTTCATCTTAGGTGATGGTTTCTTCTTTAAGTCCCTGGGCCCTTAAAAAGCTTCAAGTAGGTGCCTAACCTGAGCTCACCTTCCCCAGCACCTACCAAAGATCCCTCTATATTGAAAGGCCAAGGCTACCTCTATTATGAAGCACCTAGTACACCTTTTTTCAGTAATATCTGACTCTCTGTGACACCATTTGGGATTTTCTAAGGTAGTTTTCCATTTCCTTCTCCAGCTCACTTTACAGATGAGGAAACTGAGCAGGGTGAAGTGACTCTGCCAGGGTCACACAGCTAGTGAGTGTCCTTATTTGAATTCAGGTCTTCCTGTTTCCAGGCTGAGCACTCTATCCTCTGTTCCCCCGCACACACCTAGTATACAGGCAACACTTAATATGTGCTCATTGATTGCTAGATTACTTGTAATAGGGTCCTCATTGTAGGATAAGTTCAAGGTGGTTCATAGCAGTCTTGGATAGATTCCAGGTTCCAGAATCTCATTCGATTTAATTCAATAGAAATTAATTGTCTGGTGTGTGTGTGTGTGTGTGTGTGTGTGTGTGTGTGTATGTGTGTGTGTACACTTTTATGGTAGCTAGCATTTATATAGGTTATCTCACTAGATCCTCACAATTACCCTGGGAGGTAGATATTCTCCTTACCCCATTCTACAAATGAGGCTCAGAAATGTCACATGCCCAGGGTCCCACACCCACCAAGTGCCTCAGGCAGAATTCAGACCCAGGCCTTTCCTGACTCCCTCACCAGTCTTCTAGCCACCAAACTGCCCCATCTGACCATTGACGATTGGTTGCAGGCTGAGCTCAGGCTGGCTACTGGACTCTCAGTTGGATTCAGCCTGCCTCGACTTAATTCCATATAATCCAACAGGAACATAGTGTTTCTTTTGTGTGTCAATCAGTAAGCATCTATTAAGCCCCTAAGTGTCAGGTTCTGTGTTAAGGCCTGGGGATTAAAAGAAAGGCAAAAACAGCCTGTGACCCCCAAAGAGCTCCCAGTCAAACTGGGGAGACGATCTACAAACAGCTCCGTCCAAAGCAACCAAAGCGAGGAGAAAATGGGTTCTGTATGTATTTCAGTGTGTGCACGTTGTCTCCATGGACTGAATGTAAGGTCCTCGAGGACAGGGGCAGGGCGGGCTTTTGGCACAGGGACAAGAATGTAGTAACAGTTTAATAAATACTTCTTGACTGACAGATCGGTGGCCAGACAAGACGTAATCTAGCAGATGAAAGACTGGCTTTGGAATCAGATCTTCCTTCTGCTGTGTGATCCTGGGCCGGTCATTTAACCTCTTGCCATTGCCTTTTCCAGTTCATTTTACAGATGAGGAAACTGAGGCAGAGTACAGTGACTGACCCAGGGTCACCCAGCTAGTAAGAGCCTGAGGCCAGATTTGAACTCAGGAAGATGATTCTTCCCCAGGGCTCTATACACTGTGCCACCTTGATGCCCCAACACCGTGTATCATGACCCCAAGGTGACACTATTAACCTCTTGGGGTTCCCAGACATCTATGACCCTACTTTTATAATGGAACGGACGAGATGCATGGTAGATGATATGACATCACCAATCGGAATCCCCCCAAAAATGTGCCAGGAAGTATGATAGGGGTTGGGGATCCAAAGACAAAGACCAAAGTGCCCTCTGCCTTCAAGGGGCTTACAGTTTATTAAGCATATAAACAAATGTAATGGAGGGTTGGCCAATGAAAACTTAGTCCTATGAGCATATACAGTGGACACTTACAGCTGGGCTCTGGGCCCTGGATTTCTTGGCTGGGTCCCCGGTTCTGTGTGCAGGGCTAAGTGAACCCTGTTTCCGGGCTGTGTTCTGGGCTTCCCCCCAATAGGTGGGGCTACATACCAGCTCAACTACCCCCCACCCCCCCAATCTGGGGCAGCCTGGGTTCTTCAGCTCTCTGGGAATAGGAAGCATCAAGGAAACCTCATTTCCAGGCAGCTGATGATTCAAGGAGAATGACTAGCATTTTCAAGGTTTAATTCTGTACCTTGTGATCCAAGGAGACAGCAGGCCGCTGAGCCCCCTCCAGACAGATAGAAAGATCCCTCTGGGCTCCTGGCAGCTGGGGCACTATTTCCTGGGCTGTATTTCCTGACTGTGGCAGGCTGTGCAGGGCTGGAAAGCCAACTTAAGGTTTTCTTTTTCCCTTTGAGAAATAAATGACCTAACTTTCCACAGGAACAATTGCCACAGCTGGTGACTATTATGTCCCTTCTTCCCTCCGAAAACTCAAATACAAGATTCTCTACCATGAAGAGCTTCAAGGATTTTTCCAAAACCTTCAGAGGGAAAAGGGAGAGAACAGAAGGAGAGGAAAGGGTAGCAGAATAGGGAATTGGTTGGGTCACCCAGGCTCACAAAAGAGGCATCTGGACCAAGGTGTCCATCCCCCGAATCATCGCCCCCGCCAACCAGGATGAGCCGGATCTCTGGGGCATCAGCCAAGCCCAACTCTTCGATGAGCCGTTGGAACTAGAATAAACACTCTCTGGCTTGTGAACATTAAAGGAGATTATCAAAGGTTCCTGTCCACAGTGTGACAGTGAGATAACAAGGATGAATTTGGAGAGAGCATCCAGGAAGATTAGGCCAAAACCTCCAGATGGAATGCCCAAAACCCAAACACCTCCATGGAGGGTCCAGGGATGGAAGAAAAGTGAGGGTCTCCAAAGAGCTCAGGGGGTGAGTCAGCAACACAGACGGCATGAACACAAGACCCTGTACTGAGCACAAGACGGAGGCAGAGCTGGGATGTAGAGAAACCAGACCCGCCCTCAAGTCACTTAAAGTCTTATGGTTATAACATCCAGGAATGGATCTTTTTTTAAAAAATTATTTATTATTGATATTTTTGCCTTTATATCATGGCCATTCCAGTTAGCACCTACCCTACCTTTGCCCTCAGGAAGCCTTCCTTAAAACCAAAAGATCAAAAACAGAAAACAAAATAAAATGAGCTGTCTGACAACATGTACAACCTTCCATGCCCCACCATGGGTTACTGACCCCTGAGAAAACCAAAGAACCCCGCGTGAAGCTTGTAGACACTGATCAGAGCCCTCCGTATAAATATCTGGAGCTAATGGGTATATCTAAATGACCAGAGACAATGGGACTAGTTTGGCCAGGCTTCCTGAAGGAAGAGAGATTTAAGCTGAGTTTAGAAGATGGGGAAGAGGAAGACTGTTTCCTAGCCTGAGTGGTCAAAGGGAATCTGCTTGGCCCCCCAGCATTCAAAAACCTGAAAACTCACTGCTGTCTTCACTGTTAGAGAAGAGTCCAGACCTGCTGAGATGGGAAGCAGCTGGAAGAACTGAACAGACTTCCACCTCTCCAACCCTGAAAAGGCTTCCTTTTTCCCAAGAGAGCAGGGCCAGCACTGTGGAGGGCTGGACCTTCACTCCTCCTGTCTTTTCCAGCTGGGGGAGGGAGACAGCTGTGCTTCTTCAACCACAAATTCTGCCCCTCCTCCCAACACCTGTGCACCTGAACCAGGAGCTGCAGCTGTAATGATGATAAAAGTGCAGCAGAGACATGTGAAGGCTGGAAGCAGAGCAGAGCCATAAATTCATCTGCATCTGCAGGGAATTGAGGAAAGTAGGGAGGGAGGCCCCAACAGTGAGTGGGGGGAGAGGAATACAGACAGGGAGAATTAGCCAGACTCCCCCATCACCAAGGCCAGAGCAGAGGACTCTGTGGGTAAGAAGGGCCTCAAACCAGTACTCAGTACCCTAGGAAACTGTGTCTCTGAAGGACACAAACCCTTTTGCTTACCCCAAAGAGAAGTCCCTTTGGGACCCAGAAGGCTTCAATCACAGAATTACATCATTCCCAAATTCCAAGGGAATTCCAAGGTCCTATTCATGATAATAATGATGAGGATGATGGTAATGAGGATGAGAATGAGGATGATGGTGATGGTGGTGGTGGTGGTGGTGGTGGTGATGGTGGTGGTGGTGGTGGTGACAAAATTCTCCATTACAATGTAGCTGAGAAATGGTCCCCCAAAGAGATGAGAAGGAGCCCACTGTCTCTCAGGCAGCCTGTTCCATGTAAAGACAGCTGGAATCATTAGGAAGTTTGGTTTTCTTTTTGGTTGTTTTCCTGATATCAAGCCCAAATTTATCTCTTGACAGCTTCCACCCATTGCTTCTAGCTGTGCCCTCTCGGACCAAACAGAACATTGTCCAATCACTCTTCCACATGACAGCTTTTCAATTACTTCAAGTCAATTATCATCTCCTCTGAGTATTCTCTTCTCCAGGCTAAACATCCCTCACTCCTTCAACCCACTGTTGAACAGCCCCCCTGATGCACAGAGGTGCATCAGAGAAGCAGAAAATACCTTCATTAGTCTCAGGGCTTAGAGTAACAAGGGAAGGACCAGGGCATTAGGGGCTGGGCAACAGAGGTTGGACCTCGAGAATGAGGACATGGCTGCCATGAGGCAGGTTTTAAATGCAAATTTTGGTTTTATTTCCCCACCCCCACCCCCAACCTATTAAGCAGCTGAATGGCATGGAGAACATTGACCCGAGCTAAGATTATTCTTAGAGGATCTGGCCGGATGCTTCACTGGCACTTCCAAGGAAATGGCCAGAGACATTCCCTAAGTCACAGCTTTTTATCTCACCCTGAACAGTAATCCTGGAGGCTCCTGCCAACCCAAACAGGAAAGGGGAAAGAGGAAAGGGGTAACACAAAGTAGTCAGGCCCAGGCAGCCCCCCAAGCCCATCCCTAGAAGGCATTTAGAGAAGGGGGGCTGGAGCAGGGCACAGCTCAGGGACCTGGCCCATCGGGGCCCAGAGGGTACTGTGACGGATGTGGTTGCCGAGATACAAACAAACCCAGAATAGTTTCTCACACAGCAATCACAACTCTGGGTTGTAATTAAGCCTCATCCATTAGGAGCTACTTAAGGAAAACCATCACTCATCACGGGTGGCAGCAAGTGGTGTCGGCTGGAAAGCTCCATACTTTTCCAGGGACACACTCCAGCTCCCCCTGCCACCCAGTCCTCTCCTGGGGCTCCAGCCCCATCAGAGTAAATGCCCGTGCTGAGAAGGTAAGTCCTGAAGAATGATGTGGGAGAAGACCCACTAACAGAGAAGAGATGGGTTTGGGGTCAGAAGACCTGAGTTCTAGTCCCACTTTTGGGCAAGTGCCTTCTCCACTCTCAAACTCAGTTTCCCCATCTGTAGCCTAAAGAAGCTGGACCAGGTATTTTCTAAGGTCCCTGCTGGCTCTGATGTTTATGACAAACTCAACAGAGAAGAAACCTTTCTCTTGCCTTTCTTACTTATGGGACAGGGGGCCTGGAGTCAGGAAGGTTTGAGTTCAAATCCTGCCTCACTCACCTACTGGCTATGTGATCCTGGGCAAGTCACAACCTTTCTAAGCTTCAGTTTCCTCAACTGCAAAATGGGAATAATAAAGTATTATTGTGAGAATCAAATGAGATTATACTTGTAAAAGCATTTATCAAAGTCCCTGGCCCATGGTAGATGTGCTATATAAATGCCAATCCCCTTCCATACTTAAGGAAGCCTTCCCTAGTCAACAGGAAGTGAAGCATCATGCAGCAGCCCACTGGTCCGGGGGCTCTTCATCTTCTGGTATCAAGGCAAGTACAGTATTGTCATGCCCACTTTACCAGGAAATGAAGCCCAGGAAGGTCAGGTGACTAGATCAAGGTCCCCCAATGCTGATGACACAGGCATGGACATTTTCACCACCTTCCCCAGTAATCCCCAGTAGCTCTCTATTACCTTCAGGATCAGGTATTAAAATCCTCCATTTGGCATAGAAAGCCCTTCACAACCTGGCCCCTTCTTCTACCTTCATCAATGGCATCCTCTAACAACACTGGCCTTCTCAATTTTTCCTACACATGATGCCCCCCTCTGTGAACCTTGCATTTGCACTGACTTTCTCTTCTGCCTGGAACATTCTCATTCCTCTCCTTGGCCTGTTCTTCTTCAAGAACCAGCTCCCTTATCCCCAGCATCCCTTCAGTGGCCTAGCCAGACTCAGAGTCACCTAGGATGGCCCAGAAAGGACTCGCAGAGTCTTCCCCAGCATGGCCTTGGTCCCAAGCTGGCACCTCAGAGGCCTGGATCAGGCCTGATCTCTCCTCCTCTCCTCTCCCCACCCCCAGGCCTCCTGCAGCTGCATGAGCACTAAAACCGGGCATGAGGTTAATAACACACAGTAATAGTGTATGGGTTCCAAGCACCATCAATTGAACTCATCTATAGCAAGCCGAGGCTCCAAATGATCAATCTTGTCAAAATACGGGGCTCACTGCATTCCTTCCCAACGCAAAGAGGACGTGATTTAGAGTACTAAGGAAAGACGATCCAGATCCCTCCAATCAGCCGTCAAAAGTAAACAGAATTATTGAAAAGCTATTTGAAAGGCAGGGAGGGCTCAGAGCCTGGGTTTTAGAATGTGGTACCACAGGAAGTCTGAGAAGGAAATAGGGAGGGAGAGAGGGAGGGAGATCAGAAGGCACTTACCAGGGATGGTCAGTGGGCCTGCATCCTGCCCTACTTTCTAAGGGTCCCCATATATACACATGGCACAGACCCTGGACAAAATATAGCAAATGTCCTCCCCAGAAAAGGGAAGATGGAGGGTACCAAGCACCCCATCTCAGAAAGCTCCGACAATTATAATAACTAAGCCTCACGCGGCACTTTGCAGCTAAAGAATGTTCCCATTCTTTCTCTCACTTGATCTTGGGGAAGAAGAATATCTTTTCATGTGCATCAGGTTGGTGCCATCCTCCCCATTGTGAATATGTGGAAAATCAGGCCCAGAGACATTGAGGCCCCCAGTTTTGTATTTACATCTCCAGGGCTCAGCACAGTGCTTGGCACCTTCATTCATTGTCCAAGGTCCAGTATTGAGTCAGTGGTAGATCTGGGCCTGCAGAATCCATTGTCTTCACATCCAGTATGTGTGCCTATGAGGGGAGGGGGTAGAGGATTAACAATGGGAAGGGGATGAGTGTGCTGGGGTTGGAAGCAGGGAGGGGAGGTTAGGGGAGAGACAGGGACAGCAGGAACTGCCTGGCTTTGGCTTGGCTGTGTCACCGAGATGAAGTGTGAACAAACACACATGATTTAATAACCTCCCTGCTGTTCTTTGCCTCTCTCTTCCCCAAGTCTAATCTCTCTTCCACTTGACAGCTTTTCAGATATTTGAAAACAGCCATCATGTCATCCCCACCCCCATCCTAACCTTCCCCTCTCCGAGCTAAACAACCTCAGTTACTTTGGCTTAATATTGAGCTACTTCAAGAGGTCTGTTAGGGAGGGAAGCAGAAAATATCCTAAAGGTTTTGGAAGGGAAGATCTCCAAGCCCTTCAAACTCTAGAGTCAAGAACAAGATAGGTTGAGATAAAGGAACATGGTAGGGAAAGCGTGTTGGATTTGCAGAATTTGGACCTCAGGGAGTTGGGTTCATAGGTACATAGGTATTGCTTGCCTGAAATTTGAAGCCAATAGGGTTTTGCTATAAACCCCTTGGAAACGTGGTAGTGAAGACCCAGCAAGCAGCCGATAGCACAAATTCTCCCCAATGCCATCACTGGCAGATCTCATGGCAAAGGATGCTGAGCACACGCACCAGCCCCACTCGTAACAGCACCTCGACCAGACAGTATTAGCCAGGCCTTGCTGAGATGAGATGAAGGAAGCCAGGAAAGCAGGTCAGGCCAGCCTGAACATGACTGGGAGGTCAGATTGAACCTAGAGATCAGCCAACCCACAGCGAGAGAACTCGGTGTTCTCTCCGAGGATGGAGGAGCCAAAGTCTCCCCCAGCAGAGAAGGAAGCAGCTGGAGATGAAAGTTTTGGCGGGCAACTCAACACAGTCAATTAATGGCTTATTACAGGGGAGCTTGTGACAGCAGGATGAAGAGTGAGATGGAACAGGTTCAAACCAATTCAGTTCAACACCTATTTGTTGAGCACAAACCATGTTCCAGACCCTGTGCTAGGCACTGCAGGAAGATACAAAGATGAAGGCACAATCCCTGCCCTCAAGCAGTTTCTAGTCCACTGTGGGTAGTGAAGGGAAAGGGGCCCAAATTTCCACACACACAATTCAAAGCATGATAGATTGATCAAATTGCCAATACGTACACACAAGTACTGTAATAGAAGACAGAACAGAGGCAAAAAGAGGCTCAGATAAAATGCGAGAGTCACCAGGGCCGGGCAGACGACTTCTGCCTAAGAGAAGGGAGAGAGCAGGGATCAGGGAATTCCACAGAGTCACAAGGGTTGGGATGAGATGACCCCCAGATCTTGAGTCCTGCTTCAAGTCTGGGTATCATTGAGGACAGGGGGCTGGCCACCCTCAACAACTGCCACCCATAGGGTAGGTAAGCCAGCCTTGCTGAGGTACTGAGGCCCCCTGGAAGAGAGACAGGAGGCAGCAAGTGCAGTAAAGTCAAAACCACCACCACCACTACCTTGGCAGCCATCTCCCCTCAAATCCCAGTGGTGATAGTCCAGAACCCTGAACCCAAGAGGCAGGGGAATAGTGATGCTTGCAGACCACTGTCCTCAACCATCTTTCCAGGAAGTGGACCCTGTGGAGACCAAGTCTGGCAACTGCTCCTGCAGGGGCTATGAACCCAGTGACTAAAGACTCAGAAAAGAATGTTCTAAGTCAGGGGTGGGGAACATGGGGCCTTGAGTCCACGTGTGGCCCTCTAGGTCTTCAAGTGTGGCCCTTTGATTGAATCCAAACTTCACAGAACAAATCCTTTTATTAAGGATCCCCCTAAAAGGCCAGGGACAAAAACATTAAAATAAAGGGATCCAGGGTCAGCTAGGAGGTGCAGTTAATAGAGCACTGGCCCTGGACTCAGGAGGACCTAAGTTCAAATCCAGCCTCAGACACTTGACACACTTACTAGCTGTGTGACCTTGGGCAAGTCACTTAACCCCAATTGCCTTGCTTTCTCCCATCCAAAAAAAATAAAATAAAAGGGTCCTTGCCCAAAAAGACAGATATAGTATCCACAGGATTTAGATTGGAAGAGGAGGTAAAATTAGAAGAGGAGGGAACAGTGGATAATAACACCAGAAGTGAAACCTATGGAATCATGCAAATGGTGGTGCTGTCCACAGAAACAGAGGCATCAGGAAGAAAAGTGGGGTTTCTGGGGGAAATGAGTCGCTAAGTGTTGGACAAGGGTGTGGTTCTGGGTGACAAGGGAACACCTATGTGAAAATGTCCAGGATACAGTTAAAGATACAGGACTATTACTCCAAGGAGTGATCAAGAGTGGAGACAAAGAGAGATAAAACTTTTTTCCAATTAATATCTTTTGTTTTTAAATCACCTTCATTTCATCTACCCCATAATCCAGGAGACAGATATATAAATGAATCATCTTCCCACGAATGGTTATCAAAATCATTGGAGTAGATTAGATCAGCAAGAACAAGGGCAGAATTTTGAGGGACAACCATATCTAAGAAACAGGAAGAGTATAAGGAGGTAGAGGCAGAGAGGTGGGAGAAGAGTCACGAGCATCCAGTGGCTGCCAAGGGCAAATCAAAGGAAAGAGTAATCAAGAAGGAAGAGGGGGATCAACAGTGTCAGGTTGCTACAAGAGAGGTCAAGGAATAGCATGAGCTGTGAGAAGAGATCCCTAGGTTTGGAGGATGGGGAGGTCACAGGGGAACTTTGTGAGATATTTCACTAGACTAAGAGTTCTTAACCTTTTTTTCATGTCAAGGACCCTTAGGGAGGCCCAGCAAACCCTATGGACCATTTCTCAAAGTAATATTTCTAAATGTATGAAATAAAATACATGGGATACCTTTATCATTCCACTGACACTGCCCTCTCTAAGTCTCCAAATCTAACAGCCTTTTCTCAATCCTCATTCTCCTTAAACCCTCTCCAGCCTTTGACACTGCTGGTCACCCTCACTGTCCTGACAGTCCCTTCTCTCTAGGTTTTTGGAACATCACTCTCTCCTGGTTTTTCTTCTACCAACTGGACTGCTCCTTCTCAATCTTCTTTACAGGATCCCCATCCAGGTCACACCCTCTGACCATACACATCCCACAGGGTACTAATGTCCTGGGCCCTCTTCTCTTCTCCCTTCTTCACTTTACGATCTCATCAGCTCCCATGGATTTACTTACCTTGTCTATGTGGACATTCTCAAATCTACTTATCCTGCCCCAGTCTCTCGACTGATCTCCCCAACTGCCCTTCAGACATCTCAAACCAGATGTCCAGTAGACATCTGAAATTCAACATGTCCAAAACAATTCATTATCTTTCCACCAAACCCTCCCCATTCCTAACTTCCTTATTACTGTCAAGGGCAACAACCATCTTTCCAGTCCCCAGGCTCAAAACCTAGGCATCATCCTTGACTCCTCACCACCTCTCTCCCTCAATATCCAATCTGTTGCCAAAGCCTTTCAATTTCACCCCTGCAACATCTCTCCAATATGCCTGCTTTCCTCCTCTGACATGGCCACCACCCTGCTGCAGACCCTTATCACCTTACACCTGGACTATTGCAATAGCTACCAATGGGTCATCCTGCTTCAAGTCTCTTCCCACTTTGATCCATCCTCAATTCAGCCACTAGAGTGATTCTCCTAAACCTCAGTTCTGACCATGTCATCTCTCTAATCAATAAACTCCAGTCCTCCCTGTTGCCTCCAGGATGGAACAGCAAGTCCTCTGTTTCATATTCAAAGTCCCTCACAACCTAACAGCCCCTTACCTTTCCACTCTTCTTGTACCTTACCCCCTGCCAGGTTCTCCTGGGTCCAGGAACACTGCCTCCTACTTGTTCCATGAGCAAGATGCTCCATCTCTCAATGCTAGGCATTGTGTGGCTGTTCTCCGTGCCCACAATGCCCACCTTCCTCATCTCTGCCAACTGACCTCCCTGGCTTCCTTCAAGTCCCCCCTTCTCCGGGAAGCTTTTCCCAGTCCCTCTCAATTCCAGCGCCTTCCTTCTGCTCGTTATTTCCTATTTATCCTGGATACAGGTTATTTGTAAATATTTATTCGCTTGTTGTCTTCCCCATTAGACTGTGAGCTCCTTCAGGGCAGAGACTGTCATTTGTCTCTTTTTGTATCTCCAGTGTTTATAGGGTGCCTGGCACATCAGTGCTTAATAAGTCTTTAGTGGCCGCGGCTAGGTGGAGCACTGAATGGAGGATCTGAGTTCAAATCCACCCTCAAACACTTGACACTTACTAGCTGTGTGACCTTGGGTAAGTTACTTAACCCCAATTGCCCTGCCTTCTCCTCCCAAAAAATCAATAAATCTTTAGTGACTGACTAGATTACAAAAGAAACTGATTAGAATGAAAATGAAAATGCTAATATTTCACATCCAAGTTCACAAGCCCTCTGAAATCTATCCATCGACCTCCTGGGGAGCCATGCACCCCAGGTTAAGGATCTCTATAATATAGGGAAAGAAATAGAAGTCAGACCTTGAGTGGCTAAGGAGTAAATGTAGTAATTTACATATCAGTGGAGACTACTCTTTCCTTAAGTCTGGCAGTGAGGAAGAGAAATGCCTTTGCAATGACTATTCCCCATGCCAGTTGAGTCTCCTGACTCCAACACTGCTGTACTTTCCACACCGTTGTAGAGACCCAATTGTAGGGAACCTTGGATTCCAGGCAGAAAAGCTTGAACTTTTCCTGCAGCAATTGGTAAATCACTGATTTTTTTTTTCTTTTTTGCTTTTTGGAGGGGGGAAGGTAGAGCGATTGGGGTTAAATGACTTGCCGGAGGTCACACGTCTAGTTTTGTGTTAAGTGTCTGAGGTTGGATTTGAACTCAGGTCCTCCTGACTCCAAGGCTGGTATTCTATTCACTGCACCACTTAGCCACCCTTGTCACTGAATGTTTTAAAGTGGCAAAACGATGCAGTCAGAGGTGTGTATTAGGAAGGTTGATTTACTCATGAGTCAGGAGGAGAGATCACAGAGAAAGGACTCTGGGAGAACATGAAGGAGACTGTTAAAATAATTTAGAGGAGAAATAATGAAGATCTGAACAAGGGTGGTGGCAGAGGGGATGGAAACAAAGGATTGACTTCCACAGATACCTGGGAGGTAGAATCAACAGACCTTGAGTATAGATTACTTCGAGGGACAAGAGGGAAAAAATTCAAATATGGTTCCAAGCTTTCTAGGATGAGTGAGCCAAGAATTGTGAAGCCATTAAGAAAAAAGGGGAAATTTTGAGGAGAAGCAGGTTTGGGAGGAAGATAATAATCTTTATTTTGGATCTAGTGAGTTTAATGTACCAGTGGAACATCCAGGTAAAGATTTGAGCCAGGCAGTTGAACAGATGACTCTTGGAGAGAAATTGGAGTTGGAGATATGGTTCCATTAATAATAGTGACAGTTGATATCTTTGGAGTGAAGATCTCCAAGGAAGAAAAAAACAGTTCGAAAAAAGGATCAAAGACAGCGTTTGGGGGACTGGAGAAGAGGAGGCAGCGAAAGAGGAACATTTATAGAGGTAAAAGAACCAGGAAAGTAGTATCCTAGCCACCAAGGAAAGGAAGTACCTGATGGGTCATCTTCTCATTCTTCTTTGGGGCCAAGACACCTCTCCTGATCCTTCGCAGAGGTGGGGGTCCATGGCTATGGACCTTTGCATGTAACATCAAACTTTGATTGGTTTTGCTGAACTTTTTTTTTCTCTTCTCTGGAAGGGGAGAGGAGAAAGGATACAATGGGACATGTAGGTGACATGAAAACAATTTTTAAAAATCTGAAGAGTACTCAGTAATCAACAATGTCAAGTGTTAGCAGAGATCAATAATAGCTCACATTTATATGCTAATTTAGGTTTACAAAACATTTTAGGACCAACAGGTTAGAGGACCTCCAAGACTGTCCAGTCAAACGTTCTCATTTTACAAATGGGGAGGCTGGGGTACAGAGGATTAAGTGGCTTGCCCAAGGCCACACAGATAGTATGAAAAGTGGCATTTGAGCCCAGATTGTCAGACTCCAGAGCCCATGCTGGTAACCTGCCTTTCCACTACGCTGCCTTTAGTGCAGTGTTTCATCAGGTCCTGACAACAGCTTGGCAAAGTAGGAGTTAATTACTAATCCCTTTCAAGCTAGTGCCTTTCCTGGCTTGATTATCTCCAATTGCTCCTGTCCACAACCGGCTTGTACACAGTTTGCACGTTGTCACCCTCATTAAGACTGTGAGTTCCACAAGAGCAGGGACTATCTGTTTTTCCTTTGTATCTCTGGGGATGCATAGCATCTAGCATCCAGTTGGCACTTAATAAATGCTTATTGACTGACTGACAACTATCCTCATTTTACAGATGAGGTATGTAAGGCTGAGAGTGATTTGTGCAGGGTCACACCCTTATTAAGTGGCTGAGGTAGGATTTGAACACAGATCTACCTGATTCAAAGTCCCAAACTCTATCCTCTACCCCACATGTCAAAGAACATGAAGATTGTGAAAAGATCACAGGATTTGGTGATTAGGGAGTGAATGTGATCTTCCAGAGAGCTGGATCTCTCCAAGACCTATAGGGAAGGAAACCCAGATTACCAGGAGGGCAGAGTTTTCAGATGTAGATTTCTGCTGGTAGAAATTTAGTGGTAAATAAGAAGAAAAAGGTGAGACCCTGGGCAAGTCACTTGACCTCTGTGAAACTCACTTTCTTCATTTACAAAATGAGTGTAGGAAACCGTACCAGTCTCTCAGAGTTGCCATAAGGATCAAATGAGATCCTGTAGCTTATCAGGGAAAATAGTTGTTTTTAGACAAGGTGAGGACTGAGCATAGCTATAAGAGTAGAAGAAAGTGGGGCTAGATGAGACAAAAGAAGAGAGATGAAAAAGAGACAGAAGAGGTGAGTAACAAAACAAAGTCCCAGAGAAACTGTGAGGAGATGGGATCAAGGCAACAGGTAGGAGGCTAACACCAGAAAGGGCAAAGACCATCTTCTTCTTCTGAAATAGGAGAGGATGAATAAAGATAAGGAGGAATGTTGAGGTATGAATGAGGGCAGTTGAAGGAGGTCTGGTCACATGGTCTCAATACTCCCAGTAAAGGAGGAGGTGATAGCAGCACCTGAGACCCTGTTTGGCATGACGGTGGAGGGCAGTTGAAGAGGTTAAGCGCTTGAGAAAAGTGGACAAGGTTTGGAATAGACACTTCACTGAATTTATTAAGGAGTCCAAAAGAGTCTAAACACACCCTAGGGGCAGCTAAGTGACACAGTGGATAGAGCATCAGACCTGGAATCAGGAAAACCTGAGTTCAGATCCAACCTCAGATACTTACTAGAGATGTGACCCTGTTACATTAAGTCCTTTAACCCTGTTTGCCTCAGTTTCCTCATCTGTAAAGTGAGCTAGAGAAGGAAATGGCGAACCACTCCAGTAATTTTGCCAAGAAAATCCCAAATGAGGTCACAAAGAGTTAGATATGACTGAACAACAACAACAAAAGCCCACCCTGAGCCCCACATACAAGTACTGGCAAACCTGAGGCAAGAGAAGCTTTCTATGCATAATAATGGTAATAGTTTGCATTTATGTCATGTTGAATCCCTAAAAGAATCACCAGCCCTGGTAACTAAAAGGAGTTGGGGGAAATGACTAGATTTATCATCAGTCTTACAGGATACTCACCATTGACAAGAATCTGGGCAATGCCACTATTTCTCCCCTGCTACTAGATTATTGGCAAGCTAGAATGCATGGCTCAATCCTGGTGGAACCCGGCGATGATTTTAGTATCAATCCAGCTTTTGGGAGATTTCATCTTCACAGTTCAGGCACCAAATCTGAATATTGAACTTAAAGGCTGAATGATGCTAATAATTCTCCCCAGGTCATAAAAATTGGAAGGGAAATGAAGGGGGAACCTCATAGGCAGTGGATTCTGCCATGCCTCCAGCTATTGTCAAAGCCCACAGGAAATGCAGCTCTTTACTAATTACAAATCATTTTCTCACAACAACCCTAGGAGGTATGTAGTGGAAGCACCATTATCCTCCATCTCTGTGAAGGAAAAAAAGGAGGGGCTATGGGAAAAGAGGCACATTAATGTCCTGTTGGTGGAGCTGAGAATTGGTCCGGCCATTCTGGAAAGTAATTTGGAACTGTGCCCCCAAAGTCACTAAATGGTGTCTCTCATTATTATACCTATACTCCCAAAGTCAGCAAAGAAAGGAAAATTATCCAAATGCATACCCAAAAAAAGTCTTTCTAGCAGCTCCGTTTATAGTGGCAGAGAACCAGAAACTAAGAAAGTGCCCATCAATTGGATCATGGCTAAATAAATTACAGTTCGTGAATGTAATGGAACACTACTGTGCCATAAGAAATGATGAAAAGAAAGATTTCAAAAAATTGAGAAGACTTATATGAAATGATTCACAGTGAAGTGAGCAGAAGCAAGAGAACAATGTAACAACAACATAGTAAAAGAAAACCATCTTAAAAGACTTAAGAACAACATGGCCACATGATTCCAGAGGGCTGATTATAAGCATTGCTACCCACCTCCTGACCTTCTAAAGAGGGTAGACTCAAGGTACAGAATGAGACATTTATTTTTTGGCTAAGGCCAATGTGGAAATTTGTTTTGCTCAATTACACATATGTGTTACAAGGATATTGGGTTTTTCTTTTCAAATAAGGAAGAGTGAGAGGGAAAGAAAATTGATTTTTCTTTAAATAAGATGCATCATTAATTTAGAACCTGAAGGGAGCTAAGAAGTCATTGAGTCTAACCTGCAACTGAAAAGGTATTCCCTCTGCAATCTCCAATGACTTTCTAGCCTCCACTTGCAGACCTTGAGTGACAGAGAAATCATTCTCTCCCAAAGCAACTTTTTCTACTTTCAGATAGTGTCAATGGGAAGGACCTTTTTTCTTCATATGGACCCTAAATTGGTCTCTCAGCAACTTCCTCCCATCCAACTGCCTTCTGGGTCCACAAAAAAAAAAGTCTCATAATCCCTTTTCCATATAAAAGTTTTTCAGATATTCTTGCATCTTGTTAGTAGTATGGCATTAACAATTAGTACCTAATTTAGTATTTAATTAATCTCTAAATCAACCGGTAACAGATTTGGAGTGAAAAGGTACATTGGAGATCATGCAGTTCGAATCCTTCTCTTCTGAAGGGGAAACTGAGGCAGAGAGATGTTACCAGACTTGCCCAAGGTCACACAAGCAATAAATAGCAGTGCTAGACTTTTAACCCAGATCCTTCTACTCTGAATCAGGTGCTCTTTCTGCCATAGCCAGGTATTTACATGCTGTCTCTCCCTGAAGAATGCATGCTCCCTTACCTGGAGAGGCTTATACAAACTGATGCTAAGTGAGAAGAGCAGAACCAGGAAAAATTTGTACACAATCACAGACACATCGTATGTGTGACAACCAACCTTGTGTGTGACAACCAGCCTTGATAAACTGGACTCTTCTCAGCAAGCACGGTTACAAGACAACTCTACAAGTCTCAGGATGGAAGGAGATATCTACATTCAGAGAAACATCTAGAAAGACCAGAGTTTAAATGCAGACTGTAGCAAACTACATGCTCTTGTTCTTTTCCATGTTTGGTTTTGTTTCCTTTTTCCTATTGTCCACTCCATCAGTTACAACCCTTCTATACAACCAGACTAATGTCCAATGTGAAAGTATTTGCAGATCCTATACTCGATTGCAAGCCGCTATGGTGGGGGGGAGGGGAGGGAAGGGAGAAAATCTGAAACTCAAGAGAATCTTATAAACTGAATCTTATAAACTATTATTAAGCACCTACTGAATCTTATAAACTAAAAGTAAATAAACAAATCAATGTAAAAAAAAGAATGCATGCTCCTTGAGGGCAGGAGCTATTGCTTTGCTTTGAGGATTGGGTTAGTTTGGGTTTTGGTTTTTTGCCTTTCTTTGCATCCCCAGCACTTGGCACAGTGCCTGGCACAAAGTAGGCACTTAATAAATGCTTTTTGATTGACAATATGACATTATATGTGTATGTGCCATACTTTCCCAGGTAGGTTCCTAAGGAATTGCTATGCTTTGTGTACCCCCTAAAGTCCACAGCAGAAAGTTGGGCTAGAATCCTTGAATCACTGGATTTAGAAGGAAACTTGGAAACCATCAGGTCCAAACCAACGTAGTTCAATAGATCAGTGAATAGTGACTCACCAGGTCACTGATCCAGTCTACTCGCAGGAGCATCTCAGAGAGGCCATCACTGACCCTGGTGCTGGCTAAGGATAGGAAGTTGAAACAGTGGGCTCTGGTTTAACCAGGGGGAAAAAGTCAGGCTTCTCTAGATGACCCTTCATTCATCACAACCCCACTGTGTACCTCTTAGTAGAATCAAGGACTTCATCCCAAACTCCTGTGTCCTCGCTCCCAACCCTATCTAGCCCCAGTGAATGAATACTAACTAGTGCCAGGCACTGTGCAAGTGTAAGGAACCACTTCAAATCTCAGCTCACATAGCTAGAAGAATCATAGAGGAAGAGGAGGCCCCAGTGATCACTGAGAGAGTTTGGTTGTCTTACTAGGCTTGATCAGGCTACTACTATGCATGGAATGTACTTCTCCCTCTGCCTTTTAAAATCCCTTCAGAGATTGATTGAAGTACCCCCTCCTATGTGAGACCTTTCTAGATGCCCTCAGTCATACATGCTCCTTTTCTACTCAAATTGTTCTGGACTTACTTACCTTTGACCATGTCAGATCCCTACAAAGCTCCTTGGGGGCAGGTGCTTTTTAGTTGTTTATTTTTATATCCCCTAGGATTTAACAGAATGTTTGGGCATAGTAGGTGCTTAATAAGTATTTTTTTTTAACTGAATTTAATTGGTAGGTCACTTCCTATCTCTGGGACTCAGCTTCCGCAACTGATGAGCATGGGTGGACCAGATGCCCTCTGATGTCTCTTTCAGCTCTGTCTATGGTCCTTTGAAATGAATTGAATTAGGTCAAATTGAATTGAAGTCCCCTAAGCATTATACATGTTGGGAGGTAAACTGAACTGAGCCAAGTCAACCCAGGCCAGGAAGTGCTGAGCAAAGCTGACTGAAAAGGAGTCAAACAAAATGAACTGAGCTAATCCAGGCAAGGAAATGTGACAAGGGCTAAGCTGAGTTGAGTCAAGCAGTTTCTAGAATAGCCCAGCTAGGCTGAACGGAGTTGAGCTGATACGGGCTAAATAATTCTGAGCAACAATGACCAGTCAAGTAAAATTAAACTGACCTGAAGTAAATTTAGTTTGATGACTGGGTTAACCTTGAAAGAATTCAATAATCATGAATGAAATGCTTATTATGTACAAAACACTATGCTAAGTAAATAACACAAATAAAAACATAAAATTTCCTATTTTCAAGGAATTCACATTCTCATGTGAGAAAACAATACATTGGAAAGGTTTCAGCTTTGAGTCAGATAGAAGAGTCTTTAGGGCTCAGTGGAAAAACAAATGTTACTAATTCTTATTTAATGGCATTTCCACTGATAAAATCAAATATGTTTCTGATGTTCAACTATATGACAGAGTCACGGACTTGGGTGGCAAGAACTTTCCTTTTTGGAGCTTCAGAAGTTGTGTGTGCAGCCCCTGGAAGAGCAGTTTCCAGGCAGCATGTCCAGAGGTTGCTTTCCAGGATGGTAGCTGAGGGCACTGGGCTGGAAGCAACATCACTTCCAAGGCCTTTGGGCCCAGGAGCCCAGGCTACCGTCATCAGAGTCTGGGGTAGGTAATGGTGTCATGTCCATGAGAGGGAAGCTCTGAGCCTGGATTAAGGAACCTAGTTGAATGTGGGATATAAGATGTAATTTACACTGAGATAATGGAGCTAACTTGGAGGTTCACACTCAAGACTGAAGCAACCATCACTCTGAGATCCTCACCCTCCACTGGGAAAATGTCCCTGCCCGTCAAAGTAGGACCAAGACCCCAAGAAAGAAAGTTATATGGAAAATCCAGTCAGAGGATAGAAAGAAGAAAAACAACAGAAAAGCAAAAATCTGTTCAGTGGAGTGTTGCATGAATGTGGAGAGGGATGAGCCTGAATACAGTAATCTACAATTTCTCCCCTTTTGAGCTTTTTCCTTGAACTCTCTTCTTCTAAGCCTTCAGGAGCCATTCTAATGTCAAGATGGAAGGGAAGAGTAGACCATTCTAGGCAACCAAAAAGTAATGTGGAGCATGGAGGGTGGTCAATGGGGTCATCAAGAAGGAAACAGATTTAAGGAGTTCTGAAGAACACATGCTGAGTATGACTTTTGCCAAAAGCCATGTCCCCCAGTCAATTGAGTGGGACTGGTTAAGTGTCACCTGGAGGATAGAAGAATAAGGGAGGGAGCCTGGTCATTGTCACCAATCTGTTAGAGTTCACTGAAGGGCTATAAAAATCATTTGGACCAGGGTGAACCAATAGCTGTTATTTATCCTCAAAAAATCCTTGATAAGTTTTTGCACCAAAGGCTATTTTAAAAACTGAGTCACCAGGGAATTGGAGGAATGGTTTTGTCCTAAATGAGGAAATGGCTCAGAGACAAAAATAAAGGATGAGGGTAAAGGACTGCTTCCTAGAATGGGGGGAGGAGTATAAATGGGGGCTCTGATGCTGGCAAAGATCAGTGATAGGTTCAGTTTTAGTTAACATATTTGTCAGATCATGTAACCTACACAATTATGAGTAGTTGGTTTTTTTTTCAATCCTCTCCTACCCAAAAATCTCAGGGAAAAAAAAAGAAGAAATTATGCACCAGACATAGAGTAACTAACACTGAATCCACAAAAGAAGACAAAAATACAAAGTTTAAAAATGAAACAACACCAAGGACCTTAAATACTTAGAACTCCCACTCAGAATCCCCTTTCCTAGCTACCCACTCCATCTGTCAGTACAAAGCAACCTCAAAGAATTATGCTTTAGTATATCACTATGAGTTCTGCCCAGTCAGTCTCTCCCTCTCTTCCTCCCTCCCTCCCTTCCTTTCCCTTCCTTCCTCTCTCTCTCTCTGTCTCTCTCTCTCTGTCTCTTTCTCTCTCTCTCTCTCTCTGTCTCTCTCTCTCTGTCTCTTTCTCTCTCTCTCTCTCTCTCTCTGTCTCACACACACACACATACACACACACACACACACACACACACATATGCACACACTAACCTTAAATATTTCTTCTAATTTGTAAAAAAGGGCAAAGTAGCTTCTGACTCTGCCTTACCACCCAAGAGAAAGGGAGGAAAGGGAAAAGGAGAAAGATAAGAACAGAATACGCAAAGTTCTGGTTCTGTAGAACCAGAAAAAGGGGGTATGAGGGCAGAGTTTCCATGTGTGAATTTCCAGCTTTTGTAGTCTGTGCAACAGTGGAAGAGAAAGGGGTTTTATTTTTTTAAGTTAGGAGTAAAACCAAAGACAAGTAACTGGGAACTCAGAAGAAAGACTGAAAAATTAAAAGGTAAATCCTGAATAAAATCCTAACTAACTCACAAGTAAGTAGACCGACAAAGATACAAGAATAGAAAAATGAGTAAAAACTTAGAAAAAAGAATATTATGAACAAGTATTACACCATGAAAGAAAATGAACCAAAGCACTCCTGTCAAAAAGACAATTCTGCAGATTCCCCACTGATCATGGAACTATAGAATGGTTTGAAATGAAAATAAAGAAAGAAGAAATGAAAGAAGAAATTAAGAAGTAAAGTAGACCAGAAATCAGACTCTTAATGCAGAATTTTAAAACACAAACATCAGAACACAGAATTTAGAAGAAAAAATGAAAAAGATTCCCAAAGAAGTAGAGACTCTGGAAAAGGATAACCAGATTAGGAACACAAACTTGAAACTCCAAGGTGTATGGTGGTTGATTTTCACCATTTCAATAACAAAAAGTATATTTTACAAATATCCAGGAGAAAATACTTCAAATATGAACTAAAAATCCAGGATTATGCCATGGTCAAAAGAAAATAAAGAAAATAATGGAATAGTATATATAGATATAGATATATATCAGTGACCTAAAAGAAATACACACACACACACACACACACACACACACACACACACAAAACCTTCAAGGTAGAAGATCATATGAAATTTTTCTATGTGATAACAAGCCAACAAGAATAAATAGCAAGAAGAAATGACCAGGCTTCTAGAAGGCAAAAATGAATGAAAGGCATTTAAGTCCTTCTTTGGGCAAAGAACTGTGCTAAGTGCTAGATATACAAATAGAAAAACAAGAAAGTCTTTGTTCTTAAGGAACTAACATTTTAATGGAGAAGACAACATATATAGGCTTCAGTCAAAAGTCAGTTGTAGAGGTACCATTGTCCATTGAATACAGTAACAAAAAAGATCATAATATATCTCCTTCAAAGGCATTTCCACTGATCATCACATCTGCTTTTGACATTGAACTTCTTGAAAGTGCCAAGGACCTAGGTGGTGAGAACTTTATTTTCTAAATCTTCTGTAGCTGGGGCTACTAAAAGGGTTAGAAGATTTTCAATGTACAAAATTACATAAGGCAAAATACATCAGGAAAAAAAATTTTTAATAATTCATTAAGAGACAACATGGCATAGTGGATGGAAGTTTGACCTTGGAGTCAGAAAACTTGGTTTCAAATGTGACCTGCACACTAGATCTGGGACCATGGGCAATTCCTTTAAACTCTCAGACCCCCAAGAAACTCTATAAAACTGAAAATTTCCAAAAAGTAGTTGATCTGACTAGGTGGAGGAAGTTCTCCCATACAGATGAAATGAAAGTTCAAAAAGAAAAAATGTACTACCATTATATAACTTTATGTTGTTCAGTCATTTCCATTGTGTCCAACTTTTCATGACCCCATTTGGGGTTGTCTTGGCAAATATACTGGAGTGGTTTGCCATCTCCTTCTCCAGCTCATTTTACAACAAGAAAAGTAAGGTAAACAGAGTGAAGTGACTTGCCCAGGGTCACACAGCTAATAAGTACCTGAAGCCAGATTTTAATTCAGGAAGATGAGTCTTCCTGAATCCAGGCCCAACATGCTATCCACTGTGCCTCCTAGCTACCTTATGACCCTATACAAAATTTCAAAAGGAATCCACAAGCATTATTTCATTTGATCCTTATAACAATATTGCAAAATGATCAGCAAAGGTTTTATACCCATCTTATACATATTTTTTTAAAAATCCGTTTTCCTTAATCTAGACAGAACAATGGATAACGTGCTGGACCTGGAGTCATGAAGATCTGAGTTCAAATCTAGCCTTCAGACACTAACTAGATGAGTGACCCTGGATAAGTCATTTAACCTCTGTCTTCCTCATTTTCCTTAACTGTAAAGTAGGGATAATAATATCACCTACCTCCCAAGAGTGTTGTGAGAGTAAAATGAGATAATATCTTATAATATGCTTAGCAGTCTCTAGCTCATCATAGTCAATATATGAATGTTAGTTGTCATTATCATTTTTATTACAGCAACTTGTCTAAAGTCACACAGCTAGGATCTGGAGACTGGACCAGGCTTCCTGATCCTGAGTGTAATGCTCCCGACATTCGGCTGAGTGTTATGGGCTCTGAACCATCTCTTTCAACCAGATACATCAGAAAAAGCACTGGATTCCCTAGGTTCAAAACCCAGCTCTGCTACTTGCTGACTGCATTATCTTACACAAGTTACCAATGGACCTCCCTTTCTACCTTTATAAATGCAGGACTTAGTTGGAGTTGACAACCTCTAAGTGCTTTCTACCCCAATATTATAATTCTGCAATCTAGAAGTCCATATGAATCATGTTTCTAATACAACTGAATGATGGACATCCTCTGGAAGGAGACCAGAAACAAAAGAGAAGTCATTCCACCTTTGTAAAAGTGTGCCATGCCTGGCCGGTCCATGCTCACTGTACTCCCCAAAAGATCTCATGAAGCTAGAGAAGGTTCCCAGAAAGGCAGGAAAGAATGAAAATAGAGTTGGGGATAGGGTGTTAAGGTCAGACTAAGAGGGTCCATTTCTCCAAGATGGAAATAGAAAAGGCTGAGAAAAGGCTGGATGGGAACACTTAGACATGAACACCAAATCCCCTAACCCTAGAATCACTGGGTTGAGTCTGTCTGGGGCAGACTTCACACACTGGGGAACAAATTTTTGTAACGTTTTAGCCAAAAAGGAGGTGAGGCCATAAAGTAAAACTGGATTCAAGTTTTGATAAATTTATGCATACACATGAAAGTCTGAGAATGTAGCTATGCAAGAGATCAATCAATTTAGAGGCATTGATTGAGCAACTACCATGTGCCAGGCACTGTACTAGGTTCTAGGCACATAAAGACAAAAATAATTGCTGCCCTCAAAAAGCTTACAGTCTACTAGAAGAGAATCTGTGCACAGATAAATGTATACAAAATAAATATCAGGTAACCAAGAAGAGGGAATGAGCAGATGGGGGATAGGGAAAGACCTCATGTAGGATGTGATGCTTGAGCTAAGGTTTAAGAAAACAAGGGAATCTACGCACAAATGAGAAGGAAGGGTATTATAGGCATGAAGAAGAGACAATTTGAAGGCATGGAAATGGGAAGTGAAGTGTCAAGTATGAAGAACATCAAGAAATTCAGTTTGGTCAGAACACAGAATATGGGAAAAGGAGTCAAATATAGTAAGACTGAAAAAATAGAGTGAGAAGAGGTGACAGTGATTTTATCCCACCCTTACCCAGGGCTTTGCTTAGATTCATTCAAATAACAGATGCAAAGCATGTTAGATACCCTAAATATTGCAAGGGTTCATCTCCATGCAGTTCTATGGCATTTCTCTAGCAGAGCTCCCTCAGACATGAATGTTAAGCACAGAACCCCCAACTAGGTATTAAACAAGGACCCACATAGACTTCCTAGTCCTAGGGCATCCTTGTCCAGGGGACCCACCTTGTGAAATGAGGAGATGGAGGAAAGGGAAAGAGGATGCCCCAGGTGCTACATACAAGCAATCCATAATGGGCTATTAAGGGGAAAGAGGGCTGTCTGAGATATCCATGATCTTTGAGATTGATGTCAAGGCAGAAAAAAACCTCCCTTTTACAAGAGGTCCTGGAAAAAGATGGTGGCAAGAGACACAAATGGAAGACAATTTTTTAATACCTAAGCCTTACCTCTTTCTGTCATAGGCCAACCTAGCCATAGGAGAGCCAGGACACATCCATGCGTTCATCCAAAAAGGAAAAAAAACATTTATTAAGAATCTATTATATCACATAACCAAGAAATGTGATTGACCAGTGCCCTCTTTCATGGATTCATTTGGAGGGTCATCAGAATCTGAGCTTCCAGCTGCTCTAGCCCCCTGAGTCAATGCCTAAGGAAAGTCTGGATTCTTTTTCAGATACAGATCCCATAGCTCATGGTTCTTTTGCCATCATCTTCAAAATGATTGGGGCTAGGACCAACCCTGAGTCTCCTTCCCCAGTCCAGCTCCCATCCTACCAAGCAGAGGCAGAGCTTTCAGGAGATCTATCCCATTCCTAGATCCATTTTTCCCTGAGGAGTTGGGGCTATTCAACCAAAAGAAAATCACCTTCCTGTAGCACATTGACCTTGGCTCAGAAGTGAACATCTAAAAGGACAGGAACACCCCGTACAGAATTCCTCTGATCATCTCTAAGAGCCTAGATTCCTTATTATGAATTAGAGTCAATGCTACAAAGGTGATTTTCTACTTTGAGAGCATGTGAGCCTATGATTCCTTTCCACCTGGATGCAGAGCCTACATGTGTTTCCTACCAACGGGATTCTTTGGGACAATGAGAACTGTCCAAAAGGGAACTGTTTCAGGAGGTAAGAAGCTCCCCGTCCTCTGGTGTATTCAAGCACAGGCAAGAGGACAACTTTTTTAAAGATGCCATCAGTTATAGGTTGGTCTAGATGCCCTCTAGTTCCCTTAAAGCTTTAAAATTCCTTTATTCTGAGAAGAGGTAAAAGTCCATAGATGAAGGATAACTAAGCATGGAGCCCTTAACTCTGAGCAGCCCCTGCCCTCTGTGTCCAGCAGTAAATTGGAGCTGGGGATGTTTCCTTGCAAGAGCCCAGCATTCCAAGATGCTTCTCAAACCCCCACCATTGACCAGGGAGCTGAGAGAGGCAAAGAAGGTATTATTCCTCCTATCTATAACCTCCACCTGGCTTGACCCACACATTCTAGTAGGGCTGCCTGCCAGAGAAGACCCTAGCAGTCCTCTACAGTAGTGTGAAAAAGCTGAAGGAAGACAGCAAGAAACACTCAGTCCCCACAGATCTAGATCTGTTAGACTATCCTAAGAATCCAGTTCACAACCCTGCCGTCTGATCTAAGACTGGAGCTGGACAGATCCTTCCCAAGGCACTAGAGAACATCATCAAACCTCTCAGGAGCAACACTCTTCCCATCATGCCCCTAACTAAGGGTTGTTCCCTAGTTTCCCTGTCCAGTCCTCCATGCTCCAAGATATCTAGCCCTCCAATTTCTTCATTCAAGTTTCCCATCATCCCATTGTGCTTCCTTCTGGACCATAATTCTAAGTGCATCTCATACCCCTGCTTCAGTCTAAGATGTAAACTCTGACCCATACTCTTCTGGTGAGAGCCCGCTTGCCAAAACAAATCCTTCTGGTCCATCCCAACCATACAGCACTGATCCCAGACGTCCTTCCCCAGGGAGGTCCCCAGGGGACCCCTCTCTGTTCATCAGCATTGGAGCCTGTATGATGCCTGCTGCACAGAAAGCTTAATCTCCACCAGTCAGACTAGCCAAAGTTGATTTTTACTCCAAACCTATTTTTCAGCCCCAGGGCCTACTACAATAAACTGTGTGCTGCCTGCAGGGGCTCTGGATTGAGCCCCAGCCTCTAGAGAACAATGCAGGAGCTAGGGTGTTTCATACCATGTAGACAGACCACTGGAGACAGTTCTCTCTGCTCTTAACTCAGGACTTAGCACAGGAAAGAACTTCAGAGAAGTGTCCTCCAACCCTCTCACTTTATAGAAGGTAAATGACTTGTCCAAGGTCACCTAGGTGGTAGAGAGCAAGACCAGGATTCAAATTCAGTTTTTCTGGCTCCACATCCAGTGTCCTTCCCTCTCCACTGTCAGCCAGGAGACTAAGTTCACATCCCAACTCTTCTACTGCCAAGACTTGAGACCTTGGAACTGTCCATTCTCCCTGAGCTCAATTTCCTCTTTGGTAAAACAAGAGGGTTGAGGCTGTCATGATTGGATCTCCAGGGTCCCTTCAAGCTCTGACAACCTGATATATTATCCATCTGAGATTCTTTTGCCTCCTGGCCCAGTGTTTCTTCCATAACACCCACTGCCTCCCATCCTAAAAACCCCATCACTGTGATTAGGAAGGCCTTCCTAGTGAATTTCAATGGCGCTGGAAATAATGGATTGTAATCTGGATGCAAAGCCTCATCAGCCCACACAAGGCCTGGCCATCTCCCTCCACTCCTATCTGCCATTCCAGGAGCTGGGGCCTAGAAGAAAAGGGATAATAATATGTATTTCTCCCAGGCTGGTTGATAAGGACATAAAAACTTGCCAGCCTACAGATGAATTTTAATCAGCCCTCAGTTCCACGGGACACTACCGTCCTTATTCACTCACAGTAAAGCATGCCTCATCAATGTTCCTCTTATCTAGCCATTAGACAGTAGGACACATCCCAAACCGGCAGATTAACAGGTCCCTGCAAGACTGCTTAGATAGTGCCTATCACCTCAGGATCCTGAGAAGGGCAATAAACCCCCAGAATCATTTTCCAAATCCTCTATATGAAGACACTAACATGTGAGGAAGGAAGAGAATTAACCCCTGGGGGTGGGCAATTTGTCCCAATCTCTGCTTCTTTCTCTGGTTTCCATGTCACTTCACAGAATAGGAGGGTGATTAGGATATGTCCTTGGCCACCAGGAAACAAACATTTCAAGAAACACCCATCATTCGGTGGGCAGCGGGATGCGTTTCTCAACAGAGGCAAGGTATAACAATACAGTCTGTAGGAACAATGAATCCCAATAACTTCCATTCTTGAGTCATCCTATGTCCCATGTGACCACAGGGGAGACCCTTGAACTATGTCCTCAATCCTCCATTTTCCCAGGCAAGCATGGCAAACCTCCAAAGGATCTTCTAAGCTGTGGGTGCCATTTCCTGCAAACCTCCTAAGTCTTCCTCTTCTCTTCTCCTTCCAGGCATTCAGAAAGTGCTGGACTTGGAGTCAGGAAGACCAAAGTTCAAACCCTGCCTCTGATCCTTACTAGCTACGTGACCCTGGGAAAGTCATGTAACTTCTCTTTGCCTGTTTCTTCATCTGTAAAATTGGGATCACTCCCAAAGTTATGAGGATCGAATGAGATAACATATGTAAACCACAGCTTATATGCAAGCTTTTATTATTCTACTGCCTTCCTCCCTAATATAATAGCCCTTGACCACTTATCACCATGCAGAAGGCAGTTTGGTTCACCGATCCTGGAGTCAGAGGGCAGCTAGGTGGCACGGTGGATAGAATGTTGGGTCTGGGGTCAGGAACACTCATCTTTCTGAGTTCAAATCTTACTTCAGACAGCTATGTGAGCCTGAACAAGTCACTTAACCATACTTGCCTCAGTTTCCTCATCTGTAAAATGAGCTGGAGAAGGCAATGAAAACCACTGCAGTATATCTGCCAAGGAAACCCCACATGGGGTCACAACGAGTCAGATACGACTGAAATGACTGAAGTCAGAGGACCTGAAATTGTCTCACCTCTAGTGCTTACTAGCAACGTGACTTTGGCCCAGTCACTTAACTTCCTAGAGTTTCAGTTTCTTTAGCTATAAAATGAAAAGGTTGAACCAGATGACCTCAAAGTTTCCTCTCTGAATCTAAATGTATGGTCCCATGACCATGTATAATCCTTGGGATAAGAAAGATAGGGGAAGAGACACTTTATTTCCTGGGAAAGTAAGGGGCAAAGTATCCAAGAACCCACTACAGCAGTCGCCAAGGAATCCTCCTCGCAAGTAATAATAAGTTAGTTTAAAAGTGGTGATGGAGGAAGATTAAATTATTAGTCTTAAAAATACATTAAGCATGGGTTTTAGTGTTTGGAAGTCTGGTGAAACCCATGGACCCTTCTTAGAATAATGTTTACAAATGCATAATATAACATATATAGGATTAAAAAGGAAATCAATAACATTTGAAATATACGTATCAATTTTCCCATCCAAATTCCCAGATTCCCTGAAATTTATCCATAGACCCCCTTGGGGATCCAAGGACCCTAAATAAAGAAGCTCTGCCCTCAAGGAGATCAGGTATCTAGGCTCTAAATTATTGACTAAACTACTCCAGGCCTCAGTTTCTCCCTCTGTAAAATGAGACAGTTGGATTCTCTTATCTCTGAGGCCCCTTCCACTCAGGGTCTGTGATGTTATGATCCCGTGCTCCATTCCCAGCAAAGCCTCAGGGAGTTCCCTGGTTAATGCCCATTTAAAGTCCACAAAGGAGTAATAGGATCATGGAATTTAGAATTGGAAAAGGCTTTGGGCATACCTTAGTTCAATGCCTGTATCTTACAGATAAAGAAACAAGTCCAAAAAAGTTGAATGACTTGCCCAGTAACACAGCTAGGAAGTAGCAGAGAAGAATCCAGCCCATGTCCTCTATCTTAATCTAACCTAATCTAGCATCATCATCATCATCATCATCATCATCATATCTAGTCATTCTTTCCACTATTTTCCCATGAGTCTCCCCCTTTAGCAGACAGAAAGGTTAATTTCCAGGGAGAGAAAACATCCAGGAAAGTGAAGTTGGGAAGTGAGAGAGAAGACACCCACAATGTCAAGAGAGTGATGGTCAACCTGGAAATGTTTCCTCCTCCTAAAGAATGGGAGAAGAGGTGGCAAAGTCAGGCCCTTGGAAAGCTTTGGCTCAGTCAACCTTCTAGATTCTCTGACCATTTGCTATAGGAAATATTAACCACTAACCCAACTTCTGATAGCCAAAGGGAAGGCAAGGTCCACTTCATTCTTGTCAGCCCTGAACCAGCCTCCCGCCTTTAGGATTCCTGAGGAAATCTCCCTGAAGACCTGTGTAGAACAAGCACCAGAAAAGCCTAGAGGCCATCTAGTCCAACTCCTTCATTTAACAGATGAGGAAACTGAGACCAGATCGCCAGAATTAGTATTCCACCCCTTCTCTCACCCAAGGCCCTTCACCTCATCAAGCTGATACAGGCACTTGGACCTTGAGGGAAATTAGACTGGAAATACTCTCCAAGTGAAGGCATGTGTGGTTTGTTTTATTAATTTCAGTGAAAATTCAAAAAGCAACAAATGTGTTTGTCAAATTATTTTCAGGCTTGGCAACTTCTCCTTGGAGTCACATGAGATCTAATGAATGGGATCGACCAAGTTTCTAGGCCCCAGGAAAAACACAAACATATATCCTCTAGACCCCCTGGCCTGGACAGGCACCTATCACACCTTACCCACTCCATAAGGTCTTCAAACAGGTCTTTACTCCCAAATCCCACTTAGCCCCAAATCTCTGTACAATCATCTGGAAAATGTAGCATCTTTGGTCCCCAACGTCTTCCACTCTCTTCTCCTCATCCCAACATTCCTCCTTAGGCTAGTATAAAAATACTACAAATCATCACCTTACAAAGCCACCACCAGGTTCGGAACAACCCTCTCTTAGCTCCCTCCTGAGTTCACTCCCTGGGATTGCTTTTGCAGCCCGAGCCTATGTAACCTAGGGAGGTGGCCCTCAGGTACTCCACCTGCCTCCCAAGGGCTCCCCTGACTCTCAAGTCTGACTATCCCCGACCTCTGCTGCCCAGATAGCCCTAATTCTCAGCATGTAAAAGGTGTGGCATCCTTCTCGCCCTTAAAACATCATACTACCACAAAGGAAGCACAGAGTTCAGACTGGTCATGAGGCAAGGCAATGTGAATGGAAGGAATCATGGAATTAGAACTGGAAGGAACTTCGAGGTCATTTAATTCAACCCTCTCATTTTATAGATAAAGGAACTGGGTCAGAGAGGTTAAGTGATTTAACAAATTCACACAGGTTAAAAGACTGAGTTAGGATTCGAACCCAGGTCCTCCAACTCCAAATCCAGGACCTTTTTCACTGTAACATATTGTGTCCATAAATGAAGTTTTATGGTTTGAGATGGGGTGGGGGGTTGACCGATGATCAATGGCTGACCCTCTGGATTTTGTAACTGTCTGGTTTTAGCCGTACACACTGTGACCTTGAAGTTGCCTGTTCTGGAGAGAGAGGTTCCCCTCACATACCTGTTGCCCACTCTGCAGCCCTCTCCCAATCAGCACCTGGAGCTGACACCCCCCCCCCCCCCCCCGCCTTCGCTCCTCCCCCTGCATAGCTCGTTGCCCTGGAAGCCCCGGCTCAGAGACACAGGGGTGTTGGCCCAGATCCTCGAGGGGAGAAGGCAGTCGTTCCCCATGCATCAACCGAGAGCGTGGCCATCCCTATGTTCCCAGTGCACACCCCCCTGCTCTGTCCCTACCCCCAAGCTTAGCCAGACTGTGCAGATACTTGTCGGAGGCTCCAAGCATGGGCTTTTGGGCTCAGCTTCTGCCTGGCCAGGGTTTCCTCCCTCCGTAGCCGAGGCGGTGGCGGCGGCACAGTCAGTAAAGGCAAATCCTCGGCTGCGGTTCCTTTCCTTGTAAAACAGCGCCCACCTCCGGCCTTGAGCCCACCAGCCTGGCGGCTCAGCTTGGCTCAGCAGCAGTGGAGAGACGGAGAGCCAGATAGATCTCAAGGCTGGGCTGGGTCCAGGGTTTGAGGGGGAGAACCAGCTGCTGGCCTCTGTTCACAGCCAGGGGCACATGAAGATAGAGGCGTCCAGGTTCACAAGCACACACGCATTCAGAAAGATTCAGTGGCACACGGAGGCATGCTACACACTATAGTCAGACAGGCTATACACAGAGAACCCAGCACCCTACAGGCGTGCACACAAATGACACAGAAAGACAGAAGACTGTTATCGGGGTATAAGCAGGTGCAGAAGTAGGCATACATCTATAGACAAGCAACATGGAGCCTGGCACTACACTCATAAAGGCACACAATGACATGGAGACACATAAAAATGACACACTAAGAAACAGGGGCATGTTACAAGGCATAGTGGAAACACTACTCACAATACATAGACACCTGTACACGCCATATACAGGTGTCTCTGCATACCTGCCCACATCCATAAACATACCCATTACATACGAACTTCACAGAAACAGTAACCACACCCTTTGCTGCACATACAAACATTCTGTCCTACTGTCAAGTATTAAACAGAAGAAACCAAGCCTGCCTGGGGGAGGGGAGAGATCGAGGAAAAGTCAGAAAATGGGGAAGAGGAGTCAGAGGGAATACAGGAAAGCCACAATAACTGAAGTAATCTAAGGCAGAACAGTCACCAACCAGGCAGTGGGAAGGTCACCAACTTCACATCTGCCCAACTCTGATCCCACTTGGCCCACCATTGAACATAGCAGCTCTGAGGACTACACCTGCTATCACTTACCTTCCTGCACTGCCTGGAAGGGGTTATTGGCCTCTATGAACTTGATGGAGTAGGTGATCTTCTCACTCTGCAGAATGTCATCATTGAGGCTGAGGTCTGACACAGCCAGTTGGAAAACCTCATCATCCTTAGCTGCATTCTCCTCAAATATGGCACCTGGAAAGGAGTGGGATTAAAAAAAAACAAGTGGGCATAGTGTCAGGAGACTAAAATATCACAGGCCAGGGAATACACTCCTTGTAGGGTGATCCCAGCTCAATGGCTACCCCAGATCCATTTCCCTCCAGACTGTCGTTGGTGGCAGCTAGCTTGGTAAAGAGAGAGCAGACCATTAGCGTGGGTTTTACCAGGCATGTTACTATGTTATGGGGGTTGGAATTTTAGCTACATGGTTGTTGTTGTTGCTGCTGCTCTAATAGTTCCTTAGGCCTCAACTCAATTAATTACTTGAGACTCCGATCTGTGCTTCCAGCAAGGCAGGAGTTGATGAAGAGAGGGAAACAATACATGGCTACCAGAAGAGATACCAAGGCTAAGAAAGAAAGCCAGCTACCTGGGGCAAAACAAGGGGATGAGAGAACACTCCCAACACAAGGAGATGGACACTTTTGAATACCAAACATTGTCACTCTATAGCAGGAAAATATTTATTTTATGATAGATCAAGTCCCATGTATACTAGCAAAATCTCAAAGTTTTCTTGGGAGGGGAGGGAGGCATAATGTTCAAGGCTTGCTGGGGATGCATGCACACATCTTGCCCAGGCTCTGAGTATCACACACTTGTTACACAGTCACATATCTCAGGCTTATCCATATGATAGACATGTTTTGCAAATATCACAGAAGACAGATTACAGTAGGACAGCTGTATGTTGCATACACACCACTTGGATAAGGCATGCACAGTGCAGAGTCAAGTTCTTATATCCAAGGGTGGACCAAAGGTTCTACAGTCGAAGAAGTCTTCCCTGGGCCCACTTCTCAGATTCAGAAATGCCCCGAGGGTTGCCTCTGTGCAATAGAGTAGATCAGAAAGAAGAGGAAGTAGGGGGTGGGGCAGGACTTAGGGCTAAGATTATGTTAACCCCTTTCTCCCCAGCGCATGAAAGCTGGCTTTTTCTGCAGCCATCCTCCCCTAGTGGAGCAGCTGAGTCCAGTCAGTCCTAGGTGTTTGGGAAGCTTGTTGATACACTGATAGAGAAGGCATCTGGCACCAGGCTTTACATGATCCCAATCGGTTGTGGAGCCTGTGAATAAGATCCCACTACAAACCGGGGCGGGACAGCTGTGCAGGCAAGATCAAGATGGCTCTGCCCTCCTCCCACCTCCAGAGCTTCCAACCGGAGAACTGCTTATTCACCCGCAGCCGGGTTGGCTCGGCCTCGGGCCATAAAGATGCCACAAAAGGGTACCCTCCGGCTCTCTAGTGTCCTAGCTCGGCATCTCAGTCTCATCCTCTCTGCCCAGGAGTGTCTGTCTGGCTTTGTTTCTGCTCAGGTTCTTGTTTCTGGGTGGGTTTCCTGTTTAAGCGGAATAGCTCACAGGTAGAATCTAGTACCACGGACAACTCCTAAGGGAAGGCGAACCCAGGAGTACCCCAACTGAGAAAGATGAGAAAACTCACTCCAGG
>CM053582.1:548400213-548424499 GCA_028627135.1 Pseudochirops cupreus
CAGAAAGAGAAGGATTAAAGTTTCTTCTGTCGCCTCCCTCTTAGGCTTTCCAGAGAAGGGAAATCCTCCTCCCTCCCCTCCTCCAGCTGCCCTGTATTGCAGGCTAAGACAGGGGTGTAAAAAGGCACAGGGGTTGGCCTTTCCAGGAGGCAGTTAAGATGGAGAGACAGGGATGGGGGGGGGGGAGTGGAGAGAGATCTGCTCTAGCCTGGATTTCTGACATCTCTCCTAGAACCCTCCAGGCCCTGATCTCCCGTATACCAGTTTTGGGGTGGGGGAGGATCCAGGACGGTTCTTGGATGCTCCGTTGTTTCACACACACCCCCAAAAAAGAGAGGTGTCTAACTGGCAAACGAGGAGCTCATCTCCACAGCCACTACCACCCCGTACATACACCCCAACTTCCCAGGCTTATTTTCTCTTCTCTTGGGTCTTTCCCAACTTCCCGGAGGGAACTGCGGAGTGCTTCCCGGAGGGGTCCTTGTGCCCCTACAGTCACCCCCACCTACAATTCCCATCCTACAGTTCTCAGCCCGCCCAACTTCTCATTAGGTCGACCTTCTTCCTAGGCTTCATTTCCCCCAGTTCCGAACCATTCCCCGTTTTTCAAGCTCCCCCCCATGCTCCTGCCCTTCCCTCTCTTCCTCGTCTCTCCAATCTCCCTGTCTCCCTCCTTTTCTCGCTCTCCTCTTTTCCCTCCTTCCTCACTCCCAGACTCAACCCCACACACACACACACATACACCTCTCCTACTCTCTCCCCCGCCCCCACTCATCCACCCACGCTCCTTCCCTCCCTTCTTCTCCTCCTCTCCCACCTCCCCGGAAAGCCCACGACTCAGACCCTGGGAAAATTGAGAGCTGTCAATGGGCTCCGGTCGCAGTCGCCACAGCTGCACACACACGCGCGCTCACACACACACACACACACACACACACAATCCAGCGACAGGCATACGCTGACACACACTGACAACACCCACTGACACGAACACACACACCGACAGACAGACATGCACGCACACATAAGCCAGGAGCTCCGGACCCAGCTTCCCCAATCCTTTCCAGACAACTTGGTCACCACCTGTCTCTGCTTAACTCCTACTATGAAGAAGGGAGGGATTGGAAGGGGATGGGGGCGTCTCCTGTGGTCCCCCTCCCCCAGTCTCCCCAGCATGAGCCTTTGGGAGAGGGATGGGAAAGGAGGGTACTAGCAAACGAGCATGGCTATACCCCCTCGCCCCGCTCCCCAGGGCCACAGGAGCTGCTGCCCTAGGAGGTGCCTGTGGCTACCCGGGGCGCGGCGCCCTGGAGAGTGCGTTCAAGCGGGCATCTTCGCCCCAGAGCCACTGAACCGGAGGGCGGAAGGAAGCCGGAGACCTCCGGTTCCTGGGCACTGCTAGCTGCCAACTTCGCTAGGCTACTCGGTTTCCGAGTGCCCTGGCAGCACGGATTTTTGGGCTCCAGATAGTTGGTCTCGCCCCCACCTCCCCCTCCCCAACCTTTGCCTCTCTTCATCTCCCCCGCCCCCCACCCCTCCCTCACCACCGTGGGGGAGGGGGGCGGGTTCTACCAGCAGCCGAGCCCCCTAAGGGCGTCCATCTGTCCATCCCTGAGCCCACCCTCCCGGCCGGCTGCCTCCTTGCCTGCCTGCCTGCCTGGCCGTCTGCCTCCCTGCCTGCCCGCCTTCCTCTCCTCCTCCTCCTATTCGCCGGCGCTCGCTCTCTCTTACCGATGTGGATGATGGAGTCCGCCCGCACCGAAACGCACTGAAATATCCAGGGGAGAAGCCACAGCGTCAACACTTCCATGTCCCCCCGCGCGTGCTGCACATCAGCCCGGGCTCGGGGCGAGACCCAGGGTTGGGGGAAGGGGGCCGATCGGGAAAGAGGGGAGCTGGGGAGGGCCGGGAAGGGACTGGGGGAGGAGGCGCCCGGAGAACCCCGGGAGCCCGCCCGCTCAGCCCGCTCAGCCCGGCCAGCAACCCCGAGCCAGGGGTCCGAGAGCCCGAGGCAGCGCGGCAGAGCCTAGAGCCCGGGAGCCGGGAAGATGAGCTCGGGGGACCTGGGCAGTGGAGAGGGGCCGGTGGGGGTGGGGGAGGTAGCTCTCGGGGCAAGAGGAGGTGGCAGCGGCGGCAGGCAGAGGAAGGCAGGCGGCCCGGTAGGCTCCCGGTGGTGGCGGCGGCTGCGGCGGCTCCTCGGCTCTCGGTGTGTGTCTGAGAGCCCCAGCGAACAGCGAACTGCGGAGGACGTCCCCCTCCCCCCTCTTTCCCATCCCCTCCCCTCCCTCCCCGCCCGCCAGCCTCCCCCCACCCCCCGGGCCACGTGATTGCAGAGCCTCGCCACTCAATAGAGGCGGCCCGAGCCTCTAGCTCGCTCTCTCCCCGGGTCGGGGCTGCCGGGCGCCCGAGGGCGCAGAGGGGGAGCCCTGGGGAATAGGAGAACTATGCAGCCCAGGAAAGGGGAGGCGATCTGAAGGGTGGGCACATGAAGACTGACACCCCAAGACGAAGTTTAGAGACCCGCCGGAAGGAGGCAGAAAGTAAGTGGAAGGGCAGCAGAAATGAGACTCAACCCCTCGACTCCCCCTCACCTTGGCCAGGGAGGTGGGAGGGCGTGGAGCAGCCCCCCAGAGCCTTCCCTCTTTCCCGAGAAAAGGGGAGGACGCCCCCCTACCCCCAGCCCCACACTAGTTATAGTCCCGGGTTCAGGGCCTGAGTGCCCCTCGGGGACTGAGCACGGACAAGAGAGAAGGGGCTGCAAGGACGGAAGGTACAGACAAGTGGTGCGGGAGGGACACAAGGGCAAGGGATAGGGGGAGACACCAGGCAAGGCTGGGGCAGGAGCCGGGGAGAGCTGGACAGGGACTGGGGATAGAGGAGAAACTGCACGACGGGCAGAGGTTTGGTGAGTGGACAAGTGGAGCCTGGGGCAGAGCGAGGGTTCAGGACTGAGGGTGGACAGACGGAGCGAGAGATGGGGCAGGGGCTGAAGTAGGAAGTGAGCGTGGACGGGCAAGGGAAAGAGAAGGGGCTGTGGTAGTGAGCGTTTAGGAAATACTTGTAAACAGACTAAGAGATGGGGTGAAGACTAGGACTGCGCAAAGTGTGACCAGACGGGAAGACAAGTCAAAAACATGGGCAAGAATCTGAGGCAGGGGGAGACTCGGGGCAAAGCCAAGGACAAGGGCTGACTAGGAGCACAGGACCGCTCCTGAAGAAGGAAGAGAGACCCAGCCCAGTCTTCTCTGGCTTTTTCTGCCTACTCAGACGCCTCCCACGCTCAGAAGCTGAGGCAAAGTGGATCCCCTTGCACTGGGGGCGTCAAAGCTGGGTTGTCAGTTGTGTTGTTGTTTTTTTTTTAAGCTTCCCTCCCTCTCCATCTCCGACATCCCTGCCCCCCTCCCCACCACCACCTTAGCCTTCAATGAAATCTAATTCATAAATCGGGCAGCTCGGGCTCAGAAGCCTAATTCATCCCCTAAAACAAACGCATCACTGATTGCAGGCATCCAGACGTGAGGAGCGTTTAAAGATGCCCGGGAGCCGGAGAAAACACTTTCATTCAAGGAGCCTGAGACGTAATTAAAACCCCTGCTTGCCAGGGAGAGGAGCTGAGAGTGGGACTGTTCCCTCGATTGTGAACCAGCGCAGGGGCCAAAGAATGGACTCATTTAGCGAAATATCCGCCCAGTGATGTGCTGGGTCTGGCTTAGGTCTCCGGGAAGCAGCTCCTGAGCCCGGCTCTAAGCCCCCGGCCCGCTTCTGGCGGATCCGCTGCCCCTCTGTTCACATTTCGTGCCTACTTAACTTAACCCCTGTTGGATCTCAGTCCTCTTCCTGCTCTCCTCTCTTTCGCTGTCTCCAGGCTGAGTAGCTTTTCCTCTCCATTCTCTGGAGAGGAAGGGAAGCTGATACTACGGTAAGCAGAGGAGCGGGTCCACCCCACAAGCTCTTGATCCTTCCCACCACTGACCCAAACACAAACCAGCCCAGAGTCAGATGTGACCAGAGTCAAGCTGATTGGCCTGGAATGGGGAGGGAGTGGGAAGTGGGAACATCAGGAAGAGAAAGAAGCGAGGGGACAACAGCCAGGTGCGTGGGCAGCCACGCTGGCTCCTAGGAGCCAGGAGGGGGTAAAGGCTTGGCTCCCTAAAAGGGGGAGAAGGGGTAAAAGCAGGAGGAGCCCTGCCTTCCTGGGACAGGGGCCCCTTCATTCGATAAATTACTAGGCTCAACTATTCTTGCTCTTCCCACATGGACTTTCTGGGAATCGATAGGAGAAGTAATACACTACCTGCAGTATTTCTTGTGCATAATCAGAACATCTCATCTGCATAATTGGCTTCTGGGAGAAAGATCAATAGAAATGTCCATTATTGGCCTACTTGGTCAGGTAAAAATTAATCCTCATTTATATTCATTCCAAGTCAACTGGCCCTAAGCTTACTTTTGGAAAAGGAAGGTCACTGCAGCTCATTCTTCCCCTGAGCAAAAAGTTAAATGTTGTTTGGCCTGGGGTCATTGAGGCCATGAGCAGCAGATGCTGTAGGTCTTGATGGGGACAGGAGAACATCAGGGGTATTGATGTCCAGGAAAGAAGGATGGTGGCCAACAACTGACAGCTTTTAAGCATCTTAAATGATCTGTGCTTGGAGGGGCCTAGAAAACCATGGAGAAATAGCATCCAATTGTTTGGCTGATATGCCCCCTTTCCCCCATTAACTTTGCTGCCTTTGCTCTCTGGGCCTGTTCCTTGCCCTGGATATAATGCTAAGACCATAGATTTAGAGGCTGAAGAAATGTTAGAGGTCATCCCCTTTTACAGATAATGAAATTAAGGTGCCAAGACATTCAATGGCTTGGTCAAAGTCACCCAGATAGTAAGAAGACAGCATTGAGGGTCAAAGCCAGGTCTTCCACCTTCAAATACAGCACTCCACAATATACCTTAAAGTTAACCTTCAATGTTCCTTGTCTGCATGCAGAAGATACTGTAGGAACCCTGGAATCTATTCTTCTTTAACTGTTTCTCTTCCGCCTGGAACACCTTCCCTCCTCTCTGCTCCTCTTTCTGCTTTGTCCAAACCCTTCCCATCATTTGAGGTCCACTTCCATGAAATCTTTGCTGATTTCTCCGAGTTGGATGTGAGTTCTCCTTCCACTGAGCTCCCACTTGTGACACTTGATATGTTCTGCATTGCATAGCCATTATTTCTATACTCACTCACTCCTAAGACATTCTTTCTTCACCTCAAGGGCCAAGTCTTACCCACTTCTGTATCCCCCAAATAGTTAACACAATAGGCACTTGAAGCTCTTCAGAGTTTCTGGCCTCACTGTAGGATTCAGTAAGTGTGTGTGTTGAATGAATAAAATGGCTAGGTTGTATGTAAATATTCACTTTCCCATTCACCTTAAATAGTTTCTTTTTATAAACCAAACTGGAATCATTGTGGTACCATAGAAAAAGCCCAGTGGATTTGGTGTTAGAGTACCTGGATTCACATACCAGTTCCATCACTTATTGTATGACCTCAGAAAGTCACTTTTTTAACCTTTCTGAGCCTCGGCACCTTCATCTGTAAAAGTGGGGGGTTGGACTAGATCCTCTAAACTGCCCTGAATCATAAAGCCTTCTGACTCGCTCAGCTTTCAGATCTTAGTATCCCTCGATTTCTGTTTTCTGTCCATCTGTTCAGAATGTAGTAGCTCAGTATATTTTCACCATCAGCTTCTTAAGACTTTTATTGTCATGATGTAAATGCTGATCAAACAGCATTCCAGTGGGATGTAATGAGTACAGCCCACCTGGGATAGGCCTGTGGAGCACATGGCCCTGCTTTAATTTTAGGGAAACAGAAAATTATTATATACAGTGACATCACAGCATCACTTGCCCTGCAGATGGTCCTCTCCTGGCTCCCCTAAAGACAAATACCTCACATTACTTAACTGCTTTCAGGTTTACACAGTGTTTTCCCTACCACAATCCTGTCTGTGATGTGTGTGCAAGTGTAGCACCTCCTCTGGACTATTTTTCCATTCATATATGTAATTATTGGTTGGGTCAATACAAGGCCAATCTTTTAAAAACTATCACTCATGAGCCCCCACTAGTGTGCTTCCCCTTAACAATCAGTCAATTGACACAATTAACTTTTAGCAAATGTACAGCTAGGAAGACCTGAGTTCAAATCCAGCCCCAGGTGGTTCCTGTAAGTGGGTAAGTAGATTCTAGGCAAGTCAATTAGCTGTCACCTTCCTCAGTTTCTCAAAAGTAAAATGAATATAATAATAGCACCTCCCTCACAGGGTTGTTGTGAGGATCAACTGTGATAATATTTGTAAAGCACTTAGAGTACCTGACACATAGCAAGTGCTTGCCAGATGTAGGTTCCTCTCTCCCTTCCTGAAAGGCATTTGTTAAGATGTAGGAGTAGAATGTTCCTCTATAAACCCAGGGTACACTCAGAAATACACAGTTTCTTTAAAAAGAGTAAGAACAGAATACAGTGGTAGTGAGCCATTCACACAGAGATCACACATGACCGAGGCATTCCCAGCTTTCCTACCAGAGGACCCTGATATTCTTTCCTTCTTAACAGAGTCTTCACACAACTTACCCCTGGGTCTCTGCTACGTGGTTTACTCAGCTGGCTTCCTAGGGCCTGTTCCTCTCCACAGGCTAGTTCTTTATTGTCAGTTCTAGCTCTTTTGAATCCACAATGAGCTCTCTTCTCTAGGCACCATATCTTATATCTCCTCCTTCCTCCCTGAACTCCACAACTCTCCTGAGCCCTGACTACCTTCTATTCTTAAAATTATAGATATCTTTCTCTTTTATATAGGTCCAAAGGACATTACAGGTTCTCTCAGCCAAGTAAACAACTATATGTTTCCTGTGTGATTTTAATCGCCTTTGCCTAATGGCCAACGTCCTATAAAGCCCTCAAGTTGTTAAGGAACTTATTCAGGCCATGTTGTGAGGTTAGAGGAAAGTTTTTAACCCCATCTTAACCCAATTATTAGTATCTCATATTACAGATGAGGCAGTTGGGATTAATAAACTTGCCCAAGGTCACACAGCTAAGAAGTGTTGGAGGTATGGGACCAAGGCTTTATATACCAAGTCTATTATTCTTTCCACTACATCCCCTAGTGAGGTAGGCTCCACTCCACTGATTTCTGAAGGGGTAGGCCAGAGGGAAAACAAAGTGATGATAATCTCTTGGCAGAGCTCCTTCCGAAAGTAGAGACTCCTCCAGATTAGGTCCCAGATTTGGGCTTTTGTTGTCCTTCCTATTTATCCCTAGTAGAGGAGTCATTTCCAGAAGGTTCTTGATCCCCTCCCTCTGTATCTAGTTGATAATTTCTGAAGTTACTTTCCCTCTTTTCCCCATAGTCTTCTAGTTGTCAGACAGTTAGGGATAGTTCACTCTTTCAAGTGTACTATGAACTCATTAGTATCTTTCAGGAACAGTGCCTTGAATGCACCAGTGACCTCACCTCCCAAAATGGACCATTTACAAGCACAGAGGACGACATATGTCCTTACACTTCAGTAGCAGAAGTGATTACCTAAGGGGTGTGATCTCAGGAAGTCAATCCACCATTTAAAAAAACCTTCCCACCTGCTTGTCAATGCCTGAAATTTCTCCATAGCATTTCATTTCTTTGATGCCTAGAAAAATGAAAATTACCCTGGACAAGCATCATATATTAAGATTTGTCAGTCATTTCTGCTTCAGCATGGATGCATTCATCAAATTCTTTTCTTTTTTAATTTTCAAAGTGCATTATCAATGCTCTTTTTTTATATCATTCACTTTTCAACACCTCCCCCCTCGAATAGAACTTTCTTTTGTGATAGGTACAATCAAGAAAAATAAATGGATGCATTGGCTAGGTCTGCACATGTGTTCTTCATTCAAGACCAGTTGTTCACCACTCCTCTAATGAAAGGAAAGGGGCATTCCATCAGACAAGAGTCTCCTGAGAGTATTATTTGAATAGGGGAGAGGCTAGGAAATATGTTGGTTTTTGGCACCTCAGAATTAATATTAGTAAGGGAACCAAGGGAGGTGGGGGGGGGAATGAAAGGGTGCAGAAAGAGGGGACTGAGTACCCAAATAATATCTAACTATAGTCTAGTGCTTTAAGGTTCACAAAATACATGCTTCATCTCATTTAATCCTCACAACAACCTTGGCAAGAAAATACTACAGGCATTGTAAATACCCATTTTACAGATTAGAAAACAAAATTAGAGAGTTTCAGTGACTTACTTGCAGTCACATAAGTAGTCAGTCAGTTTCAGAGGTGAAAGTCAAATTCAGCTATCAGCCTGACTACAAATCAGGAGTTCCATCATACCACAACAAAGACAAACTTTGTTGACATTATTGTTTGGGAAAGAATTGATCCTGGTAGAGACCACTGAGCATAGATCACTCAATCTACACTGAGAGGAGTCCAATTTGCAGAATAACCAACCACTCATTGAATTTTGGAGCTTGGTACTGCTGGAGATGAAACATTCTACTCTTTTTTTGCTGAAAGGAAACTGTCCAGCATTGGAATCAAAGCAGATTATCAGTCAGATGATCATCAATATTTGAAGTATTTGATGCAAAGTAACCACAACCCTAAGGTGACTGCCCTTTTCCAATAAAACACATTCTTAGTAGTCTTATGTTGCCAGTTTGCTAAGGGTCAGGGTTACATGTCATAGAATATAGACTCTGAGTTGAACTGAACCTCAGAGGTCATCCAGACCAACCCCTGTCTAAGCAAGAGTTTCCTCTGCACCACTCAATGACTAGTAATTCTTTTACCTCATCACCTTCAGTAATGAGCAACTCACTACCAAGGCAGGCCATTTCACTTGTGAAGTTTTCATTGTTAGGAAGTTTTTCTCCTATTTGATCTAAAATCTACCTCCTTGCAGTTCATACCCATGGCTCCTATTTCTACTTTCTGGCATCAGGCATAATGTGTTCCACCTCACAAACATTCTGAAGAAAGCCATCAGACTCCTAAGATTTTCCTTTTCCAGTATGAACATTCCTAGTTCCTTTAAGTAATCCTTGTATGACATGATTCCTAATCCTCTCACCTTTCTGGTCAATCTCTTCTGCATGTGATTCAGTTTGTCAAGGTACTTCCCAAAATGGGATGCCCAGAAGTAGCCAGCACTCTCCAGATGGTGTCTGATCAAAGCAAAGCAGACTGTGTACAGCAGGACTCACTTTTCTTGCTCTGATCAACATGCTCCTATTAATCATTTTGTCATTATTGACTCATATTGAGAAATATTGGCCAGATATGTGATTTCATCAGTGCAGGGTACTTCTGACGTGGAAACTTCTTTCACTGATGCAGATGAATAACATGCCTATGACATGTTATTAGAAAGTTGCACCAAGAATCTTGTTCACACAGCTAGTATAAGCTAGAAGTAAGACTTAACCCAGGATTTTCTTAAATCCAAAGTCAGCCTTCTATACACTATGCCACACTGCCTCACAATGCAGTTACAACCCACCAAAACTCCCAGTAAAAAAGATTTTACTCCTCACCCCAAAAAAAACCACAATGTACAAGAATAACTTATCCACCTCACTCCATTGATACTTCTCCTGCTTCTAAAGGTTCCACATGACTTCTAATTGTATTGGAAGATTTAAAAGAAATTAAGGAACTTTCTTCCTAATAGCTATCATCTTCAGCTTCCTGTAATGACTTCCATAAATTTTCTACCCAAAATCCCATGGGAGCTGTAAATGCAGTGGGAATAGACAATTTTGAGATGGGGTTAGGGAGGATCAGCTAGTCAGGGAGACAGTGGTCAAGTCACTGAGCATCCCACAAGTTCCAGGTAATATTACAGAAATGAGACTAGCAGTCACTTCAATGGCTTTTTTAAAGTAGCTGTCCTTCGTGCTTAATAATGCAGGTATGTTGTATTAGAACAAGGGCTGTGGGGCCAGCTTCTAGACTTCCTAGCTCTTTCATCAATTCACCCTATGAGCTGGGGAACATAGCTTTCTCTTTCCAGATTTAAATTCCTGGTATGAGGAATAATAATTGTGTGTATACCTATATACACATATGTGTGTATATTTTATATATTTAAATATATATGCATATGTATATACACACAGAATTTACAAAAAGCCTTAGGTGTGAGGGAAATAATAAAAGTGTGTATATGCATTTATATTCACACACACACACACACACACACACACACACACACACACACACACACACACGCACACACACATACACACAAACCCCACATGTGTATGAGTATATATGTGAAGAATTTGTTGTGAAGTATACCTATACAAGCATGCAATATATGTACACACATATATATATACACACATATATATTACACACACATATGTAAGTATATGTGTGCCTTTCTTCACAATAGCCTTGTGGGATAAGGTAGTGCAAGCATTACCTATCATTGCTGTTTTCTAATTGAGGAAAGTCAAACTCAGAAACGAAAAGTGATTTCTCTACTGTCATCCAGAAAACTTGTAGCAGAATAAATTATAAAGCTGGGACTCCAAGCAAAGACTGTAAAACCCAATTCTTCCATACACTTCTGTACTGCATTAAAATTCAGGTAGGTTAGCACTGACCAACCTACACTGTACAGATCTCAGATGCCCTTATTGGGGTTTTAGGGTGTTAAGGGAAGGAGATAGCTCTCCAGACCAGCACTAATGGAGCGATCACTCCCCTACACATTGGTTTCCTCCATCTCATTCATTCATGCAGTTATTTATTCAACAAAACACTGCATAATCTAGACATTTCTGAAACCCCAGGCTCAATATTCGCAGCCAACTCCAACTCAATATCCCATCACACTCTAATCATTAAACCTTTACCCTGAACTGCTACCACCACTTGGGGACCAGACACCCTGCCTCTGGCATCCAAGTTCTTTTTTGCTTCTTCCTATTGACACACCCTCTAGAGACCAGCTGTGCTTTTTTGAGTTTCTTTTTAAAAGGAAAGAGTAAATGTAACTCACATTTGTATACCACTTTAAGATTTCAAAGCTTTTTCCACACAACTTCCCCATGAGGTAGATAATATATTAGTTCCATTACAGTTAGCATACTGAGCACTTAAGTAACCAGCCCAGTCACTTAACTGCTTACAAGTATCTAAGGAAGGATTTGATTCCACACCCTGTGTTCTCTCCACTACACCATTTTGTCTTTCAGAATTAGGAAGTAATTCAAGAAGCTACTCCAAAGTCAATGTGGAAGAACAGGTGACATACTGACCCTGGAGTTAGGAGGACCTGCATTCAAGTCCTGCCTCTGACAAAAACTGGACATATCCCTTAACCTTCTCAGTGCCCCGAAGCAACTTCCTAACACGACAAGCTGCAAAGCGTTGGTAAAGGGAATCTGCCAATGAAACCCTCAGTCTGGTATGCCATTCCTCCATTTCACAAAAAAGGGAAGAATTAGCCAGATGGTTGTAAAATAATTCTACCAAAAATAATCCAGAAGAGATTATAAATTGAGATGGAAGAATGAGGGACCAGATTATTTCATTGATAGACATGTTTTATTTTATATTCATTGGGAATACATATATGTGTGTTTGTATACACATATAGGAATAAATATATGTCTTAATATAACATAATATATACATCGATATATACACATTTGTGTGTATGGTATACATATGGCATATATATGTGCATGTATACATATATAAATAACTTTCCACTGAATTCAACCAAAACTACCCAAAATTGTAAGTAATAACCCTTCAAACACACATACCTGTGCACACATGCACACACATACACACACAGTTTTTGTGTATAAATAAAAACACAGAAGTACCTTTCTGTGACTCTTTTCTTTAGGGACCATCTCATAGCTGAGATCACTTCTGATTTTCTGTTTCTAGAAGAAGAGCACCCAAAAGGAGGGTTAGGTCAATTGTTCTTTAAGAAAATTACTTTAGTGCTATGATGTTTGCATTGGCTTATTCTCATATGGCAAAGGGGAGGGGAGCCATAGGGCCCAATTAATTCCCCAAGTCCCTGCTTCCTATTCAGGCCTTATTTTAGTGTTCCTCAAACTCTTGTCTGATCATGAGGCCCTAAATGACTTGATTCTTGCCATTGCAATAGGTCCTCTTGCCATTTCCTACATGAATGTTTTGTTTCCTCAACTGAACTATTGGGAGTGTGTGTTTTGTAGCTCCTACTCCCTCTCCCCACCCCCACCCCATCCCTTGCTCATCTCTGGTGCCTCTGCTCCTGGCAGGTCTTTCCTCAAGGTTCATTTCCTCCATCACTGTACCATGCAGTTGATGCTCCATTTCTGAGGCTCCTTTCCCTGAAGAAGGAGCTCAGAATACTTCCATTCAATTCTATCCAATGCAATGGTTATGGAACAAGCCTATTAAAAGACCAACCTTTTCTTCCTCATTGCTTCTCTAAAGTATATTTAATCATGAGATGAGAAGAGACAAAGAATATACCCAGTAGATCACATGCTTAGACAGTGACCAGCTTATATTTGAAGGGAAGGAGACCTTGGCTTGAGGGGAAACTAGGTGGCACAGAGCACCAGGCATAGTCAGGAAGATTCATCTTCTGAAGTTCAAATCTGGCCTCAGACACTTCCTAGCTGTGTGACCCTGGGCAAGTTACTTAACCCTGTTTGCCTCAGTTTCCTCATCTGTAAAATGAGCTGGAGAAGGAAATGACAACCAATCCAGTATCTTTGTCAAGAAATTCTCATATATGGTCACAAAGAGTCAGACACAACTGAACAACAACAAAAAGCCTTTTGTCAGTCCCATTTACCAGATGGAAGAAACAAGGCAAGCACTCTACTAGTGACCTAAAATATGAAACATTAGGGCCAGAAACAGGAAGGGAAAGAGAGGGAGGCAAAATTTCTGTGGTTCTTGGAGGTGGACTGTCTTTACCTCTAAACAATGTATCCTGGGTCATTCGATGCACTAAATTTGGGGTTAGAAAACCTGGGTTTAAATCCTGACTCTTCCACTTAATAACTATATGGCCTTGGACAAGTCACTTAAAATCTCTAGGTCTCAGTTTTCTTTTGTGTAAAAGGAGGATGGATAGTCTCCAAAGTCCCTTTCAGGTCTAAATCTCCAATCCTAGCATGCCTTCCCCAGAGGGAGAGAAGCAGTTAGTTATTAGCAATGGTCTCTACTGCTAGCCATTGGATCATTTTTCCTTCTCTCACTTGAATAACTATGAAGAAAGTCATGGAGTTTCATGAAGGCTTGCATGACCATGGATGGGGACTAGTGAGTGGCAGAGACTGGAGAAAAACAGGGGAAAAGAACCATTAAGAGATGGTTTCTCAATGGCCCCCAGACATAAAAATCTGACTCTTGTATTTTTATTTTCATCTTGTACAAGAACTCATAGTATCATTGATTGAAAACTGGAAGCCATATGATCCAACCCCATCATTTTACAAATGAGAAAACTGAAGACACAGGAGACTAAACTGAATTGCCCAGAGACACCCAGGAGGTAAGCAACAGAGTCAAAATTTGAACCAAGTAAACTCCAAATCCAGCATCCTTTCCATTGTACTCATGAATGGTTCAACTCACTCTTCAGACTTCTCCTCATGTCCACTGCCCCACTCTAGAGATATCCCTGCTCTGAGGCCCTTCTCTCCTTATGAGTGACTCCATCACTAGAACCAAAGTTTCACGAAGGACTTCAGCCCTTCACTTCACTCAGACTTTGATTCACTGTCTGGAATCATGTTCTTTATCCCTGACATCTGCTCTGCCACTGTACAAATACTCTTTCTTCCTCCCCTTTATATGTTATCTCCCCAACTCCTAGCCATTAGAATATAAGCTGCTTGAGGGTAGTGACTATCTTGCAGGGGAGGGGAGGTTTGTATTTTTGTTCTCTCTGCATCACACTGAAATCCTATGATGGCACTAAAAGATTGGAGAACCATGGAGATTTATCTTTGCTTTGACCTAAAGGATTGGATGACCATGCTATGGAACTTAGAAAGCCATAAAAAAAATAGCAGAAAGCTGAGTTGAAGTGAGGAAGAGAAGTCATCTTGAGCCTGTAGTACCATGTACCAGCTTAGAGAGAGAGATCAAGAGGGGAGGGGTGGAGAGAAGGACCTCCACCAGAGAAGTCCCAGCATTCAAAACTGTAACTAGTCCTAGAAATTCATGGTCATCTTTGGGATCATGGTTGATCATTGAAGGGCCTCTCTTATTCCATCTCTCTTTTTTTAAAAGTTTTTTTGTACTCTTTTGAGCTTAAAAATGGAGATTAACAATCTCATTATATTGGGAGTCTCTGAGCATATATCTTCCACATTTCCTAGTTTGAATCTAAAATTCAAGGAAAGGACTAACACTCCCCTAAGTGTCCCTTCATATCAAGTCCCTGACACATCATATGGATACAAACTCAAAGATGTGTTCTTCTATTCAGGAGAAGTCCAAGACAGTGGATCTGCCATAGTGGATTGGCTAGTCTGGTCTGGGGATTTTTTCTGAACTTGAGCATTCTTGAAGATCCCTAAAATGAAAATAAGAATAATTGGCAACTGATAAGTCTAGTGATGCTTCTGAGTTCTGAAAGCTTTAGGGGATTGAAGAGACTGGCCATCACTTCCTTGGAAGGAGAAGCCTGCCAGTCTGGCAGTTTTGTTTTTAAGTAACGCTTTGTATCCTTCCTCTTGGCAGAGTGGAGTACTCCTAGGACAGAATATTGGGCTTATCCATTGTTTTGTTTTAATTCTTTTTCTTTGTAACAAGAGAGGGTTGAATTGAAGGGGCACATGGAGGAGGGGAGAATATATCCAGAAGACAATGGTATAAAAACAAAAGGCATAAATAAAACTTATGTTAAAAATAAAATGAAGCTTGACCTTTCGATTTGGAAATAGAGTGGGGTGCCTGAGTATGGGGTTGAGGGTAAAGGGAATCATGGGGGAAGGAGGAAGGAAAGGAATAGACCAAGGACTCTTTAACAAAATAGTATTGATCACTGAGGAGGGCTATTGGGGTTAAGTGACTTGCCCAAAGTCACACAGCTAGTAAGTGTGTCAAGTGTCTGAGGCCGCATTTGAACTCAGGTCCTCCTGACTCCAGGGCCGGTGCTCTATTCACTGCACCACCTAGCCTCCCCTAGAGCCCTTTTCTTTAATATTGCCTTCAGTTTTATATATTATTTTCGAATATGTTGTCCAATGGATAGGCAACGTGGCATAGTGGTTTGGAGACTGGACTTGGGGCCAAGAATATCTAGCATCCATTCTAGCTGTGTGACCTAAGGTAAATCATTCAGCCTCTCAGTTCTCCCAGGCTACTACTCCTTTAGACTTAATGGTGTAAAGGGGCAGCCAAACTCCATCAGTAAAAGGGGTTTCTACAACTACAGATCCCTATGCTGACGATATCCCAGGTCTGAATATCCCCGACCCTATTGTTTTTTCTAAAACCGTTTTCTTCCCTTGGAAATAAATGTCCCTCCAATCCAGGAAGGCCTAGGTGTGATGAGAGAAAAGAGGAGCTGACAGCTATAATGCTGACAATAGCCATAACCCATTTCTATAGCGCATTAAGACTTTCATAGTGCTTTACATAATACTGAGCAGTCATAGAGTATGATAAAGCATTTTACAGTGTATAAAGTGCATTCTGTCCATTCTCTTAGGTGATCCTCTTGAAGGCCTCTAAGGCAAATAGCACAGATCCTCATTCTATAAACTGAAGCCCCAAGAGGTCAAACGACTTGGCCAAGGTCATATAATTAATACATGGAAGAGCTAGAGTTTGGACCCATCTTCTGGATGCAAATCCAGGCTGCTTTTGACTGTGATGCTGACACTTCCATCATAGATTCTCCTGGAATCTTTGGGCCTGGGGATCTCTAAAGCCATGAGAATGGTGTCTAGTGACTCATATACCCCTCCAGTCAGAGGAAACATGGAGGAACTCACATGGCTAGCTTCCTTACACTCTTCTGTCCCCCAGGGCAATGGGAACTTCCTTCTTTCCTTGATTCCATTCCTCAGTGACTCCACAGAGAATGGAGTTTCAGGAAGTTTGGTCTCTTCCTTTAGGTCAATTTAATTCAGCAATAGGCCATGTGGTAAAGTCTGAATACTGCTAGACTTGGAGTGGAGACTTGGATTCAAATCCTGCTCCAAATACTTACCAGTCTTATGACCCTAGATATGTCATTTACCTTTCACAGTCTGTTTGATCACCTGCAAAGTAGGGTGTCCTTGTACTTATCCACTTCAGAGGATTGTGGCATGATATTTTACAGAGCTTGGTGAAGGGGGTAAAGCACTGGCTCTGACTGGAGTCAGAGAATCTGGGTTCAAATACTGGCTCACTCATTAGTACTCAGATGACCTTAGATGAACCATTCAACTTCCTTGAAGCTTCCTCATTCACAAGAGGATTGAACTAGATGAGTCCTTCCTACTCAAAATCTATGACCCAATTATCATAAAGTGCCATAATAATGTGAGCAATTATTAACAGATCTTTATTAAATGATAACTGTGAGTGGGAGGCAATGCGAATGTAAGGTGCGCTGTCCCTTTAAAGCCCCTTGAGATCTGTTCACTTCTCTGTAAGGTTAATGAAATATAAGTTCTTCCCTGCCCGTTAATAGGGTTCACCTGGAGCCCATTAAGGGAAGCTTGCTTAGGGGAGGCTGGCTTGTAGGAAGGCTTTCACACCTATTGCTAACTTCTAATTAGGCACTGAGTCAGGAGGGTGGTGGTGCCCTCTGGCTCTGAGAAGTGTATATATACTCTGAGTTGGTGTTTTGCTTTGGGTAGCTCGATTATGAGAAGGATCTTGTGATTCCCTGGTCCAGATTCTAAATGGCTATATGTTCAGAGCTCCCCGACTGCTCATATGTAAAAACTCTCTCGATCTAGGGATGTATGTTAAGTGTATAGTTGATTCAGGCAGTCAGAGCCCTGTCTGTTGTCTTTATTCCTCTGCTTGTATTTTCTGTGAAGTGCTGACTTTTCCCCTGAACTAGTGAATGTAATGAAAAAAGGTTGTTGAGGGGGTGGCTAGGTGGCACAGTGAATAGAGCACCGGCCCTGGAGTCAGGAGGACCTGAGTTCAAATGAGGCCTCAGACACTTAACACAAAAACCTGGCCATGTGACCTTGGGCAAATCACTTAACCCCGAATGGCCCTCCAAAAAAAAAAAAAAAAGAAAATAGATTGCAACAACCAGAGGGCAAAAATGGGTAGGAGACATCCTAGGTCCTTAATACTAGCAGACTTTCCATGCCCCAGAGTAAATGGTGATGAGTGGTGAAGACTCCAATTTACTGGTGTTTACCTGTGTTTGTATCAAGCCCCTTTTCTTTTGCCCTTGAACCCCAGTGATTTAATCTTGTCTCTTGTAGCTCTAGCCCTGCTTTCCCTTGCCAACTATTTATCATTTCTGTTTTCAATCTCACCACCTATAAACCCTCTGAACAAGAAACCCTCAGTATACCATGACCTTTATGGTTCTTCATTACAATAAATTGCCTGCCACCAGCATCAGAGGGACCTAGTATGAAACACCATCTTATTAAGCTGGGAATCCTTATTAATCACTTTGTGCATTTGATTGACTGACTCTTTCAGTGTTATTTCTTTCTTCAACACTGTCTACCACTGGGCTCTCTCTGTGTTTTATTCTTCCCAGTGCTGGGGAAAAGGAAAGGAGGGGATAAGAAAGGTCCCTCTGGTTCTGCCTTTCTTAATCTTAATCTAGTCCAAGAACTCAAGAAATTTACATAATTTGTTGTATGTTTGAAAGGTATAACAAGTTGCACATAGTAGATTTGCAGTTTCATGTATAATCATTTTTATTGTACTATATTAATGGAATGCTTGTTTTATGAAATAAATGAAAAGAAAGATACTTAAGAGGAAAAAAAATGACCAAGAACCAAACTAAAAAGGAAACGTAGACCCTGCATGTGCATCTAAAACAGTGGCTATGCGGGTTCTGTTCAACTGAGCCCAGCAGGATTTTCTCATCCTTTACCTTCCCCTTTTGGTTTGCCCTGAATGCATCTCTTTGGGATGGTCTGACTTTCATTAGGGGAACTAGGCTTCCCAGATGCTTTGATTCCACCCTATCTCAGATCCCTGAGGAACAATTCTAACCTAGTTTGATCCAGTAGTCCTATCCTTGTTCCCTCTTCCGGAAAATACATCCTTTACCACCTTCACAAAGTACAGGAAAAATACAAGTACCTCAAGTCAAGATCAAAGTCTAGTCAAAAATCCAGAGTTTCTGTCCAGTTGAGTATCATAGGAAGAACAGTCAATGGAGGCCAAGTGCCTCATTCACAGAGGATGTTTCATCGTTAGTATAGCTTTCACAGAATCACAGAACTTCAGCTTTGGAAAAGGGCCCCAGAAGCACTGAGTCCAAGCCAGAGCTGAACGGAATCCCCTGGCCTCTAACAGCCCCAACAAGTAGCAATCATTCAGCCTCTTCCTGAAGACCTCTAGGAAGAGAGAAGCCACAGTCTCTCCAGGCAATCCATTCTATTTTTGGACAGTTCAGATTGTTAGGAGGTTTTCCCTTGCCTCAAGCTTACATTTGACTCTAAAGCTTCTACCCATTGCTTCCGGTTCTGCCCTTTGGAGCCAAATCACTTCTAGACAACACCCTTCAAATACTTGGAGGCAAGAATTATGTCCCTCCCGAAGTCTTTTCTTTGGGTTAAATCAGGAATTGTGATTTCATTGGTTTAGAGAATTCCCATATAAGGAAACTCTTATCAATACAGCTAAGCACCTCACCCAGCGTGAAATCTGATTCCTTCACTGTCCTGGATACTCTCCAACTTATCAACATTCTTCTCTAAAATATGGGGCCGGAACTGAGGGCAGCACTCTGGATAAGCCTGACCAGGGCAGAGTGGGGTGGCACTCCCTTCCCCTAGCCCTGGATCCCAGTCCTCTAGTAGGCTAGTAGGATACTAGCCTTCTTGGCTTCTGTATTGCCCCACTGGCATACTGAGCTAGTGGCCCACTGTTGTGTTCATGGATTCAGGTCTTGGGATTTCTAAAGTCTTCTAGCCTAACCCTTCATTTTACAAATGAGGAAACAGAGACCCAAAAAGACTAAGTGACTATCCTGCGACCCCAGGATGAGTAAATGGCTATTCTGAACACAGATCTACTGACCATAAGTCAACTGCTTTCCCCAGGGCACCATGGGGCATATTGAATCAGCAGCAATGGTCAGGGATCCAGGCATGCAGAGGAAAGATACAAGGAGACAGGTGCACGAGGTAGAGGGGGATTCAGTAGATAGAACACTGGGTTTAAAGTCAGGAAAATATGAGTTCAAATCTGGCCTCAGACCCCTACTAGCTGTGTGACCCTGGGCAAGTCATTTACCCTTTATTTGCCTCAGTTTCCTCACCTGTAAAATGGGGATAATAATAGCACCTACTTTCCAGGGTTGTTGGGAGGATCAAGTGAGATAATATTCATCAAGTGCTTAGCACAGTGCCTGGTACATAACAGGGTCTATACAAATGCTAGCTATCACTATCACCATCATCATCATCATCATCATCAACCATAAGGACCAGAAGAGTATGAGAGGGAGGAAGGGAGGGAGAGGAGGGAGGGAGCAAGCTTCAGAAATGGCTAGACTCCAACATAAGGAGGAATGGGTAGCCATGGTCAGAATAGAAACCCCAGCAAAACTTGCATAATGCTGAATTCAGGAACAACTAACTTAAAGCTTCACAGAATCCCCAGATTTCAGAGTTAGACGGGATCTCAGCAACCATCTAATCTGACTCATACACAAAAGGAATCCCCGGTATAACACTTCCTCCAAGTAACCAGCCAGGGTCTCCTTGAAGACTTCCAAGAACTTACTATGTCTTGACAGGCAATTCCTTTGGGATATTTCTTTTTTTTTTTTTAATCGATTTGTTTATTTACTTTTAGTTCACAAGATTCAGTTCCACAATCCCTTGAGTTTCAAATTTTCTCCCCTCCCTCTCCACCACCCCCCACATGGCAGCATGCAATCAAGTATAGGATCTACAAATACTTTCACATTAGATATTAGTCTGGTTGTATAGAAGGGTTGTAACCAATGGGGTGATCAATGGGAATAAAGAAAGAAAACCAAACATGGAAAAGAACGAGAGCATGTATTGCTTCAGTCTCCATTTAAACTCTGTTCTTTCTAGATCTTTCTCTGAATGTAGATCTCTCCTTCCATCCTGAGCCTTTTAGAGTTGTCTTATAGCTGCGCATCGCTGAGAAGAGTCCAGTTTATCAAAGTTGGTTTTCACACATACGATATGTCTGTGATTGTGTACAAATTTCTCCTGGTTCTGCTCTACTTACTTAGCATCAGTTTGTATAAGCCTCTCCAGGTGAATATGAAGACTGTCTCCTCTCCATTTCTTATAGCACAATAGTATTCCATTACATTCCTATACCACAACTTATTTAGCCATTCCCCAATTGATGAGCATCCCTTGGGATATTTCTAACTGTTAAGAAGTTTCCCCCGATATCCAGTTGAAATGTGCCTCTTTGTAGCATTTCCCCGCTGCTCCTGGTTCAGCCCTCTGGGGTCATATAGCCCAGGTTTAATGGTCCCACCACATGACAGCCCTTCAAAGACTGGAAGACATCTATCATGTACCCTCCTTTCCAAGCTAATCACCAGTTTTGTCAACTGATCCTTGAATGTCATGTTGCTAAGACACTCAAACAGTCAGTCAACAAGCATTTATTAAGCTCTTACACAGGCACTGGGCTAAGCGCCATCCTACATGACCCTCCCCTTGATGAACACACTCCAGTTTAAGATGTGGACTCCCTCTTCCATGGTCAGTCAGGTCCCACCTAGCCAGGAAATCCTCATCCTAATTCCCAAAGGTTGAAAAGACCACAAGCCAGAGGAAGCCTCTGATGAGCATCCTCCTCCCTGAAGGAAAGGGATAGCTCTGAATTGGTGGCTAATGGCTAAGGCTTACAGGCAAGGATGATTTGTGATTCTTACAGTGAGTTTGTGATACTCTTCATTATGTCTGTTTATAGGACAATGGATCATGAGAGCTATAAAAACACCATCTGCCAGCTCCTTTTCCAAGAACGGGGTGGTTGCAGCTCAAGGCACCAAGGAGCTTGGGCCATGGGGTCCCACAGTCTCAAGATACCTCAAAATGAACTCAGGAGCCCCTCCTGGGAGACTGGGGCCAAAGCCAGCATGCAAAGCTTCCTATACTTTGAGAAGCTCGGCTTTCCCTTCTGCTTTGAGAGCCCTTCAGAATCTGGCTTCATGCTACCCCCCCAACCCTAACTACACACCCTTCTTTCAACCAGGCCAGTTTCCTTACTACCCTTAAACATGCTATATTCATCCCATTTCCACTATATATAATAAGTGGCACAATGGATCAGTGTTGGACTTGAAGTAAGGAAGACCTGAGTTCGAATCCTACCTCAGACATTTTACTAATTGTGTGATTCTGGGCAAGTTAGATAACAACAATAATTAATAATGATAACAACTGCAACCAGCATTTACATATCACTTTTGTTTGTAGAGCACTTTACTATAGTATCTCATTTGAGTCTCACCAGCCCTTGGGAAGTAGATGCTGTTGTTACTCTCATTTTACAGATAAGGAAACTGAGGCTAGTAAATAAAGCTAGTAAAATGGACAGGGGTAGGGACAAGAACTATTATTTCATTGGTTTAGAAAATTGTAAGATAAGGAAACTCCCCCTATAGATATAGATAGTCACCTTCTCAGCAATTTAGTCTTAGAGAGCTCCCTAGAACGCTGAGAGACTACATTAGACCATACAATGAGGTTCATCTCACTATTTCCCTGTCTTAGCTCCCAGGAGGCCTTAGAGTTGTCTAACCAATATATCCAACATCAAAAAACTCCTCCTCACCTCTTTTCTCAATAGACTACAATGGCATCCAAGAGATGATGATGTAGATGACGAAGGATATTGACATCATGCCATAAGACAACTTGGAGAAGAGAAACTTAGAACATTAATGTAAAAACTGCCTTCAAGTGTTTGATGAGCAGTCATGGGGAAGAGGATTAAACTCGATCTGCTTTGTTCCAGAGGAGACTAAACATTTTGTGGGGTGAGAACGAGCAGGGGTGACAGGAAGAGGAGAAGAGGCAAACTTCTGGTTGGAACTTTCAGGCTCCAAGTCAACATTTATCAAAGGCAGTCACCTCCATTCTAAGGCTGTCCCTCTATCCATTATATCACACTGCTCTTAGAACACAGTAGGTATCTAATATTTGTTTAACTGAATCAAACTGAAATTGCAGAAGGGCAAATTTAAGTATATTGTGCAGGAAAACTTTCTAAGTGAAATGGACTGTGTTGAGGAAATAGTAGTAGTGAGTGCCCTGTTCCTGGTTGTCCTCAAGTCCTCTAAGATGATCTGGATGATCATCCATCCCTTGTGTTGGAGAGCAGATTTCTTTCCAGGTATGAATTAGATTTGATGGCCTCTGCGGTTTCTCCCAACTCTGAGATGCTGTGACTCTGGAATGTTATTCCTTCTCCAGGGAGGTAGCCACGCCAAGAAATGACAAGACAGACAAACAGGTGATAAGGTTGTCTCTTCCTCAATGAGTGTCCTCACTAACTCACAGTATACCCAACCTATTGAGTCTGACTATCACTGCCTGGGGGCTTCCATTAATCCATAAAAGCAGACCCATCCCTAAATGCCCATGTTTCCAGAATGTAAACTGCTCGGTTGATACTGCAATGAAATGAAATTGCAATTGATTTCCCCTTTTACAGTGTCATAGTGTATCCGTGACACTGTAAACGGAAAGGCCCACACAGCTTAACTCTGGTGGTTAGACTTGGAAAGAAGGATCCAAAGCATGCCCTTGTTTTCCAGGCTGCTTGTGTTATCAGGAATAAAAAGCATCATGTCCACATGGGAGCTAATGAAAGCCCAGGCACTATTCCCTTAGAAAATCTATTCAGTCGTTCACTGGGAAATCTACTTACCTCTGTCTAGTATGCTAAAGGCTGGAGGCTTCCCAGAAGCAGAAAAATGAGTAAGATGATGTTTCCCAAGGCACTGGTGGCCAGAGGATTCAAGGGTTTAAGAAACACAAGGAGTGGATCAATTTTTGAGGGGAACTTCTGCTTTCTGAGTCTCCTAAAGAAGAAAGTTGATGATACAAAGAAGACTTCCCCATAATTAGAAACAGGAAAGTGGAGATAGATGATAGATAGATAGATAGATAGATAGATAGATAGATAGACATAGAGATAGATAGATTGATAGATAGATAGATAGATAATAGACAGACAGACAGATATATAAATACATAGATAGACAATAGATAGATAGATAGATAGATAATAGATAGATAGATAGATAGATAGATAGATAGATAGATAGATGATAGATGATAGACAGACAGATAGATAGATGGGTAAATAGATAGATGATAGATAATAGACAGATAGATAGATGGATGATAGATAGATAGATGGATGATAGATAGATAGATATAGACAGATAAATGATAGATAGATAATAGACAGACAGATAGATAGAGACAGACAGATAGAGAGAGAGAGAGAGAGAGCTATACATACAGACAGACTGACAGATAGACAGACAGACCTGGGACAGGGCCTGGATCCCCATTGCTGGCACACAGTAGGCTCCAATAAATGCTTGTGACTACCTAGATAACAGGGCACCCTGCTTCACTTCGGAGTAACTCTGGTTATTGAAAATATTTTCCTCACCAAAGTCAAGTCTAAATGGGTGCATGATCTAGGTATAAAGTCTGATACTGTAAATAATCTGGGGAAGCAAGAAATAGTTTACTTGTCAGATTTATGGAATAGGAAGGACTTTATGACCAAAGAAGAATTGGAGAGCATTATAAAATGCAAAATGGATAACCTTGAGTATATTAAATTGAAAAATTTCTGTACAAACAAAGCCAACGTAACCAAGATTAAGAGGGAAGTGGGAAATTGGGAAAGAATATTTACAACCAGTGTCTCTGACAAAGGCCTCATTTCTAAAATATACAGAGAATTAAGTAAAATTTATAAGAATACAAGTCATTCCCCAATTGATAAATGGTCAAAGGATATGAACAGGCAATTTTCAGAAGCAGAAATTAAAGATATCTTTAAGCATATGGAAAAATGCTCAAATCAC
>CM053582.1:548424999-548451079 GCA_028627135.1 Pseudochirops cupreus
TCTTTCCTTCTTTCTTTCCTTCTTCCTTCCTTCCTTCCTTCTTTCTTTCTTTCCTTCTTCCTTTCTTCCTTTCTTTCCTTCTTTCTTTCCTTCTTCCTTCCTTCCTTCCTTCTTTCTTTCTTTCCTTCTTTCTTTCCTTCTTCCTTCTTTCCTTCCTTCTTTCTTTTCTTCAGATATGACTAATGAGAGATTTTGTTTTGCCTAACTGTACATATGTGTGCATGTGTGTACACACACATGTATATGCATATACACAGACACACATGCACACAAATATATATATATATTTGTAACGGGCTTTGTATTTCTTGCCTTCCCAACGGATGGGGGGAGGAAGAGGAGGGAAGGTGAGAATCTGGAACTGAATATACAATAAAATTGAATTTTTAAAAAGAGGTGGATGATATTTTCAACAAAGGAAAAGACAGGCTATGGACCCTATAGGGCCAGAGAGCTAGACATATATTGTCCTATTTTGAAGAAGAGGTTGGGCAGCTGGCTAAAAGAATATGGTTAAGGGGTCACTGAGTCAACCTGGCATGATGGGGGAGGAAATGAGCTACCCGTATACTTGGGACAGAAAACCAATAATCCAGACCGGTCAAAACCAATCTTTCAAATTAGCCTCTGGTTCTGAGAAATGAGCCATCTGAACGATGGTAACTAACACACAAAAAAAACATTATGAACCTCTAGCACCCCCATTATCTATGTCAGACAACACAGTCCCAATAAAGTAAGAAGGTAGAGGCCATGAACATTGAAAAGTACCCCTGTATTTTGTACCAGGGAGTCGGAATCAATCAATAAACTTTGAAGAGCAGAAATAATTTAAAGTAGGGTAAAGCAGCTGTCCACCTAAGACAGCTTCAGAAGGCATTAGGAAAGACTTGACCTCCTGGGGTGGGAGTTTGACCTGATAGAAATGCAAATACCTCCAGGCAGATACTGCAGAATTGACAGGCTATAAGCCCTGGGGGCAGCTGTATTGGGTAGCAAGGGGACTCAGGGACTTTCCCCTCACAGACAGAGCGGCAGTTGGACAAATGATCTGGGGAGGAGTGCAGGGCCCATCACAGGTGCACTGACCAAATGGGCCCTGGGCTGTAGCTGTGGGCAAGAAGGAATGAGTATCCACCTGAGGAAAGCAGTTGCAGTGGGCAGAGCCCCTGCTAGCTGTGGGCAATCAAAGAGTCCCTGGTTTGGGTTCCAGAGCAGGGAGGTGAGCTGAAGCTTGCAGCTAAAGGAGGGACTGCAGGGAATGAGAGCATTTTTGGTGATAGCATTGCAAAGGGGCATGGCTCAGGGACAAAGAGGAATATCTAAAGTCAAGTCCCTAGATAAAGTTCAGAAAAGATAGCAAAAAAAATCCCTGAAGTTTGAGATATTATCCTGCACACTTCAGGACTATAGCCTAACTTTAAAGCAAAGACTAAGAAAAGCTGCCAAATAATCATCATCATCATCATCATGCAGAAGAGAAAGAACCCAACCAGAGTTGGGCTACTGTGGTGATGGAGAAGATCTGGGTTCAAAGTCAGAAGAAGCTAAGTAAAATTAAAACAGCTACTTCTGTCTCAAAGAAAAAAAGCAATATGGTCACAAACTTGAAAAGAATTTTTAGGAAAGCTTAAAAATAACTTTAAAAATCAAATAAGAGAGGTTGAGTAAAAATTAGGTAAAAAAAAAAAGAAGAGTAATGCAAGAAAATTATGAAAAGAAAGTCAGCCAAATAGAAAAAAAGGATCTGCAAATTTTATGGAAGAAAATAACTCCTTAAAAATTAACTCCTTAGAATTGGGTGAGAAAAAGCTGATGACTTCACCAGACAATGAGAAATAATAAAAACAAAAGCAAAAGAATGAAAAAACACAAGAAAACGTGAAATATCTCATTAGAAAAACAACTGACCCGGGGAAAGATCAAGGAGAGACAATATAGGAATTGTTGGACTACCTGAAAGTTGTGATCGAAATCTAGGTACTATACTTCAAGAGATTAATAAGGAAATCACTCTGAAGTTTTAGAATGAGAGGGTAAAATAGAAATAGAAAAAAAAAATCTACCAATCACCACCTGAAAGAGATCCCAAGATGAAAACTCACAGAACTTCATAGTTAAGTTTTGAAGCTCCCAGGCAAGGGGGAAATACTATAAGCAACTAGGGGGAAAAAAAAACAATTTAAATACTATAGAGCTACAGTCAGGATAACACAAGATTTAGCAGCTTCTACATTAAAAGACCAAAGGTCATGGAACAGTATATTTTGCAGAACAAAGGAACTGGGCTTACAACCAAGAATAATTTACCCAACAAAGCTGTATGTTATCCTGAATGGGAAAAAATGAATATTTAATGAACTAAAGGACTTTCAAGTATTTGTGAAGAAAAGACCAGAACTAAATGGAAAATTTGACCTACTAGACTCAAGAGAGACGTATGAATGTAAAAATTAAAGAACTTAAAATAAGGTCAAAAATGTTATCTGTAATTCTTAAGAATGTTTTCATTCCTTGGGTAATTTGAAAGAGCATACATAGATAGAAGCCTTTGGGTTGAGCTGAATATGATGGGATGATCATTAAAAAAATAAAATGAGGGGGGAGCTATGGGGCACAGTGAATAGAGCACTGGCCCTGCAGTCAGGAGGACCTGAGTTTGAACCCAGCCTCAGACACTTGACACACATACTAGCTGTGTGACCTTGGGCAAGTCACCTGACAATTGCCTTGCCTTCCCCCTCTAAAAAAATTTAAATTAAGTTAAATGGAATAGGGAGAGGTAAAATAAAGCAACAGTCTCATACAAAGGAAGTATGAATGGAAGAACTGCTACAGGGGTAGGGGTGGGGGTGGGGGAGAATGGGTAGCCCTAGAACCTCAATCAGAACTGGGTTAAAGAGCAAATAACATATACATTTGGAAGGATGTAAAAGTCTTTTTATAGGGAAATAGGAGGGTAAGGGAATATGATAAAGAAGGGACTATTAGAAGGGTGGGTAGATTCAGGAACAGAAAGATAAGGGGAGAGAATAAGGGAGAGATTATTAGAAGGGGTGTGGATTAGGGAGACCGTGGTTAGAAGGCAATTAAGTGTTTGAGGAGGGATGGGGTAAAAAAAGAGGGAGAAGGCCAAACAGTGAGAAAAATATGATGGAGGGAAATGCGCAGCTAATAAATATAATTTTGTGAATGGGATGAACTCACCCGTAAAATAGAAACAAATAGCAAAATGGATTTAAAACTAGAATCCAACAATATGTTGGGGTTGGGGTTTGTTTGGGTTTTTTTTTCCTTTTTTTTGGAGGTAGGGCAGGACAATTGGGGTTAAGTGACTTCCCCAAAGTCACTTAAGGATTGCTCAAAGATTTGCACTCAGGTCCCCCTGATTCCAGGGCTGGTGCTCTATTCACTTTACCACCTAGCCACTCCAACAATATGTTGTTTACGAGAAATACATTTCAAAATGAGAGATACACATAGAGTAAAAGTAAAGGGCTGAAATAGAATTTATTATGCTACAGTTGTTGTAAAAAAAAATCAAGGGTAGCAATCATGATCTCAGACAAAGTTAAAGCTAAAACAGATCAAATTTAGAGAGATAAACAGGGAAGCTACATTATGATAAAAGGTAATGAAGTAATATCAGTACTAAACCTATTGCATCAAATGTTATAGCATCCAATTTTTTAAAGGGAAAGCTAAATGAATTACAGATGGACATGGTAAAACTATAATAGTGGGAGACTTCAATCTTCCCTTCTCAGTGATATATTTGGAAAATCCTAGAGATCAAACTAAAAAGTTAATTGAAATAATTAGTAATTTTAGCAAAGCAATAGGATATAAAATAAATCCAAATAAATCCTCAGCATCTTTATATAACACCAACAAAGCCATGCAAGAAAAGATAGGAAGAAATACCCCATTTAAAATAATTGAAGACTATATAAAATACCTCAAAGTGTATCTTCCAGGACAAACCCACATGAACATAATTATAAAACCCTTTCCATACAAATAAAGTCATTAAGTAATTGGAGAAATATTGATTGGTCATGGATGGGCAGAGTCAATATAATAGACATGATAATTCTACTAATCTACTTATTCACCATCATCCCAATTAAAGTATCAAAAAATTGTTTTATTGAGCTAGAAAAAATAATACAATTATTCTGAAAGAACAAAAGGTCAAGAACATCGAAAGAATAAATGGTGAGAAATGTAAAGGAAGGAGGTGTAGCAGAACCAGATCTCAATCTATAAGGCAGTAATTATCAAAACTATCTGGTAACTGGCTAAGAAATAAAAAGATTGATCAGTAGAACAGAGGAAATGTTATAGTAACCTTGCATTTGACAAAAGTAAAAGTTTAAGCTTTGGGGACAAGAATACACTATTTGGTAAAAAAAAAAATTGTTGGGGAAAATTGGAAAGCAGTCTAGCAGAAATTGGGTATAGATTAGTATTTTATACCATTTACCGAGACAAGATCAAAATGGATATGTGACCTAGATAGAAAAGGAGATATAAGAAAACTAGAAAAACATGGAACACATTACCAGACTTATGGTTAGGAAAGGAATGTATGAATAAACAAAAGATAGCACTGTGAGAGGTAAAATGAATAATATTGATTACATTAAATTGTAAATGCTTCATACAAATGAAACCAATGTAGCCACAACTAGAAGGAAAGCAGAAATGCTTTCTTGGAGGGGAAATTTTTTATTGACAGTTTCTCAGATAAAGGTCTTGTATCTCAAATAAATAGAGAACTTTGTCAAATTTGTAAGAATGTGAGTCATTCCCCAATTGATAAGTGGTAAAAGGATACGAACAGGTATTTTTTCAATGAAGAAATGAAAACAATATATAGTCATATAAAAATTATTTAAATCATTATTTATTAGTAAAATGCATATGAAAACAACTTTGAGATAATCATCTCATACCTATCAGATTGGCTAAAATGAGAAAAGGAGAAAATGACAAATATTGGAAGAGATGTGGAAAAATTGGGATATTAATACACTGTTGGTGGAACTGTGAATTGATTCAACCATTTTGGAGAGCAATCTGGAATCAAGCCAAAAGAGTCGTCAAGCTGTGTATACCTTTTGACCCAACAATACCACTATCAGGTCTGTTTTCCAAGGTGATGGGGAAAATGAGAAAGAATTTATTTGCTCTAAAATATTTATAGCAGCTTTCTTCATGGTGACAAAGAACTGGAAATTGAGGAGATGCCCATCAATTAGAGAATAGCTAAATGAGTTGTGGTATGATATGATTGTAATGGAATACTACTGAACTGCAAGAAATTATGAATTTGTTGATTTTAGAAAAACATGGAAAGGTTTCCATGAAATACTAAAGAGCAAAATGAACAGAACCAGGAGTAACAGTAAGATTGTTCAAAGAGTAATTGTGAACAATCAAGTTGTTCTGAGTACAAGAAATACTCAAATCAACTATGAAGGAAGATGCCGTCCATCTCCAGAGAAAGAACTGAGAAACAGAACTACACATAGTGTGGTTTTACATATACTTATATTTTACATATATTTATAAATCTACACCTCCTCTGGGGTGGGGTGGAGAGAGAGGGAGGGACACAGTTCAGAGTTTTGAAAGTAACAAAAATACCAGCTCTGAATGATTTCGCTTTTCTCAGCAACACAACGATCCAAGACAAGTACAAAGGACTCACGAAGGAAAACGCTATCCACATCCAGATAAAGAACCGATGGACTCGGAGTGCAGATCGAAGGATTTTTTTTCACTTACTTTATTCTTTCTCTTGGCTTTATTACCTTTGGATCTGTTTCTTCTTCCACAACTGTGATGAATACAAAAATGTTTTATATGATACCACATGCCAAACTGCCTGCCATTTTCAGAAGAGGGAAAGGGAAGGGAGGAGGGAAAATAAATTGGAACTCAAAATCGGGCAAAAATGAATGCTAAAAAGTTTTCTTAATATATATTTTGAGAGAAAATAAAATAATATTTATATTCTAAAACTGTAAAAATAAAGAGAAAAATTTTTTAAAATTTTTTTAAAAAAAGAAACATCTGTTTGGGAATCTAGTCCCCCAGAAGTGGGAAAGGAAACACCCGTGTTGTACCTAAAGTACAAACGTGAATCAGATAGTCTTATTCCCACACAAAAAGGGAATGCCAAGCAATGAAGAGTCACAGAGTGCTAATGCTCTGTTGAAAGGCTCCTTGGAACCTCTGCAACGAGATTGCTTATTAGTTATTTTAAATTCTAACTCCAGGGTCAGCTAGTTGATAGAGCACGAGCCCTGGAGTCAGAAGGAACTGAGTTCAAATCTAGCCTCATATGCTTACCAACTGTGTGACCCTGGGCAAGTCACTTAGCCCTGATTGTTTCCAAATTAAAAAAAAAATAAAGATTAAAAAAATTCCAACTCCACTGAATAAAGCAGTGCAGCCTGACCCACTTCCACGCTTCCCCTCTAGAGGTGACTTTTTCCCTCCCTCTTTGCCAGGATTCTGCCTCCTGCTGCTGACAACGTTGCTGCCACCACTGCTCCAAGAAGCCGGTGCCCTTAGTGCCCCCAAGATGGCGGCTGCCTTCTTCATTTATGTATTTTCAATGTTCCTTTTTGAATTTGAGTTTTAAATTCTTGCCCTCCCCTACCTGCTGAGAAGGCAAGCAATGATACCCATTAGATACGTGAAGTGACGCAAAGCATACTTCCATGTTAGCCATGCTGCAAAAATCATTAAATAGATAAATGAATTAATAAATAAAAGGCAAGAAACATAAAGAAAGTGGAATAATGTCTGCTTTCATTTACCAGCTGCCTTGTAACGTCTCAGAAGGTGCTGCGTCAGTGGAAAGCAGGCCCAAAATAGAGGTGCTCCCCAACCAGGCACAGGCTTGCCTAAGAGGCATCTGCTTCTCCCTCCCCCCCAGGGCCGCCACTGCCCCCCACAATGCCAGTACAGGTGTCCTCTGGTGTAGGGCTGTGCTTACTACATAGAGTTTTAAGGCATGTTACTAGTCACCTAGTCTACCCTCCAATTCTATAGGGGAGGAAACTGAGGTAAAGTTACTTGTCCAAGGTCACACAGGTACAAGGGTCTGGGTCATACATAGATTATAGATTTTAAAGCTGTAAAAGATTGTAGAGACCATCAAGTCCACACACACCCCCCATTCCAGAGATGAGGAAACTAAGACCCAGAAAGCTCAAGTGCCTTCCCAAAGGTCACTCAAATAAAAGTATCTGAGACATGATTCAAATCCCGCTCTTTTGAGATCCAAGATTAGCTCTCACTCTGTTGTGCCATCAAATGAGATATTTGTAAAGCCCTGGACTTGCTGTATGATCACCAGCAAATTATCCAAGATATTAGTGTCTTGGGTCTCCATCTTCAGACAGAGGATAATACCTGCTTCTCCTCGGCCTCCGTCACCCTCGGTCACTGTAGAAAGGATGTAGGTGCCAACAGAGGTGGGCGGGGCTGCCACAGAACAGGGTGAGGCCAAACTTTGCTCCTTCTCTGAAGGAGCTTTGGGCTCCATAGCCGAGATCTCTCTTGTCTTTTTCAAGCAATTTTCCTGGACTAGGCCCAAAAGAGAAGGAGGAGGAGGAGGAGGAGAAGGAGGAAGAAAAGGAGGAGGAAAAGGAGGAAGAAGAGAAAAGAAAGAAAAGGAAGAGGAAAAGGAAAAGGAGGAGGAAGAGGAGGCTGAGAAGGAAGCGGAAGAAGAGGGAAAAGAAGGAGGAAGCAAACAAGCAACATTTATGTGACATTTTAAAGTTCTCAAAACACTTGGCATGGTAGAGTCCAGTGGATAGAAAGCTATCCCTGACACCAGAAAGACCACTGATACATCCTGGCCGTGTGACCCTGGGCAAGTCTTCTGGATTCTCAGTGCTCTAGACAACAAAGCCTAACTGAGAGGAATGGTGCCAATTTGCTGTGGGAAAGGGATTTTTCTTTACCAGAGAAAGCAGGGCTCTAATTCCTATCCCCTCACATATGACAACTCATTTGAGCCTCCCATCAATCCTACGAGGTAGGTACTGCAGAGATTTTAGCCTCACTTTACAGTAGGGGAAGCAGAAGTGCCCTTCCCATGGCCCCCCAGCTTGCAAGTGTCAGAAGCAGGATTTGAACCCAGGTCTTTCTGATTCCAGTGGCTCGGTTAGCTGGGCATCCTGTCGGCCGCTAGGGAAACTAGCTCAGTTTCTCACTCTGTCTTCTCAGGTACGTGGGCTCTGAGAGAGGATGAAACAGGCCTCTGAGTCGGACTTTATCTTAGCACATTAAAAGCTTGCTCAGCAAACTAGCAGCATCCATCGCTGGGTGGGAAGCTGAGAACATACTTAAGAAGCAATAACCTTTCTTCAGGGAAAACTAAGTTGGACTCACTGTCAGCTGTGTTTACTCCGTCAATCGGGTTTTGCTTAACTGTTTTCTTTGTTATAAGGGACAGTTCTGCAGTGAAGCTTAGGGGAGGTTTATTGGGAAGTAACTATAGTATAAAAAGAACAAAAGAAAAAACCACAGTCACCATGAGTACTGGGCTCCATCCTTCCCTCTGTCCCTGGGATGGCCCATCCCAGTCAACTCCAGCTGTCCTACAATCATCCACCTTGTTTTTAAAGCACCTTCCCCAACTTCTTTTACCTACTCACGCTAAAGCTGGACAACACACACCTTCTCCTCACCCTCCCCCATCTTAAAAAATTCATTCTTTTCATTAACCTCAATCTTTCCTGCTGATCTCAGAGTAAAGGAGTATGTGAAATCCAAAGACCTGAGTTGACTCTGCTGTTTACTACCCAGGTAGTCTTGAGCAGGCTCAATGGACAGAGCGTTGGGTGTTGAATCAGGAAGACCTGAGTTCAAATCCAGCCTTAGACACTTACTAGCTCTGTGACTCTGGGAATGTCACTTAACCCTGTTTGCCTCCATCCACTAAAGAAGGAAATGACAGTGTGTTTGCCAAGAAAACCCCACAGACAGTATCACAGGCATCAGAAAGAGTCAGACACGGCTGAAGAACTGAATAACAACCGACAAATCTTCAATGAGTCATTGAAACTCGTTGAAATTGAAGCCTGTAATAAAGTGCATCACAGAAGTAGAGCTAGAAGGGGCTCCCTTCTGAATCCCATTCATTTTATAGACAAGAGAACCAAAGCCCAGCAACCTCCTTAAGGTCACAGAGGTAGGAAGCATCAAGACAGGTCTGGAGCAAGGGTCTTCTGACTCCCCAGTCAGGGCTTTTTTCCAAGATGTGCTCCCCTCCCCCAATCTCTAAATCTTTCCCAGCCCCAAATTCTACAATCTCACCAACCATCAAAGAAGGAAAATTCTCATGATGCTGCTCAGTGAGACTTCTATCTTCTAATAATTCAGATTATTCATTTATTCCTAAACTCTTAGAATCCAACCATTGCCTAAGACTCCACTCTCCCCCGCAGTGATTTCCCTGAAGAATACACCCCTCTTCTACATGTGTTAGAAACTGTGTTTTTTTTTTAATGTGTGGCCTCAGTGTTTAATACACTCCATACCACACAGTAAACACTTAATAAATGTCATTCAATTCGTTGGTTACACACCATTGTTCACCCCTCTATTCATTCAGCAAGGCTCAACGGAACATCAGCTGTGAGCCCAGCCCAGGCCTGGGGACCAGGGTGGTGCTGGAGCCAGCTTATACTGGCCAAACCCAATTGTTCAATTTTCAGTGTGAGTGTTTACACCTCAGAAGTCATCAAACACTACAAATCAGGGCTTGAGTTATTGTTCTGTTGATTGACTTGAGAAAATGGTAATAATGTGGATTAAATATAAAAGCACGTGTTGTATATATTTTTAGGGAGTCAGTTGTTAAACATTCACCAGCACATCCTTGTCTGGCTATCCACCTTCAAGGAGTTTCTGATTTCACCAGAGAAACAGAACTGATATAAAATTCAATTCCATTCCATTTTATTCCACAAACATTCACTAAATAATTTCTATAGGTGTGCCAGGTACTAAGGATACAAAAATAAAACCCCTGCCCTCAAAGGGTTTACATGCTACTACTTATATTCTAGAAGAAATAATCAAGGGTACAACTAGAGATTCTGGAATCCAGAGCCAGCTGCATGAAAAGAACATTGAAACAGGCTTTTTTAAAGATAAATTCAGTTGAAGTTGAGGTGGGAAAAAGAGAGAAATCTTGGCCCCCATTGGGGTCTCAGACTCCATTAGGGAAGACATTGATCACCAAGACATTAGGCTGCAGAGGCAGAGTCCAGAGGTAACTTTGAGACCATTGCTTAGCTAGGGAAGGAGAGAACAGAACTGGGCTGGAGGGATGCTCACCTGGGTCACATCTGTCAGGATTGTGAGGCACCATCTGGTAGCTTCCTATTTCAAGTAATTATTCTTGATAACTAGGCGCTACATTGAAATGTCGTCAGTGCTCTCTAAATTTCAGAGCCTTGGGCCAAAGCCCTGGTTGTTGCAACCTGGTTACAGCTCTAAAAAAAAAAACTTTAAATAATCAGCAAGTTCAAAATAACAATCTGCTTTTCCTTCATGCCTGGCAGGTTGTCAAGTATGACAAATGATGGGAATAATCAGTTGTAGAGGTTTTTTTGGGAGACAGGCACACTAGCATACTGTTGGTTAAGCTATAAGCTGGTCTGGCGGTCCAAAAGAAATTCGGAGCTATGTTAAAAAGAGTGAGGCTGACAACTGAGCAGCTCTGCCTCACTTAAATCCAGTTCGTGCTCAAGTCATGACATTACCCCATTCTGTCACTGGGCCTCTTCCAAAACTAAGGATGAGTAACAACAGTAACAAGAAAGTGACTAAAATGTCCATACCTTCTGACCCAGGCACGTCATCACCAGGTATAGACCCTAAGGAGATTAAAAATAGAAAGAAAGGACCTAAATATTCTGCCAAAAAAATATTTTAGCATCATTTTTTGTGGTAGCAACAAACTAGGAGAAAACCTTGGTATCTATCAATTAAGGACTGACAAAGCAGATCGTGATACAGGAATGTGACGGGAGAGGACTGCGCGATGAGAAACAATGACTGTGAAGAATGCAGAGAAGCAAAGAGAGCCTCCGACTAACCAAAGTGAAATGAAAAACGAAGAATCAAGAAAATAATGGGCACAATGGCTATGGCAATGAAAATAGAACAGGAAAAAAAAAGCCAAAATTGAAGGCTGTGCCATTGTAACAAACAAACCTGCTTCTGAAAAGAGACGTGAGGATGCGCCTCCCATCTCTTGGTTCCTCTAGAGCAGCGGTTCTCAACCTGTGGGTCGTGACCCCTTTGGGGGTTGAACAACCCTTTCATAGGGGCCTTAGGGGTCTCCTAAGACCATTGGAAAACACATATTTCCAATGGTCTTTGGAACCGAGACACCGGGCCTCTATCCATCTCCAGGCAGGTTGCCCACATATGAGTATTAAAGGGTTGCGGCATGAGGAAGGTTGAGAACCACTGTTCTAGACGGTGTAACTTTATGTTAATCGCTCTAGCCTCAGCATCCTCACTGGAAATCTGAGAGGGTTAAATCAGATGATGTCCAAGGCCCCTACCTCTAGGACTCTCTGGCCCTTTTCTACAGAGGTGGAGAACTATGGGTAGAGAACAGTGCATACAATGTAGAATTTAGCTAATGTGTAGATTATTTTTGTTAAATAGTTTTTCTTTTCTCTCTCTTTCTTAATTGTTGGTGATAAGGGAAAGCTCTGAATGGGGGAAGGGAACAGAACGTATTTGAAAATAAGTGACACGATAATTAATGTGGAAATACATTTAATATGATTATACATGTATAGCCTCCATCAGATTGCATGCTGTCTTGGGGAGTGGGGCAGGGACACAGGGGGAAAAATTTGGAACTGGAAGTCTTCTAAAAGAGAATGTTGAAAACAAAAAAAATCTTATAAAGCAAACAAAAGAAGTGATAGAAAAACGAGATTCAAAAACGAATGAAAAGCAATGAATATGGAAAGAGGTTTTGCATGACTTCACATGTATAATGGGTATCATACTCCTTGCCTTCTCAGTGGGATGGAGACGTGGCAGGAGGGAGAGAGAGAATTTAGAGCTGAAAATTTGAAAATGAACATAAATTAAATGTTAAACGATGCAGGTAGGAAAAAAGAAAAGAATGTCAACGGGGCGAGGGTAAATATGGAAGCCTGGAAAGTCTAACAGGGCTATTCTGCTGTAATTTATACTTCAGTAACGTATAGAGTAGCCCTATCCTACAAGATGTAGACTGAGGTCACAGGTCTTAGACAACAGAATCAATGCTTGTTATAACCTTAATTATAACTATTATTATCAGTATGTACTCTCCTTTAATATCATCCTTCAGTGCCTCATTGTGGCGTGGACTTGACCTTGGGCTCTCTAAGGCTCTATCAGCAAAACTCAAATTCTAGAAGGTCCTGCCAACTGTGAAAGGCTTAGAGCATGGGCCCAGTAATATCATTCAGGTCCATCCTCTTGGACTTGCCTAGCTAAGTCTGGAGAGGAAAGTCACCAGGACCTGAAAAATTGTGCCCATAGCTAGATGGGGGATATAGTGGTGCACATGGAAGTCAAGGAGACCAGACTGCAAATCCTGACCCAGAAACTGGCTGGATGACCCTGGGTAAATCAGTGGACATCTCTCTTAACTTCAGTTTTGTCATCTGCAGGATGAGGATAATAATGGTGGGCATAAGGATCAAATGAGACAATATACGTAAAAAGCTTTACAAAAACTTATAGCTCTATATAAATGCTTGCTAGTATTATGATCTACAAAGGTGATAAAGGGCTATAATAACAGGCATTGGTTTAAAGAGAACTCGCATTGGAAAAATCACACATTTTTAAATAAGAAGTAAAGATATACACAGTACAGATTTCGTCTAAGACCTGAGGAAAGCAGATTTAAGATGGAGCCCAGTGAGGCCGGCTGACAAGTGAAGATTCCTTAGGAGAGGTGAGTATGAAGCACAGAGGAGGTCAAAGGATGTTCCATAGGGGTGGGGGCTGGGGGTGCGGGGGGCAGACACAAGCAATAACAAAGAGAAAAGAATTGAAGCTGTCTGGGGTTGGGGTGAGGGGCAGTGAGGAGACGAGAGTAGAGTTTGTGTAAGTTTGGAGATTTAAGTTGCAACCTGGAATGCTAATATACTAAGTTTGCACATTAACCTGTGGTAGTAGTAGCAGTAGTAATAGTAGTAGTAGCAGTAGCAGTAGCAGTAGTAGTAGTAGTAGTAATAGTAGTAGTAGCAGTAGCAGCAGTAGTAGTAGTAGTAGTAATAGTAGTAGTAGCAGTAGTAGTAGCAGTAGTAGTAGTAGTAGTAGCAGTAGTAGTAATAGTAGCAGCAGTAGTAGCAGTAGTAGTAATAGTAGTAGTAGTAGTAGTAGTAGTAGTAGTAGGAGTCGTAGTAGTAGTAGTAGTATAATAATAGAAGCAGTAAAATGAAGTGTAGTAGAAGTAGTAGTAATAGTGCTAGAAGTAATAGTAGTGGGGCAGCTAGGTGGTGTAGTGAATAGAGCCCTGGAGTCAGGAAGACCTAAGTTCAAATCCAGTCTCAGACACTTAACACACTTACTAACCGTGTGATCTTGGACAAGTCACTTAATCCCAATTGCCTTGCCTTCTCCCCTCCAGAAAAAAAAAAGAAGTAATGGTAGTGCTAGAAGTAGCTGTACTAGTAGTATTAGAATTAACAGTAGGACTAGAAGCAGCAGTAACAGTAATAGAAGGAGCAGTAGAGGCCATAGAAATAGTAGTAGTAACCATAGAAGTAGTCATAGTCACAGAAGTAGTAGCAGTAGGGAAAAGACGTACAATAGTAGTAGTAGTCATAGAAGTAGTAGTAGCATTCATGCATGTAGCATTTATGTGGCGTTTTAAGGCTTTGAGCAGTCCTTCACACACGTGTCTAAGGCATCTGTGTGGCCCAATTGATAGCGTGCTGAGGCTAGAGTCAGGGAGAACTGAGTTCAAATTCACCCTCAGTTACTCACTACCTATACAACCTTGGCAAGTCATTTATCCTCCATCTGTTTTAGCTTCCTCGTCTATAAAAAGAAGATGCAGCGGCACCTCCCTCCCAGGGTTGTTGCTAGCATCGGATGAGACGATATTTGTACAGTGCTTTGCAAACACTGAAGTACTCTGTAAGTTCTAGCCATTGCCATTAACACCTCATTCAGTCTTTGCAGCCACCCTGGGAGGTGGGGTTATTATTGTCTTCCTTTTACAGATGAGGAAACAGAGGCTGGTTTCAGTCACTGGCCCAGGATCACAGGGCTAGTAAGTGTATAAGGCAGAATTTGAATTTGGGTCCTCCTGACTCTAGGCCCAGCACTCTGTGCTTACTGCAGCATCACCTAGCTGCCTCTCCAGGTGGTGGAAAATCATTGAATGTCTTTAAGCAGGGAAGTAATATGCTCAGAACTCTTAGAATTACGGAATCTCAAGCATGAAAGGGGATCTCAAGGGTCATTTAGTCCAATGAGATGAAAGTTTCTTTTATGACATCCCTAGTAATGGCCATCCAGCCACTGGGTGAAGATTTCCAGCAAGGGAGATCCTCTAGCCCTGTAAATTCCCCATTCTGCCTTGCGGTGGCTATAAAAGTATTTCCCAGAAAGTAAAAGGCAGCATGGTACAACAGGTACCTTAGAATATAGCCCAGCCTTGGAGCTGGGTTCAAGTCCTGCCTTTGATACATGCATCCTTGCTGTATGGCCCTGTGCAAGTCTCTTACTCTCTCAGGGCCCTACCCGCCTCTCTATAAGTTTCAGAGAAGGTATTGACCTGGCTTGGCACAGGGATTCTCTTCATCCCTGTCTATACCAATGAAATCCCAGATCTAGTCCTCTCCCCTTTCTACATCAATCTGCATAGTTTTGCTCGTTCTTCACTCTGCATCAGTTCAGAGAGGTCTTCTCAGTTTCCTCTTAAATTGTCCATTTCATCATTTCTCATGCTGCCATTCATGTACCATAATGGGTTTAGCCATTCTCCAGCCAATAGGTGGGCACCCCTAAGGATGCATTTCCTAACAGTTACAGCTGGTGTTGTTGAGTGGAGGCTGGAAGGGACCTTCATCTGCAGAGCTGCCAAACTCATGATGTGAGGATGTAGCCCAAACCAGATTAAAATGTAATTGGGAAATGTTTAACAAAACAAAACACAAAAGAAGTAACGTTAATTTGTGATTTTCTAAGTCAACATGTAGCCCCTCATCTGTTTCTATCTGAATTCGATCTAGTTCACTTCCTATTTTACAAAGGCCCAGAGAGGTGAAAGTATTTGTCCAAGGGGAACCTCTAAGATCCCTTCCAGCTTTGAAATTCTGCAACCCAAATGAAGACAGGTGCCAGTGAGTCCATCAGAATTTATTATAAGCATCTCTGTGCTAAGCACTGGGGATACAAAGGCAAGAACACAATACCTGCTCACGGTCTAACTGGGCAGACAACATGTAAACTACATACAAACCAGATATACATAGGATAAAGGGAGGGTGGGGGAATCATAGAGAAATGGCCTGCAGATGGAGCATCTTTAGCTGAGACTTAAAGGAAGCCCGGGAAGCCAGGAAGCACAGAGGAGGAGAGAGAAAGTTGGGAGACAATCACAGTTAGAGTTGAGAGAAGGAAGGTTTTGTTCAAAGAACACTCAGAAGGCAAGAGTAACTGAAAGAAGAGTAAGGTATCAACAAGACTGGAATGTTAAGAAGGGTCTTTATGAGGGTTATGAAGGGTTTTTAAAAAGTCAAACAGAGGATTTTATATTTGATCCTGGAGGTCATAGGGAGCCCCTTACTGAAAAGGAGGGTGTTGTGTTCAGACCTGCATTTTAGGGAAATCAATGTCAATGAAATATTTTGTAGGAGAGTCCAACATTTGAAAGTTGAGAAACTAGACCCAAGGGTTTAACACTTCACTTTCTGTAATTTTGGATCTCATTCTAGGCACTCCCTGTGTCTAACACAACAGTAGCCCCCAGGGAGGAATCGATGTTTGTGTTGTGGTGAAAGGCAGTGATGGAGAGGTAGTGATGATGGATAGTGGGGACAGAGGGGAAAGATGGTCATTAGTGTTAGTCAGTCATGATGGCAGTGGTGATAACCAGTGATGCCAGTCAGCAGCAAGTGGTAATGGTACCCATGACAGCTGGTGATGAAGGCTGGCAAAAGGCTAGCAATGGAAATTAGTGGTGACAATAGAGCCAGTACACAGTAACAGTTGGCTAGTCAGCAGTGATGGCTAGCAGAGATAGCCTGTGATGACTTTTGGCTTCAGCAATTGACAGTGACAAGTCAATGGTGACAACAATATTAAGAAGTGGAGACAGTAGATGATAGCAGAGGTAACAGTCAACAGTGATGTGCAGTGGGAATAACTGGAAATGATGGATGGTGATGCGAGTCAGGCAGAATGGACAAAAGTGACCATCAGTGGGAAAAGTCAATGATAATGAAGGCACTGATGGTAACAGCCACCTCAGACATTTAATGCAAATCACTTAATCTTTCTGAGCTTGTTTCCTCATATTTAAATAGGGAAATTAGACTCAGGTCCCTTTCAATGCTATATGGTGATAAACAAAGGTGATAGCTATGGGAGAAACAAGGTTTATTAAGGTATAAGGTATATTAACCTTATTTATGCTTCTGATCATAGAGGGAAACCTTGTAAGAACAGACGTCTCAGTCAATCTCCAGTGCTAGGGGCATGGCTCATCCTGCTATAGACACTGAGTTAGGAACTTCATCAGAGTGACTAGCATTTTGTCCTACAGTGCCAAAATTTAGAGGGCAATAAAAGTGCCAGCCTAGGGCATGACTCCTCCAGCTGGCAGACATATCCCAACCAAGGATCCTCCTCAGCTGACCTAAGATTGGGCTTGGTGTTCTTGAGACCTCCATGACAGTTTCCCCTTAAAGGAGACTGTAGATTATACCAGTAGATGCATACCCTCCCCCGAACTACCTTGCATTCACTTTGTACAGATGTTGTACATGTGTCAGCATTCACTAGAATCTATGCTCTTTGAGGACAGTGATTGTTTTACTTTGACAGCACCATGGCTGGCCCAGAATAGGAGTTTAATGGGTGGGTGGGTGGATGGATGGATGGATGGAGGAAAGAGGGAGCTATTTTCTAAAGGCTAAGTGAAAACCGGGTGAACCCTGAACATTCCTGGGCTGCTCTACTCTGTCTGCTCATCCACACATTATCATCTGACAATGAACTCAGTAGATAATGCTTTCAACCAGTCACAAACACATAATCACAGTATGTTGGGATAAAGAGAACTCAAGAGATAATGAAGTTGATGCCCCAATCTCTCCCTGAAGATAACTGTGCTCCACAAAGGCTCTGCAGTGGTCCCTTTTTAAAGTCTCTTAGCCTAGTAGAGGTACTCAGGAGCTCAAGCTCACAGTTTTACTCCTCAGGCTAGTCCAGGGCAAATCCATATCCCGGCAAGTTTAACAACCTGTGCTTCTGATCATAGAGGGAAACCTTGTAAGAACGGATGTCTCAGTCAATCCCCAGTGCTAGGGGCATGGCTCATCCTGCTATAGACACTGAGTTAGGAACTTCATCAGAGTGACTAGCATTTTGTCCTACAGTGCCAAAATTTAGAGGGCAATAAAAGTGCCAGCCTAGGGCATGACTCCTCCAGCTGGCAGACATATCCCAACCAAGGATCCTCCTCAGCTGACTTAAGATTGGGCTTGGTGTTCTTGAGACCGCCATGACAGTTTCCCCTTAAAGGAGACTGTAGATTATAGAATCTATGCATGAAAACCCAATTATTAATTAATTAAGTTAATTAAGACTCATGGGCTCCCATTAAAGGAGGCTATAACTTATAGAACATACTTATGGAAAAATAATAACAATAATATTTTTTGAAAGCTAGTACAACTGTGTCCCCCAAATAATATTTTGCTTACCACCAGCTTGTTTTTCTTCCTGATAAATGCCCAAAGCAATATTTTGCCCTGGCTCCTGATGTGGAACTTGACCAGCCCCAGGAAGGCCATCCAAAATCAGAGTATAAGAAACCCACTCTCAGAAGACCATTTTAGAACAATGGGAGCCCATCTCCTGCTGGAGCTCCCCTTCCTGATGAATCAACCTCAGCTTCTGTGCTCTCCAATGTAGTACTGCCTTTACAAGAGTTACATCCTGTGTTAGAGTCTATGTCTAAGTTGTTTGGTGGGTCCTCTTGTCTCCCTTTCCCTTTCTTCCTCATTGCTTGCAATAAACCTTTGCATTGAACTGATTCCCATTGTTTTACACATTATTCTCAGTACCAGAAATCAGTAAGGCATTGTTTTCCCCAACATCTTTGGATGACCCATGGGTCTTTCCTTAGGCATAAATTGGACACCCCGACAATGACTTAACCTATTGACAGCCACATCTACACTGGGGGAAAAGGGCACTGTGATCCCAGTTATAGAAAGCCAGAGTCAATAGGAAAAACCTACATCCTCCCAGGAGGAATCCCCTTATGTAAGAAGACTGTCACAAAACATGACCCCACGTGACAGCAAGCGCCCTAGCACACCCAGGATGACTGCTAGCACAGGTTCTTGGATCTGCTTTTCTAAAGGAAAGCAATTCAAAAGGGGGTAACAATCTTACTTTAATCAAACATACACACATACATACACACACATATTATATATTATATATATATATATACATATGTATGTACATATATATGTAGATGTAAAATTCACGGTTCAGAGGAAAAATGCAGCACCCTGAACTTCAGAGAATACAAAGAGAAGTTACAAGCAGACAAAAATGCAGAGAAAATAACACAATTCAACAAATCAACAGACAGGGCTTCTAGCCGTCTGACCATTACATACATACAGTGTTAGTTACCAGAGAGGGAAGCACTAATATCTGGGTTTTCAAAGCCGGGAGCTCACCAGCTGCCCAGAGTCTCCTCCTGCCAAATCACACATCTCTTCCCATGAGTGAACCCCAAAACAAAACCTCACATCAGGGTATATATAGCCTTCTCCGGGGACAGAGAACTTCACAACCATCATGATTCACTGCCTAATTACAAAGTAACAAAGGGTGGATCTTCCTGAAAAACAAGCCTCGCCTAAGCAAGCTTCTCTTGTTGTGCTCCAGGTGAGGCCCATTAAGGGGCAGGGAAGATCTTCTAATTCCCTTACCTTTAAACCCCATCCACAAGGACGGCACTATAACAGCAGAGAATGCCTCTTCCCCTTGGAGACCACTCCTCCATGTTCTTCTCCCCTTCCCCCAATCAAGTAACAGTCAGCCTCTCTGCAATAAGGAAATTTCTTGTTATCTTCTGACCACACCTCAAGTGAATTTCCCCCCTCCTTCCCTCTCTTTCTCATCAGGTTTCTCCTTGGCAAGGATGCTGAGGGACAGAGGAAGAATCAAAATCATCTTCATTGTTCTCTAAGTGTTTCCAGTCTGGGGCCAAGGCAAGAAGAAAACAGACAAAGCCATCAGAGGGCAATGCCAGATGTGTGATAGCAAGGGATAAGAGACAGAATACTAAATTTGAAACATTAAGACCTGGGTTCAAATTCCTATACTGTCACTTATTTGCTGTGCGCCCTTGGGCAAATGACTTCCCATCTCTGGGCCTTATATAAAGAAGGGATCAGACTAAGCGTCCCATTCTAACTCCTCTGATCTTTGCTAAGTGTCAAAATTACCATAGAGAGAAGGACTCTAGTCAGCTTTTCCCAGACTGCACTTGGAACCCTACCATGTGATGTGAATAAAGGTTCGGGAGGAAATGTCAATTCTAAAGATATTTTTCCCTTATATTAAAAATCTGGATTATATGCAGCAATATTTTGGTTTAAAAGAGGCTAAATTTCCTCAATAAACCATTAAAATATATGGACCACTTCATCATCAAATGTAGACTGTAGGTTGTCTTAGTCATCTGTGGAAAACTCTGCAATGAACCATTTTACCAGGTTTCAGATATGCTTTCCGCATGTATTTGGAGATCTGGCTGATTACAGACTTAAACAGCTGGAAAATGTACCCGGTGTTCCACCCCCACTCTTTGTCCCAGGTGTTATTCAATACACCAGGAAACCCAGACAGGCGATGGTAGGATCTATGAAAGGCAGCACAGGGGAGATAGAACACAGTACCTGGAGTCAGGGGGACCTACCTGGGTTTAAACCTGCCTCATTCACCTTAGCTGGAGGACCTAGGGTTAATTACTCAAGCTCTCTTAGTCTCTGGTGGCTGGCCTGCATACAGAACTGGCCTCAGAGTTAGAAAGACCCAAGCTCGGGTCCTGCCTCTGACTGTATCACCCCCAGCAAGTCACTGAGCCTTTCAGAGTCCCCGAGGGAACCTCTAAAACTATGAGGCAAAAGATCTGCTGAGTGGCAAGGGAATTTCCTCCCTAGGAGTCCCTTGTACCAATGAAATTACAGGTTTGGAACAAAATGGACATGATATAACCTTCCTCACAGGGCTGCTGTGAAGATAACCAACGATGAAGTGTATAAAGTGCATTACAGACCTCTGATACATAAGTGTCCATTATTAATATTAGCATTATTAGTTCCATTTCAATCTCAAAAGGGTGACCTTGGGCAAGTCGACTCCCTTTCTGGACTTTTTATCACCTAAAAAATAGGAGAACTGGACTAGAATGATCTCTAGCGCCCGTCCCAGCTATGACTACGGCTATAAATTATATACCTACATGACTACAATCTATGTAAAGCTGTGATCACTGCATGGTCAAACACGGTTCAGAGCAAAAGACAGTGGTGTAATGCTTTGTGTGTACACTAGGGGGAGGTGTGGTGCAATATTATTCCCTTGTGTTTCTTTTGCATGACAATGGGGCCCATACTGCCTGCCTGGCTTTCTAAGGTGAGCCTGGCACAGAGAGCCCTGGGGTCAAGGAGGGACCCCGGTGAAGATGAGTTCTGTCAGCTTCGGCTACAGATAGTGCCCCTGCCCTCCTCACCAGCCACAGGTACAGAGCACCAGGAAGAGAAAGTCCTCACCACCCAAGTCCTTGGCACCATCGAATGGCTTGGTGACAGAAACCAACATGGTCTTCTTGGGACTCCACTTGTTAAAACAGGGGCCTCTTGAGAACAGGGACCGTCTTGCTTTTCCATTTGTATCCCCAGCACTCAGCACAGTACTTGACACACTGTGAGAATTTAATAAATGCTTTCTCGTTGCCTACTGGAGCTCAGCTCTCATTCCATTCACAAAGCTGAGATTATCCTATGCAAATGGACAGAGCTCTAAGCCTATGTTCACATGATCCAGTTCAGGGTGGACCATGCAGGAGGCTCAGCTCCCTGTCCCCCACCCCTATGCCAGCCCAGTGAGGACCTGCGACGGACCAATGCTTCACATGGTAGCCTACAGCTTTCAGATCATTCGAGAAATCAAGGTCAACCTGGATGCTTTGTAGAATCAAGAAATTAGAGGAAACAGAAGAAAACTCAGCACGAAACAGTGTAAAGACCCCCTGGCCCTGGAGTCAGGAGGGCTTGGGTTCAAATCCCACCTCCAGTACTCATTCACTGCCTGTGTAATTTTGGGCCAATCACTTCCCCTCCCAAGGTTTCCTCATCCGTACACTGGGGAAGTTCCATACGATGATCTCTGAGGCCTCATCCTGCTCCAGATCTGACTACCACCCCAGGAAGGAAGCTTTGTCTTTAATAGGACTTCCTGAGCTCCTTCCTTCTTCCATTGGGTAGGTCAAAGTCTCAGACAACCAGAAATCACAGATCCCAAGAGTCCAGAGAACAACAATTGGTCGTGAAGTCTGTTGAGATGAGGCAAACAGGCTGAACCCAATGACTGAAGGGAGGGACTGGGCCATGGTATCTGCCTAGACTAGGGCATGGTCTGAGTCCAGTGGACTCAGGTGAATTTTATAGTGACAGAGCTTTTGTGGGTTTGGATTCATACTTGGGTGGTAACTGAATGGGAAGCCTTTAAAGTTGAGATTCTCCAAAGGCAGTATTAGAATGCAAATCAGAACTTTTGTTTAGGGTGGGCTAGAAGTAGACCTGACGGGAGCTTTTTGCTGTGGGCTCAGGGTGGGGACAGGAATCCCACGAGATTTGCTTGTCTACAGTAAAGACTGTGCACCCGTACCTTTTGCATAAGCAAAAGGTGAGTGGGACAGGTGGGGGAAATCTTTCTTGTTTAAATTCCCGCCGAAACGGGACTCTGCCCCTCCTCCGATGAGAAGTCAGGTCTGTGACTTACCTGCGTGGAATCTATACCCTCTCTCTCTTCCAATAGAACTTAAAAGAATGTACTTTTTATGACTTTTTATGACTCTCAGGGTTTTAAAAAGGGCACCTGGAGGGGTGCTCTCTCTCTCTCTCTCTCTCTCTCTCTCTCTCTCTCTCTCTCTCTTTCTCTTTCTTCTTCGGACATGTGGCAGGGAGAGGTCTCTCCCCGCCCCAGGGTATGTATTTTTTTTAAAGAATAAAATTCCTGTCTACTCGAAGTTCTCTTCTACATTCCTTTGTTTTGGGTAAGTGAGGTTTCTCACCCACACATAACCTTACCCTGTCCTTTTCAGGGGATTAAAGGGTGGTGTCCAGGGTCTCATACCATGCCCTGCCTTCCAATGGCTTCAGTGGTCAGGACCCCTTCCCCCACCTCCTAGAGTAGGGTCATTCTGCAGGTCAAACCAGTTTACATCACCTCTCCCTGAGTCATCACAGTTATTCCCAGATTACAAAACCCTAGAGCTGTTATCATGCCTGGCATGTTACAAGGTACCCAGAGAAGGGCTCTGACCAGAAGGGGTTCATTAGGACACTGCTGAGTCAGCAGGAACTTGCTCATTTCTGCTGGGGCTAGTAGGAGGAACCTCACCTGGCCTCTGCGACAGCATTGAGCCAGATTTTCCCTCCTCCTCATCTCAGCAGTGAGGACACAGAATGGTTTCCCCACAGAAATCAAGTGTCAGGGTGCTCAGTCTTCCCAGAGAGAGAGCAAAGGGGCCAGAACAGCAATCTGGGTGAGACCCTACCAAATATGACTAGGTGGGCCCAGGACAGACAATGAAAAGAAAGAAGTGGTGCTGGTGACCGGCAGTGGGGAAGATTGGGGGGAGTAGCGGAAAGAGAAAAGAAGATAAAACCAAAATCTGACTGTCTGTAACTTGCACCCACAGGCCCTCATTCTGCTTCCAGGGCCAAGTAAACCACCTGTCTTCCATGTGAAGGCTCTTTAAATATTTGAAGATGGCTATTGGTCTTCTCTTTTCCCTGCAGAACAGCTCCAATTTTTCAGTGCTCTCTTTGTATGTTCAGTGCCTTCCACAACACCGCGGCACACATTAGGTGCTTAATTATTGCTTTTTCGTTGATGGGTTGACAGTCCCATGATCAGTAATGCTTTCCTTATGTCATGTACCAATGCTTCAATGGGCTTCCTCAAACATGGCACTCAGAACTGAGCCTGATTCTCCAGGTGAGCTCTAACCACATTCACCACCCTCATTCAGGTCCTTCATCCCCACCTTTGCCTAGACTACTATAATCTCTTCCTCTTCAAATCACTCTCTTCCTCAACCCTTTCTCTAGACACTATCCTCCAAAAGCCTTCTAAAGCATGGGTCCCTCCTTCAAAACCTTCCATGGCAAGGAGAGGATGGCCTCCTTAAGGGAGGTGGGAGTGAAAGAAGCCAGAGTGGGAGGAGGCTTCTGAGTGAGGTGAGAGAAGGAGGGGGGGGGAAGAGGAGGAGAGAAGAGGCAGCTCACGGTGAATGGCCTCAATTTCCTCTTGATACAAGATTCTCAGCTGAGAGGGTGCAGGAAGGGAGAGCCTTGGGAGCTTTGAGGAGGGACTCAAAGACTTCAGAAAATCAACTAGTTGTTTAGCTCGAAGGCATTTGTAGAAGCTATTGCATGGCCCCATGGGGGAGAGGGAGGGGAGAAAATTTGGAACTCAAGGGATTGTGGAACTGAATGTTGTAAACTAAAAGTAAATAAATAATTTTTTTTAAATTGATTTGTGATTGGGACAATAATAACAACAGATGGCACAGTGGATAGAATATCTAGGCCTGGAGTCAGGAAGACATGAGTTCAAATTCAGCTTCATATACTTATGAGCTTTATGACCCTGGGCAAGTAACTGCACCTGTTTGCCTCAGTTTCTTCACCTATAAAATGGGGATGATAATAGTGCCTACCTCTCAGGGTTATTGTAAGAATCAAATGACATAATAATTGTAAAGCACTTAGCCCAGTGCCTGGCACGTAGTGTTATATAATGTTAACTATTATGATTATTATTGTCATGTTGATGTTAGTATTTCATCCATCCATCACCCTGTGAGTTTGGTTCTAGCTATCATTCCTATCTTGCAAATCAGGGAACTCAGTCTGAAAACTGAGTAAACGACCTGCCCAAGGACACATACCTACTAAACAGGATTCTGGGTGGTTTGAGAGTCAGTCTAAGACAGCAGTTCTCAACCTGGGGGTCGAGATCCCTTTGGGGGTTGAATGACCCTTTCACAGGGGTTGCCTGAGACCATCAGAAAACACATATTTCCAATGGTCTTGAGAACTGAGACACCGCTCCTCTACCCATCTCCAGGCCGGTCCACCCACATGCAGATACAACCACATAGGAGTAATAAAGGGTTGGCATTAGGAAGGTTGAGAACCACTGCTCTAATACCTCTTCTCTCCCATACTTTCCTTGGGAGTCTCCCAAACACTGAGCTAGCCCTGGCAATGAGTGTATCAACCTCATGATCAATGTACACATCCCAGGAAAGTACTACTGAGGTAAGTGAGCTCATCCACACCATTCAGAACTTCTCCATTTGCTGTAAGTGATGGTCCCATGTGTGGATGGTGTGGGGGTGGCTGATGGGGCTCCTGTGTTTTCTTGGTGTTAATTGTTAGGCCATAATTAGCACAGGCAGCAGAGAACTGATCCATACTTCATTGCATCTCAGCTTTGGAGGCTGCACTGAGTTCATGGTCATCTGCAAACAGAAAATCATGCCCCCATACTCCCTCCACTCTGCTCTTGCCTTGTAGCTTTTTCAAGACGAAGAATTTACCATCAGTGTGGTAGCTGACCTTGATGCTGTTTTCATCCTCATTGAAAACATTTGACCACTGAATGGCTGAAAAGATCATGATAAAAAGCATGGGAACAAGCACACAACCTTGTTTCACTCCATTGGTGACTGGGAAGGCATGAGAGCATTGGCCTTTATCCAGAACCTGGGCAATTGATGTATGATGCTGATGAATTTCTCAGGGCAACCAAATTTTGACATAATTTTCCATAAGCCCTCATGACTAACAGTATCGAAAGGCTTGGTCAGATCTACAAATGTTGTGTACAGACCTCTGTTCTGCTCCTGGCATTTCTCCTGGAGTTGTAAGCACCTTATCAACTGTTCCTCAGCCCTTTCTGAAGCCACATTGGCTTTCAGGTAGAAGACCAGCTTCCAGGCAAAAGATCAACCTATTAAGGAGGACTCTGGCAAGAATCTTGCCAGCAATGACTAAGAGAGAGACACTCCTCCCCCCAGTGACTGTCACAGGACTGTCACAGGACCTCCTTTACCTTTATTGAGATGGACAATGGAGATATCCTTCAACTCCTCCTCTTGCCATATAACCTGAAAATTTTCAGTCAGTTTTTGTTTGAGCAATGGACCCCCTATCTTGTAAATCTTAGCTGGAATAGAATCAGCACCAGGTGCTTTGCCACAGGAAAGGAGCCTAATGGCATTCAAAGCCTCTTCTTCAGTTGGAGCTTCAGGTATGAAGGGATTGACTTCAATCTGCAGTAAATGGTCAATGGCCTATGATCCTACAGGGATGGGCTGAACACTTCCATAGTATTCTCAACAGACCATTGTGTGGGTCAGAAAACCACTTACTCAAAATAACTCAGAGACTTCTCAAGGTAGAAGCAAAAAGGATTTTATTATGATCTCAAAAGAAAGAGTGTTTCCAATCCAACAAAAAGTCAG
>CM053582.1:548451179-548552757 GCA_028627135.1 Pseudochirops cupreus
TGGCTTATCTTATACAAAAAGCCGGGGGGGGGGGGGGGGAGCCTTCCTGTTGCTCTAAGTTTCAGTTCTCTTACACTTGTGATTTCTAGTAAATAGAAACTCAGGCCTAGTGGATGCTGAAGCCACTCTAAATTTGAGAAGTATTCACATGAGTTTACTTATCCCAGTCACCATCATCAATCAATGCTACTTAATGGGGATGAGACTGATGCTTATATACAAAAAGGACAGGGAAAAGAATTTCCCTTTTGTGTGAAAGTCTCCTCCATTAGAACATGAACCCCTTGAGGTTAGGGTGCAGAACTTAGCCATTTCCACCAAGTTCATTGTGGTGAAGCCATGATTTCCTGCCCCCTTTCCTACTAGTCAGTGCCAGCCCACTCATAAAGGGAAACCTCAATACATGCCAACCACAGGCCAGGAAAGGGCAGCCCAATAGTCTGACCCCCTTTTTAGAAATCTACATTTACCTGTATCGTAAACTCTTCCCCTTTTAGAAATAAGCACCTATCACGGTTGTCTTCTCTTATTTCATCTTTAAAAACAGCAAGTTTGATCACTTTCAACACCCTTTTGTCTTGGGTACTACAACAAACTCCTTTGAATTTTCTTTGCCTGAGTTTGCTTCATTATTCAGGGTGAAAGCCTGAACAAAGATTTTTTTTTAATGGCAGGAGCCAAATTTTTGTCTTTCTTTGTATCCCCAGCATTAGCATAGGGCCTGGCACACGTAGGTGCTTAGTAAATGCTTTCTGCCTTGTTGCTGGACTGGCTGCCTGAAACTGAGATTCAGGGAAATCCCCTGAATTGCCTGAAAACCATCAGAGGTAGCATCTGAACCCATCACCCCCTCCCTTACCTGTCTATCCAAATCTTCTCCATTCCAGTACTTAGATCAAGGTTTTCCCAGTCCCTTAAGTCCCTTCCTTTACTTCTGTTATCTAATTAAATTTTTTTGTCTTTTTGGAGGGGGAAAGGCAGGGCATTTGGGGTTAAGTGACTTGCCCAAGGTCACACAGCTAATACATGTTAAGTGTCTGAGGCTGGATTTGAACTCAGATCCTCCTGACTCCAAGGCCAGTGCTCTCTTCACTTCTGTCGCCCCCACTTCTGTCATCTACAGGATTCATTTGGTTCATTTCAGCCCCCTTGATTGCACAATCTACATATTATTCATTTACTTTGGTTCTACAGTTGTCTTGTACGTGAGTCCTCTATCCCCAAATGGATTTGTGAGCTTCCCTACGGGGAAAAAAAAGAACCACCATCACAAAACAATAAGAATAGAATCCTGTGCAATAAAAATGATCAAGCTTGACCACAAATAAGAGATGTGAGAAGGTGTCTCCCCCTCTGCTCCAAGTCCTTCACAAAGCTGAGGATCCAGGAATGTTTATGTAAAGTGACATTTTTTTTTTCTGTTCATGAAAAATACCAAAACAAAAAGCAAAAAAAAATTATTATTATTAGCAACAGCTTTCTGGTAGAGGAGAGAGGATTCAGGGGGGAGATGAGGGTGATGTGAAAACAAAAGATCAATAACTTGCTGAATCTTCTGAGCATCAGAAGCAGCAATGAGACTAGCACTGTAGGTGTGGCATATGGCCTGTACAAAGTCATGGAGAAGGAAAATGGAAAGTCACATCAGTCAACAAGAATTTATTAAGCACTTACTGTGTGCTAAGCATGATGGGTCCAAAGAAAGGCAAAAACTGTCCCAACCCTCAACTCACAGTCTGAAGACTAGGAGTAGGCAAGCTTGGCTTCGTGAGGTTCAAAAAGTTTGAGAGACATAGTTTCCAGGTAATTAATTATTTTATTAATAATACTAGCATTTTATTAATAAAAGGGTCAGTGATGCTCTGAAACACCAAAGACCCCTCTTGGCAGTGGGCTTACAGTTTACAAGCCCTTGGAAGACCGGGTGTTCCAGAGGGTGGCAATCAACTCTGATTGGTTAACAGTTAGTGAGAGATGTTTTACAAAGGGAAGTGGGCTCCCTCCCATGAGGGGCTAGGAGAGTGACATCTTGTCATTCAGGCACAAAGAAACTATCTCTATATGTAGACCACCCCCAGTCTTGGGCAATCTAGACAAAGGATCCACCTCCACCCAAACCTGCTTGAGTGGAACACAATGGGCAGGAATTCATCTTAGATTAGATTCCTTCCAAAGTTGGGTGGGGTTTGATCAATTTGAGGAAAAAGTTCAATCTTCAGAAACTGAGCTTTGAAAGGAGGACTTTTGAAAAAGGGGAAACTCTGGATCTCCCCAAATCATTGGTTAATAGTCATTTCTCTCAGCTGCAGGGTGGGAATGTGTGCTGTAACATAAAGGTATAATTATTCAGGAGAGATGGGTTGGACTGAGACTATGAAGGACCTTCCAAACAGAGGAATTTGCATTTGGTCCTAGATGTCATAAAGCACCACTGGAGTTTCTTGAGATCTTGAGCAGTATAATGTGGAGGAGGGGGGAGGAGGATGTTTCAAATCTGTACTTTGGGAATATTGCTTTGGCAGCTTTGTGAAGGATGGGCTGGAGAAGATGGAGGGAGACCGGTTAGATTACTGTAATAATGTGGACAAAAGGTGGAACACGTCTGAAACAAGGCACTATGTCTATGGGTATGCAGAAGACTCATTGGTATTGAGGTTTAAGGTTTAGGGGTGTGCAAGACCCCAAAATACCAACATGCCGGGTCCCGCTGAAAGAATTCAACTCAAGTCTCCTCTCAGCCAAAGTAAAGCAAAATCTATTAAAGGTTTGCCATAATGGGTAGACTCTTAAGGATCCTCAGTATTTGTGACAATTTCATTGGACAGGCAGTGAGTCTGCCCTAGATAATTCTCAGCTATCTCATGGAGGCAAGATGGAGCTTATACAAAGACAGGTTGTGGGAAAGTTCTAGGGGTGGTCTAGAGGAGGAGTTTGGGGAGGGTCTACAGGAGGAGTCAAATGAGGCCAAATCATTCTCCAGTAATGAGAGATTAAGGGTGAGAAATAGCTGGAGGCTACCTAGAGATGACAAACAATAGAGAGCTAGGTTAGTTTAAGGGTAAGAGATTTGAGCACAGATATTTTGGGAGGATCAAGGGTGGGGAGTAGCTGGACAACAGAGGGCTAGGCTAGTAAGAGATTTGGGCCCTGCTATAATGGAAGATTTATGGCCTCAGGCAAATATCTTAGGTGGAAAGATTCAAGGAGAGCACAAGGTGGGGTCCCAGAGCCTATACCTCATCAATAGAACCATTCATACCTTGAAGTAAGGGGAATAGGGTAAATCAATGGACTCCATAGGTTTTACAGAGGTAGAAACAAACAAGACTGGGCAACTGATTGAGTGAAGGGACCAGGGAAGAGGAATGAGAATGAAAAGTAGATGATCCCTCCCAGGTTGGTTGTGAATACCTTATCCCAGTAAAGGCTCAGTTGAGATCAGACAATACCCTTCTCTAGGGGAAGCTGCCATTAAGGTGCTGTGGCTTCCTCAGGCAGCATTCACTTGGGGTAGCCCAGGGTTGGGGGCTGGAGAGGAGCAAGCAGTGGCAGATTTGGTTGCCAAGGATTCCAGAGACAAGAAACAGAGAATTGAACTCTCTCTGCCCTAGCTCTTCCATCCTGTTTCTTGGGGAAGGGGCTCCCAAGGCCCACTAGATCTAGGTGACCCTACTGATGTGTCATTAGACTCCTCTGGCTGTCGTACAAACTTTCACTTCTGAATGATCATCAAACCAGTACTGCCTTGCTTCTCAAAAGGTTCTGTCAATGGGTCAATTCTCTATCCAAACCAAAACATCCCTCACTGTTCATTGGGGTGGGGAATCACTTTATCCCTAAAAGGAAAAGGCCATGTCTTTGGGATCTGGACCCCAAAGCCCCTGAGCCCAGGCCTCTGGTGTTTGCCTGAGCACCCATAATGGCCTTTTCAAAGTCAATTCTTCTAACTGCCCTTTCACTGTGGCTCTCACTGTCAGCACCGGCCCACCTTGCCACTTCTAGATCCCATCCAGATCTTCCCACACTTTTTCTGTATAAAAATATCAGTCCCACCCTCAACAAATGCACAGATTCATTAAGAATCTGCCACACTGGCATCACAAATACTGCAGACTCACTAGGAATCTCACCAACCTGAAACCCCTGTCTTAACAAATTTGATACTTGGACTGAAAGAAGGCTTGAGTAGTCTTAATTCTTTCAAGGCAGACCCCTGCCCTGTACCCTTGCATTTTGGGGGTCCTGGCATCCCTATGTGTGGAGTATGGGGACCCCAAAAATCCCCTCCCCAAGAAAAATCAAAAGTCACAGGCATCTTGAGGAAGGAACAGGGAGTTTTATTCTCTTCTCTCCCCCCCAACCCCGGGAAGAGGGCAGTCCTCTCCACGGTGGGGACGAGTGTTACAAAAGACAGAACAAAATTTATAACCTAAGGTGGTCAAGTCCCCTCCCCCAGCTGTCCCTTCTCCCATTGGCTAGGAGGCCAGCTCTCAGTCTTGGTGAGAAATCTAACCCAATGGCAGATAACAAAGAAGCCTGGCACTATCTCGTATTGTCAGGGAGGTGGGACAGGAAGCCAAGGTATCATCCATGGCCTTATTTGGTAAATGCCAAAAGCAAGGGAGGGGAAAAGTCACAGGCAAGGGTGAAGGTCAAAAACTCCTGAAAGGGGTCTAATGCTGATGACAAGAAGGGAATGGGGTAAGGGTCCTAGGTTGTGTAAACCCAGGACTCAGGTCTGTCCAGTCTTTTCTCTCCCTTGTCATTCTGAGGAGTCTTCCCAGAGGGTGCAGCGTGTACCCCACTCACCCAGACTGCAACATATTTCACTCCTCTATAGGTGCTGTCTCCCTCAATTAGAAATTAAATTCCTGGAGGGGAGCAGCTGTCTGTACTCCCTTTTTTTTTTGCCTTCCCTAGTGCTTAACACATAATGAGCTTTGAATAAATGCTTTTTCAATCAATCAAACATTGAGAACAAGGAAAATGGAAAAGTTTAACTCCCAGTTTAGAAGAGAAGAACTGGTAAACCAGCCTTTTTCATGCAGGGATCTCAGAAACTGGAACCTTCTCTCTCTTTCCAGGCCGTGCTCCCCTCAGTCCTGGACCTCCAGAGAAGTCATAAAATGTTTAAACTATAGGGGACTTCAGAGGTCAGCCAGTTCCTGGGGCAGACAAGTGAGAGCTTTATCACTAAACTCTTTAAACCAAAATAAAAGTATGAGTCTGAACTTGTGGGGTGACTCATCTCCTGAATGCATTGGCGACTCCAGCACAGGTAGTTTTCACCCATCAGCCCAGCCCAAGCACAGATTCCTGGTCCGAGTGTCCTGGATAGGCCTTTTCCTCCTAATCTCAGTCTGTAGTCCTATGCAGTTTCACCCCTTCCTCACCTCTCCTTTAATCCCTTCCACCAGAGCTGACTCAGGACTAAACTTCTATTTTTTTAATCCCTCTTCTGACTTGCAGCTCATCCCCTCAAGGCTGGGCTGTTCCTGCCTTCCAGAAGGTGACAAATGGGGAATTTGATCAATTCTTTGAAGAGTTAATAGTTCTTTCCCCAGGCCCCTCCCTTCTTTCCTAAAACTAAACCTAGGGTTTGGGCTCTTTGGGTAAAGATAGTCTTCACCAAGAGAAAATCATTTATTTAATGCCTTCCTGTTCCCCCAGTCTATTTCCTGTGTTCTGGCCTCACTTTCCTTCTAAGTGTTGACCTTAGAGTTAATCAATTCAACTCTATACAGTCCTCTACATCACCACTAGTCACATGATGATAGCCCCCACCTTATCGACCACTGCCATCTGCCTTCTCCCAATTTACCTCCATCCTGAAGCCAAGTTAGCCAACTGTTTGTTCCAACTGTTGTTCAGTTGTTTCCATTTTGACAGACTCTCCATGACCCCGTGTGGGGGTTTTGTTGCAAAGATACTGGGGTAGTTTGCCATTTCCTCCTCCAACTCATTTTACAGATGAGGAAACTGAGGCAAACAGGGTGAAGGTGATGAGATGCAGGCTCTGGGAGCCACCTTGAGCTCTCCTTGAATCTTTGAGGTACAGGCTCTGGGAATCCCTTGAAGTCTGATTAAATCTTTCCACTTGATGAGGCATTTGCAGAGGCCATAAGTATTTCATTGTGGCTGGGCCCAAATCTCTGTTATTAGCCTAGCCCTCCGTTGTCCATCTACTTCCCACCCTTGAGCCTATCAAAATATCAATCCACCCTTGCACTGACCTCGTTAACTCCTCCTGAAGACTCTCCCCAAACTCATTACTGGAGTCTCACCTCATTGACTCCTCCTGAAGACCCTCCCCAAACTCCTCCTCTAGACCACCCCTAGATTTCTCTGTACATAAGACCCCATCTTCCCTCTGTGAGAGATAATTTATAGTGAAGTTTCCCCATTCTGAAAAATCAAATCTAGAATGGCTTCAGTACTCACTAGGCCTAGAATTAAGTCACCTGACCTTCAAGCTTAGAGCAATGGAGACCCTCCCCCAAAGCCAACTCAGCAGAAGATGTGCCAAATAAGGTTAAGACTGCTTTCATTGGACACCCACGTTTCCAGGTCCTTTGTCTCAGAGAGATTCCCACGCTTAAGTTGTGGGACAGCCCCACTACCAATAAGAGTGAAGGCCAGTTGGGGGGGTTGGGTTTCTGCATTGGAAGATTATATAACCATGAACTTGCTTCTACCTGTTGCTTTCTCCCTGCAGATGCCATGTGGGCGACAGGGGGTAGAGTCCTTTCTCATGAGAAAGAATAAAGACCTTTTCTGACCTTAGATTCAGACTCCGAACGCTTTCATCTCACATACCTCCATGTTGTGTGACAGAGCCACAGAATGACCTAGCACAGACTTATTCTGTGACATACTTACTCTGTGTCAGACTTGCTCTGTCTTGCTTGCCCAATACAAGCATCACAGATATCTAGGCTCCTTAAGAGTCCACCCCACATGGCGAACTTTCAATAAACTTTACTTTTCTTTGGCTGAGAGAAGACTTGAGTGGAATTCTTTTGGCAGGACCCAGCGTGTTGGTATTTTGGGGTCTCAAGCACCTCTAAACCCCAAAACTATACCTCATCACTATGCCTCTCCTTAAACAGAGGAGCCCATGGCTCCACTCTCCAATAAGAGGGGCAAAACGTACAGATGAGGTACCAAGGTTGTTCAGATCTTTAGAGATAATATTTCCCAATGATGACTTTTCTGAGAGTAAGGCAGAGAAGTCCAAAATGTCCACCATTCTTCCCTTCCAGCAGAATGTGAATTCCTGGAGGAATTTCCCCAGGCCCAACATGGAATCTTACATATAACCGGTGTTTAGCAGATGTTGATCAGTCACAAAGTTGCCTCCATCTCCCAGGTTTCAGGCCATGGCACCACCTGCACTCTCTTCTGGGGGTCCCTAAATGATATAGCCTCAGTAATCTATTATCTTCCATGTCTTTGCCAATCCCTGTGTTCCAACCTGATTTTTCTGATCATTTTTGCCCTTGATGGTCTGGCTATTCCTCCCACTTACACCATAAGGACTGGGGTGTTTTGCACACATCGTATGCCTCCAAAGATTAATTTTATCATGCTTCTCCTCAGACTATTTCTGGTTTCAAACTAGAGTTCCCAAGTAAGCCCACCCCTTAGCTTTCTACCACTGGCAAAGCTGAACTGAGAGACACATTCAAGGGCCAGTTGAGACTGCAAATCTAGTCCTGTTCTGACATCCAATTATTTCCTTATTTTTTAGCCTATCCCACCAGTAACAAAGACTTTGAAGGCAGAAAAGCCAGGTCAACAGAACCCTCAATAAGCAATCCCAGTGCCTGAGGCCATACCCCACTGTCACCCCCAGTTCCTGGCCCTGGGCAGACAAGGAACATTTTTAAAGCACTTACTATATACTGCAGGCAGTGGAGAAGCAGTGCCCAGTAGTAGTAAACTGATAAAAGTGAAAACGAAGACAATGCCTACCATCAAGTAACTTCTTGTCTAACGTGGGAAGACAGCAAACAAAAGAGACCTGAAAAAAATAGGAGGGAGGTATGTTGGGTAAGGGAAGAAGGGCATGGTGTCACACAGAAAGTCAGAAGCAAGAGCCCCAAGAAAAGGAAAATGAAGGTTAACTAACCTGGGTCACTCCCCAAAGTGGAAGGTCCCAGGAGGAATGCACCAGTGGCCAGTGGGAGAAGAGGGCCTGTATGAGATAGTCATGATCCAGAGTGAAGAGGCTTCTGGAGCTGAGAGAAGTTTCAGGATGAGATTGTAGCTGAAGTTTGGTATAAATGCCCAGAAAAATGAAAAGCAGAGTCAGAAGGAGACATAAGGCCCAGAAGGGGAGAGACAAAGACCCCAGGTCAGTATATCACTGTCATTCCCCTGCCCCAGGAGGAGACCCTGGAACACTGATGTCAAGGGTGCCCTTTGTGTTTTGGGAGGGGCAGGTGAGGATTTTATTTTGTATTTAGGCCAGGAAAAGTTCTCCCACTACAAGAATTCCTACAGATCACTCCTTGGCTAGTGTGAAAGGCATTGCATGGGATGAGAAGACTGGTCCAGTCAACTATAGTCATGATAGAAGCCTGTTCCCAAAACATTAAAACTCCAGCTGTCAGAAGAAGGTAAGAGAAGGCAGTGGCTAGGGAAAATGGTCTCTGGGAGAGGAACATCATGACAGTAGCCTGAGGATCAGGTGATTCAGGATCACCCAGAAGGCAAAAAGTATCCTCTTGGATTCCTCTGATGTTGACATTCTGTGGCAAATCCCCAAGAAGCTACCCTGACTGTGTCTCTGATAAATAGCTCAGGAATTTTAAAGCCAAGACAACTGGATTGAAGACTCAACTCTCTCATTAACTTCTTTTTTATTAAGCTTTTACATGGAAGAATATTTACTTCAAAAAGTATAATCACATATACACAAACTTATTCCCCCTCTATATGGGAGCCATAATCCTCCTCCCCCTGTTCCACCTCAGAACAGGAAAAGGAGAACTGGCTGTACCACCTCAGTGTCTGGGGGAGAAAGGGTATAAGGTTCATATCTAGGTTCCCATAAAGCACAGCCCCAGTTGTAAGTCCAAAACCCCAAACTGAGGATCGAGTCCCAGACCCTCTGGCTTCTCAACTCAGCCTTCAGTCTTTAAGCAAGTTGCTTTGCCCACCCGAACCCTTATTTCCTCAACTATAAAATGGAGGTAATAACTCAAATAAGTTAATATACTTAAAAGTACTGTATAAATGCGTATTATTATTACAAGATAAAATCTTGTCATACTCCTTTTTCAACCTTGAACCAATCAATTACTCCATGTTCAGTTCCAGCTACTGCTTCTTGGTCCACAGACAGGTTCCTCGGAAGACAAGTACTCCCTTCTATTTGAGGACTTGCCACACTTTGTTGCCCACCTAGATATTTAATCAATGAGATCACAGATGGCTTGAAGATTTCAGTTTAGAGAATGGGTGGACCATTTAAGCATGGATGGAGGAAATGAGAAGCTGGTAGCTTGATTAGGGGAAGCAGAAGGCTAATCATGTGTTTGTGCAAGGATAAGTCTGAGTAAACCACTATTCAGAAAAAATATCTTTCTATTAATTAGTCTGATAATCTCTTTTATGTGAAGATTCATTTAATGTATAGTATGTGACTACAATTTCACTTTTGTTGCTAAAAATAAAATTAGAATGTATTCTTCAAGTGACTAACAGTCAGTTCTAAGATTCTTGACGTGTTCAGGAGACCCCACATTATCATTTCACATCTTTGTCTCCCAAAATGCTAGAGCAGGCTTGACTGAGGGGCATGAGGCATGAACCTCAGCACAGCATGGGGAATGAGAAAACCTGGCTTCAGATCCTAGACATGACATTTCCTGCATGTCCAACCCTGAACAGGTCATGGCTCTGTGGGGTACAGGGACCCCAAAAATCCCCTCCCCAAGAAAAATTTAAAAAATCAGAGGCATCTTGAGGAAGGAACAGGGAGTTTTATTCTCTTCTCCTGAAGGAAGAGGGCAGTCTGGGGATCCAGGACAGGAGGTATGTTACAAAAGACAGAACAAGAACTTATACCCCATGGCGGTCAAACCCCTTCCCCTCCTCTGTCCCTTCTCCCTTTGGCTAGGAGGTGGGCTCTCAGTCTTGGTGTGAAATCCAACCTAATGGTGGATAACAAAGAAGCCTGCCACTATCTCTGCTGACTGGAGGGAAGGGACAGGAAGCCAAGGTATTATCCAGGTCCTTCTAAGGTAAAGGCCAAAGCAAAGGAGGAAAAGGTCACAAGCAAGTGTGGAGGTCAAAAACTCTTGAAAAAGGGCCTAAGGCTTATAAGAGTGTGGTATGCAAAGGTGGAGGTCCAAAAACTCTTGAAAAAGAGCCTACTGCTAATGACAACAAGGGAAGGGTCCTAGGTTGTGTAAACCCAGGACTCAGGTCTGTCCTGTCTTGCAAAAGTCTATCTCAGCTTTCCAAATAGTTTCTCTCCTTTCTCATTCTGAGGACTCTTCACAGAGGGTGCAGAGAGTGTACCTCACTCATGGCCTTCCTGGGCCTCAGTTTCCCTCATCTGTTAAATGTAGGGGATGGACTACGCGATGCTGAAGCTCCCCTCCAGCTCTAAACCCCGTTCTCTTGCGTATTTTCGAGTTCCACCTTAATGCCAGTGCCCTAAGATGATGTCCAATTTGCCCTGTGTGATCTTGTTTGCAACTGACATCATGCAGCTTACATCAAGCCCCAGAACATCTCTCATGGAAGACATCTCTAATCACCCAAAGGAGTTTGGCCTCTCCATCCACCCCCAGGGGGAAAGAATGCTTGTTTGCATACTGTCTCCCCCATTAGCCTGTGACCACCTTGAAGGCAGAACGCTATCATCTTTTGCCTTTCTTTGTAGCCCCAGCATTTGGCAGTATGCCTGGCACATAGTAGGCTTGACTTGGTAGGCAAGATGAAAAGGTTGAATGAATGAGCCTGGTTGATCTGTGCCAAAAAGGAGTGATCAGCACAAGGTAGACTTTTTTCCAAGATGATCTATCCCAAGGACAATCTGTGGAGCCCTTTGGAGGTGAGATGTGGGTCAGGACCTGCCCAATCATGATTTTTTTTTCTTTAAGGATCTTTCGCAGACTAGCTGGTCAGACTTGGAGTGGGTGGAGCTGAGAGTGGATCTAAGGGAAAGCCCCCCAGGGCCCTGCCTGTGCTCCAGATTGATAATTAGTGTTTTCTGTAGGCGGGGCAAGGGGTTTACCTACCCTGCACCTACCCCACCCTCCTTTATTATCACACCTGCACTGGGCAGGGCCCAGAGGGTGGAGCAGAGATGAGAGGCAAAATTCGTTTTGGAAAAAAGCCCAGCAGGGAGTGATAAATCTCATCTGGGGAGAGGTCGGCTTCCTCCTCTTTCTCCCCCCACCCCCACCCCACCCCCTTATGAGAATTCTCTAGGGACAAGCCTAGCCCTGCCCGGCCCAAAGGCCGAGGGGGAAGAGGGATGGGAGCTTTGAGGAGTACAGAGAGATGGAGGAAAGGAGGTTGGGGAGGATTCTGAGGCCTTAATAGATCGATCTCAACTTTCCAGAACCAGGAAGGGTTTCATTAATGGCCCACAGGTTATGGCTTTCAAATCAAGTCCTGTGTTGGACACCAACCAACCTGTGTCACCCAAATCTCCTACAGAGCGTGCTCCTTGCCCTGGGATCTGGGAGGAAAGTCTCGGGCAGATTTAGTGATTTTGTTAACCATAACAATACTAAGGATAAGAATAATTCATTAAAGCACCTTATAAACCACTTTGAGGTTTACCCTGTACTATAGGTAGGGTGATTGAGTGAAAATCTTAGTCCCGTTTTTGAAAGAAGGAAATCTTTAAGCTTTATTAAAGAGGTGGTGACTTCCTCAAAGTCACACTGATGGAGTATAGGCTCTGGGAACCCTCTTAAACTGTCTCTGAATCTTCCCACTGGATCTGGTCTTCATCTGAGGCCATAAGCCTTCCATTATTGATAAGGTGCAGGTTCAGGGAGCCCCCCTTAAGCTCTCCTTGAATCTTCCTAAGGGAAGGCATTTGCATAAGGTTATGGGCCTTAAGTTGTGCCTCTGCCCAAGTCTTTAGCCCTTCTTCATTCCAGTGGTTTCCCACCCTTAATGCTCCTGTTCCCACCCTTGAACTGGCCTGGCCCACCATTGTCTACGTCTCCAGGTAACCTCCAGCAACTTCCCACCCTTAATCACTCATTACTGGAGTCTGACCTCATCTTGGCTCCTGAAGACCCTCCCTAAATTTATTACTGGAGTCTGACCTCATTTGATTCCTCCTAAAGACCCTCCCCAAACTCCTCCTCTAGACTACCCCTAGATTTCTCCCACAACCTTTCTGCATATAGAATCCCATCTCCTCTCCATGTGGTGTAAAAGCGCCATAGAATGACCTAGCATAGACTGGCTCCTTGAGAGTCTACCCCATATGGTGAACTATTAATAAACTTTACTTTCCTTTGGCTGAGAAGACCTGAGTCGAATTCTTTCAGCAGGACCCGGCATGTTGGTATTTTGGGGTCTCAGGCAACCCTAACCCTCTTTGTGGGTTAAACCTCTTCATTATCACTATGAATGAATCTCAGTTACCCTTAAATTAGCCCAGTCCTCCACAGTCAGTCAAGTCCAGCTGTTTCCCACCCTTGATCCCATCAAAACCCCATTCTCTTGGTTCCTGGAGTATGACTTCAGTCCCAACAAGATCCTCCCTAAAGTCCTCCTCAGTATCCTCGCTGGACCCTTCCTCCCATCACCCCATACTACTAGACCACCCCTAAATCCTTCCCATAGTCTTAACGTATATAAGATCCATCTTGCCTCCATGAAGGTACTCAGATTCTTGAGCCTGACAAAGCCTCAAGGTTCAATATGGGCCACTCAGATTAGAGATACAAATGCTCAGGCCCCTTAAGAGTTTACTTAATATGGTGACTCTTTAATAAACTTTATTTGATTTTGACTGAAAGAAGGCTTGAATCAAATTCATTGGGACAGGACCTGGAGTGTTGGTATTTTGGAATCCCAAGCACCCCTAAACCTAACCCTCAACAACACTCCCTTGACCTCTTGGCCTTAAACTACCTTTCCAATCTCATTAGGCATTCCTCCCCTTCCCATATTCTTCCTAGACACCCTGGTCTATTCCCCCATGACACTCTACCTCCCATCACCTGGCCATCTCCTGGAATACACTTCTCATCTCTTAGAACTTCACTTCCTTCAAAACTCTGCTATAAGAAAACTTGCTTCATCTCCCTCTCCAATTTCCTCCAAAAAATTACTGGATTTTTGGAGTATATTTTGCATATATTTAGGTACTTATTTCATGGCTGCCTTTCCTGGTCCATTTCTCAAGGAAAGTTCCAACCAATGTTTCACTTTACTCTCTACTCTCTGGTCATCTTCCCCAACTCTACATGCCTTCCCCTACAATGTGGACATGTGGACTCTTCCTCTTCATCCTCTACCCATTCTGGAACCACAAACAGCCTTTGTTACTGAAAGGAGATGGTTCCACTCCCCATCCCAGTAATTTAATCTCCCTCCCTTAGAATATAATCTCCTTGAGGGCAGGGACTGTCTTTGGAGAGGAAAGTGAAACTGGAGAGGATGGGGAGTAGATAGTCCTGGTCCTGGGTAGGGTGATCTTTAGGCTGAGGTAGGAGAAGGATGGAGACCAAACATGCCAGACCCTCATCACTCCACCCCCAAGTCAGCAACTAGGTCAGTTTCACAGCAGAGGGTCCTAACACAAAAATCATTGAGTCAAAAGGAATGAACAATTTTGTGCCTTTTCTTACATTATTCGAAATCATTCTCCAAAACGGTTGAACCAATTTGGGGCTGCACCAGCCTTGTTAGTTTCTTTCTGGCTCCTCTTTAGCATAGAAGCCCTAAGAGGCTGTCATTTCCCTGGTAGCCACCAGAGGCTTCTCTCAATCTACAAACACTAGACACCTCTTCCCACCACCACAATTACTGTGCTAGAGGGGCTGCACAGGTGGGATTAATCTTTAATCAGTGGGTCTGAAATCAATAAAGGGGATTAAATGGAATACTTCCCAAAATGATAAAATAGGAAATTTATTGTACACATCTACCAGGTTCAAAGGCGCTTAACCTAGGGTCTGTGAACTTGTTTATACTCACACACACATACACATATAACTGCATTTTCAATATAATTGGTTTTCTTTGTAATCGTATGTATTTTATTGTGTGCATTTAAATACATTACTCTAAGGAGGGATTCATAGGCTTCATCAGTTTGACCCTAAAGAGTACGTGTCATAACTCTAGTCCCATAGTCCCTCTTCTCTATTGAGCAGAGTAAAATGTGTTTTACCATTGGTTCTCCAAAGTCAATATTGGCCATTGCCTTAAATCTGAGGTGAGCTGTCTTTCAGTGCTGTTTCATTTGCCTAATTTTAATCATTGTTTATAGTGTTCTGTAGCTCTACTGACTTTTTTCTGCATCTGTAAATACAATTCTTCCTCTGTTTCTCTGCATGACGTATATTTGTTTTTCCTTACAAGAACGTAATATTCTTGTGCTACAAAAATTTGTTCAGCCATTCACTAGTTGACCGATTTTTTTCTTTCCCAGTTATTTGCTACAACAAAAAGTGTTGCTCTCTATAAATATGCAGACAAAATTATCCTATTTGTGACTTTTTTCAGTCTTTGACATCCTTGGGGTACATGCCCACTAGTGGTTTGCTGGGACAAAAGGAACACAAAGTTTAGTAACAGTGCTTGTATACTTCCACATTGTTTTCTAGAAGGGATGTACCAGTTCACAGTTCTCCCCACCGTGCATTAATATGCCTGTCTTCATATGACTCCTCCAACACTGCCTATTTTTATCTTTTATCATCTTTGACAACTTTATGAGTGTGAAGGGAAACCTCAGAGTTGTTTTAATGTATGCCCTCATATTAGTAGTGAGTTTGCAAATGTTTTCAGATTTTTGTAAATGGTTTGCAATTTTTCTTTCAACTTATTTATATACATGGATCACTTACCTATTGAGAAATGCCTCTCAGCATTATGTATGCGTGCCAATACTTTGTCCATCTTGGATATGATATTAGACTTTTATCTGAGCTACTTAAAAAATAGATATTTTTTTGCCTACTCAACAGTTTCTCTTTTTGTTGTACTGGAGCTGATTTTGCTAATGCAAAAGCTTTATATTTTTGTAGAGTCAATAATCTGTGTGTGTGTGTGTGTGTGTGTGTGTGTGTGTGTGTGTGTGTACATGATTGTATCCTTTGCAAAGCTATAACTAGAAATTCTGACACCCAGAGCAAATTCAGGTGGGTCTTGGCCCAGCCGTGAATAAAGAATACTGTCCCAATTACTCATTTGCTTTTGTTTCCACAAACTATCTTACTCATACAGTCCATCTACTCTTTTTTGTTGAATACAGAATTCTTTCCCCAGTACTTTGTAATTCTAGAATTTATCAAAGATGAAATTTCTATTTCCTTATTTATTCTTACTTATTTAATCTATTTCATTGATTAACTTCTGTTTTTTGTTGTTGTCTTCAATGGTTTTTTTTTGAGGGGGAGGGTTGTGTTTTGTTTTGTTTTGATTTTACCTAGTAACAGGTAGCTTTGGTTATTATTGCTTTTTAACATTGAGATTTGACAATGTCAAACCTTCATCATTCAACTTTTATTTTAATTAAGTCCCCAATTTTAGTCTTTTTCTTTCTTCTACATGTGAATTTTATTTTGTATAATTTTATTTTTTAATTTATTTTTTTTGTTATATAAGTTCCAAACTGTCTCTCACCTGCCTCCCCACCCCCACACCAAAGAAGGTCAACATTTGACACAGACACATATGAACAGTGTGATTAAGTTCACTTACCTTGGCAGTATACTTTCTAGGGATGTATACATAGATGATGAGATTGACGCACAGCCAGAGTTAGCTTGGTGTTTGGGAGGCTCAAAAAAAAAGTGTGGCAGAGAAGAGGTATCAGCCTACCTACCAAACTGAAGATCTACACAGCCATTGGGCTAACCTCATTGCATTATGCCTATGAAACCTGGACAGTATACCAGCGCCATGCCAGGAAACGGAATGGCTTCCATTTGAATTGTCTTGGGAAGATTCTGAAGATCACCTGGCAGGATAGGGTACCAGACACTCAGGTTCTTTCTTAAGCTGAACTGCCAAGCATTCAAACTCTACTATATTGAGTGCAACTCCAATGGGCTGCTCACATTGTTAAAATACCAAACATATATTTGCCTCAAAGACTATTTTACGGACAGCTCACACAAGGCAAACGTTCACGTGGAGGTCAGAAGAAGCCATACAAGAACACTCTTAAGGTCTCTCTGAAAAACTCTGGAATCAGTTGTGAGACATGGAAGACAATGGCACAAGTCCACCCAGGCATGGCCTGCCCACATCAAAGAAGGTACGGTGCTCTATAAGTAAAGCAGAATTGCAGTAGCTCAAAAGATTCACAAATTTAGAGATATCTCCACTCTAAATGTTTATATGAACGATTTGTGGTTGACCTGTGTTAGAGCATTCTGAGCTCATATTAGTCTGATCACATTGTACCTTGACCTTGACGTAGAGATGTCATTTTGGCCCTCTTCACACACACACACACACACACACACACACACACACACACACACGCACACACACACACACGCACACAGAGTGTGTGTATATACATACACACATATATGCACATGTATGTATATATATGTGTGTACATGTGTGTATAAAACCATACTATGCATACTTCTACTTATCAATTCTTTCTCTGAAGGTAAACAGCATCTTCCTTTATAAGTCTTTTGTAGTTGATTCGAAGATTTATGATACTCAGAATAGTTTAGTTATTCTTCAAACAATATTACTGTCACTGTATACAATGTTCTCTTGGTTCTGCTCACTTCTATTCTCATTATTTCATGCAAGTCTTTCCATGTTTTTCTAAAATCAACTTGCTCATTATTTCTTACAGCACAGTAGTATTCCATCACAATCATATACCCACAACTCATTTAACCCCAGTTGATGGGCATCCCCTTAATTTCCAGTTCTTTGCCATTACAAAGAAAGCTGCTATAAATATTTTAGGACATATAAGTTCTTTTCCTTTTTCCCTGAACACCTTGGGGAACAGACCTAATAGTGGGGTTATTTTACGTAATTGTAGCAAAAAGTCTCTTGCTAATTTGATTGCCAGAGAGTTAATTCTGTAGGCTAATTTGGGTACAATATTATGTTTATATTATCAACAAACTCTAGCTATGAATATTGAATATCTCTCCATTTACTTGGTCTCTATTTCTATGAAAATTATTTTATGATTTTATTTACTTAGTTTCTGTGTATCTAGTTAGGTCAACTAACAGATATTTAATGCCTTTATTTACATTTTAAATGATGTTTATCCATATGTCTCTACATGGTTTCACTCTTTCTCCTTTCCTCACCAAAACAGGTCTGACCACGCTGATGAACTTCAAATGTGTCCAAGTTCCTCCTTTGATAAAATACAGACTGTTCAATTTAATGTTTAAAGTCCCCCCCACTATGTGATTCTAATTTATCTTTCTAGCATTACTTCATATTATACCCTGTCATATACTTTATACACCATTAAATATGGACTAGCCATTCCCCAAGTTGTGCATTCTTTCTTCCCACCTTTTGTGCAATGGCACAGCCTGTTCTCTAGGTCTGGAATGCCAAGCCTTCCTTCACTTTTCTTTTTTGATGTTCTTCTCAGCTATGACCTTCCAGAATCCAGATGAAACCTGCACTAATCCTCATCCCACTCTCTGCCCGGGTGTGTTTCTTTCTCTCTCTCTGTCTCTGTCCCTGTCTCCCTTTCTCTCTTCCTCTCTCTCTGAGGAGTATAGCACATAGTAAGCACTTATTAAATGTTAAAGAAACTGAATGTGCTAGGAAAGACTCCAGGACAGACTTTGAGATCCTAGCTATCTTCAAGTATCTTAAAGGCTGGCTAGCATAAAGGAGAAAGATCAGTCTTGTTGTACTTGACCCTTGAAGGCAGATGGAGAAGCCAACAGTAGAAGTTGTAGGGAAGCAGTTTTTGGTTTGCCATAAAGACCAATTTTAGAATAATCAGAACTGTCTAGGAGTGCAGTGGAATGTCTTAAGGGTTAATGAGATTCCAGTCACTGGACGTTTTAAGTGGAGACTAGAGGGCCACTGCCCATGGATGTTGTACAGGACAGTACTACTCAGGTATAGGTTGGACCAGATGGCCCATGAGGGTCTGAGATTCTGTGAAATGGGTATCACAATGATTAAAGGACTCATTAACAGTCATGAAGTGAAAAGTATCTGAGGCAGGATTCAAACCCAGGTCTCTAGTGATCCAGCATGGAAGGTTCTTCATGCTTCCCTCTTCCACCTAGGAAGAGAGAGGCCAGAGATGGGGAGAGTGAAAGACACAAAAGGTGAGAGCTCAATGAGTTTCAGTTTCCTCTCCGATAAAATCATAGCAATTGGATCAAATTATGTCTAAGGTCACTTCCAGGTCTAAGCCTCCTTTGAATTAATGTGCCCTCCCTGCCCCAGCTACCATCAGATTATAAACTCTGCAAGAGGGAGGACTGTGCTGTTTCTCAGCTTTGTGTGCCCAGGGCTCAGCACGTGCTCATGGGCAATGGGTGCTAAATAAACATCTGTTGATACCACCCATGCTTGGAGAGGAATTCTTGATCTCTCACCACCTTTCTTCCTATTGCAGCCTCAGTCAATGAGCAGGAAAAGTGGGAGTATCTTGGGCCACCTCTTCACTGGTGTCTCATTGGGTAGTGACTCCTGAGGTTGCTCAATGCTCCTCATAGACCCCAGGGAATTAAGGATTCATTTTGGTCCCCAATTTGAATAATGAGGATCAGACAAGGGGAAGGTCCTTTATGAAAGTATCTTCTGATGGACATAGGGATTGGGCCTATGATTCAGTAGCATAAAGAATTCCCGTATGAGGGAATTTCTTCCTCCAACACAAGTTGGCACCTTCTCTGAAACACCACCTCTAGACTTGTCGAGAGCACTAACGGAAATAGCTTAGTTATTCTTTGAACAATATTACTGTTACTGTATGCAATGTTCTCTTGGTTCTGCTCACTTCTATTTTCATTATTTCATGCAAGCCTTTCCATGTTTTTCTAAAATCAACTCGCTCATTATTTCTTACAGCACAGTAGTATTCCATCACGTGAAGCCTTACAACCATTAGAGGCAACTAAGGCAGCTCAGTGGATAGAGCACTTAGTCTGGAGTCAGGAAGACTCATTTTCATGAGTTCAAATCCATACTCAGACACTTACTAACTGACCCTGGGCAAATCACTTAACCCTATTTGCCTCAGTTTCCTCATCTGTAAAATGAGCTGGAGAAGTCAGTATCTTTGCCGGGAAAACCCAAAATGGGGTGTGAAGAGTCAGACATGACTGAAATGAACAAACAACAACACACAACCATCATCTCTAATGATGAAGTTGGCATATTTGTGTGTGTGTGTGTATGTGTGTGTGTGTGTGTGTGTGTGTGTGTGTGTGTGTGTGTGTGTGCATGAGGGAGAGAGAGAGAGAGAGAGAGAGAGAGAGAGAGTGAGAGAGACCTGTAGGGGAAATGACAGACAGGGAAGAGAGGGCAAGTGGAAGGTGCAGAGAAAGAGAATGGGATCATGACCCTTCCCACAAGGGGTTTTGGCTCTGGTCCCCCAAGAACCAGGTTCATCTTGAGGGGTCCTGTAGCACCAACCACACTAGCACCCAGGATGGCTGCCAGCACAGTTTCTTAGATCTGCTTTACTAGGAAAGCCAGCTGGTTTTTAATTACATTCACTAGTTCAGGGGAAAAGTCAGCACCCTGAACTTCAGAGCAAATACAGGCAGAGAAATAAGCACCATCAGACGGGGCTCTGACTGCCTGAATCAACTATACACTTTACATACATCCCTGGATGGAGAGAGCCTTTACATCTGAGTAGTTGGGGAGCTCTGAACACACGGCCACTCAGAATCTCAACCAGGGAAAGCACAAGATTCTTCTCATAAGTGAGCCCCCAAAGCAAAATATCAACTCAGAGTATATATACACTTCACAGAGCCAGAAGGTATCACAACCCTTGTGACTCAGTGCCTAATTGGCAATTAGCAAAAGGTGTGAAAGCCTTCCTATAAGCAAGCCTCCCCTGAGCAAGCTTCCCTTAATGGTCTCCATATGAGGCCTATTAATAGGCAGGAAGATCTTAAATCCCATTAACATTACAGGTCCTTACCCCAAAGAGGGTTAGTTTTTGTCTCTGACTTGTTGTCACACCCCGGAGGACCTCTGGCGAAATCTCTATGAGAAAGCTTTAGATATGGCTCAATGTAGGTTCCCTTCTCCCCCCAAAAAAGTGTCTAACAAATTTCCTTCTAGAAAAGGTGTACGTGAATATAATAGTTGGGTTTTTTCTTTCACCTTTAAAAATGCTTAAGACACAAAAGGCAAATAAGCACTGACACATACATAAATCCATTAAACACATTATTCTACTGAAACTTAAGGACAACTTTTTGGGACTGCTGAAAAAGGTATTTTACTTTCATCCAAGGCTGCTAGGTGGTGGTGCAGCGGATGGATCATTGGACCTGGAACTGAGAAGACTTGAGTTCAAATTTGATTTCAGACACTTAGTAGCTGTGTGACTTTGGACAAGTCACATAACCTGCCTCAGTTTCCTCATTTGTAAATAGCACCTACCTCACAGGGTTATTGTGAAGACCAGATAAGAAAATGCCTGTAAAGTGCTTTGCAAACCTTAAAACTCTCAAGAAACACTAGCTCGTGTTATTATCTCTGAGATATCAGGTGCAGATCTCCTGATCAACCAGAGGACTTCTTTTCATGCTGGTACTTCTCCCAGAAGCCATCTGGTGGCTAGCTTTGCATTGATGCTTTGCACATAGTTGTTGTTCATCTGTTATTCTCGGAGGACTAATGACATCACAAGAGTGACCTCTTCACTTGCAACTGAATTAAGTGAGGCAGAGCTGTACAAAGTCATCAGCCACGGTGAATGCTTAATGAATGTTTATCAATGGATAATTATGGGGAATCACCTGTTCAGCAACCAGCACTTGACTTGGAAACTCTATCCCTCTCAAACTCATGAAGAGGGTACCACCAAGACTGGAAATATCCATTTCTCAGGCTCCCTGGTCAGTGGGCTGTGTTAAGAGATGAAAATAGAAAGCAAAAGAAGGTGGTGGCTGAGGACTCAAGCTCCCATAGACAAGCATGAATTCTTTCTGACTTAGACTTGTAGTCACCATTGCTTCTGAGGAGAGAGGGGAGTGAAATCTCTGCCCTTGGATTGGAAAGGAGAGGAAGTAGTGGGACAATCCCAAAAAAGAAAGGGTGAGCTATTTCTCCTCATTTCCTCTTCTTGCCTAACGGTGACCAGTCAAGGAGGCCATCTTGACATGGCCCATGTTGCTCAGCAAAGAGCCAAAGGACAAGTCCTGCTCTAGGGAACAGCCTAATTGCAACACCATTGGAAGTCCCCCAATTGCCTCTTGGCTATGGAGGTGAGATCAAGAGGTTTGAGTCAACATTTGGCAAGGCATGTCTTTCCAGAAATTGCATCATGCAGGTACCTTGGATCACCAAGACAGACAAGCATTCTCCCATGACCAGGATTGTTGGTTTGGAGAGAGCCTGAATGAAGGCCCTTGGTTTGTGGTGGGCATCCCAAGTCCTCTATACCCTACAGGCACTGCATGACTTGAGAATTAAGAAATACTCTTCACTCTTGTAAACCAATGAATTGACTCTGGGGCAAGATTAATTTGTTTAAAGGACTGACTGTTCCAAACAGTGATTCTTCCAGGCATTGCCAATATCTTTACAGAACACCACCTTTCCAACCCTTAGAGACAACCCTCTCTACAAGGTGCTGTTAAGTTCCCAAAACTCTTGCCTCACAAGAACCCTGTAAAGCAGTTAGTGCAGATATTATCCCCATTTTACAGAGGAATAAACAGAGACTCTTCAAGGCTAAGTGAGTTGCCCACGGTCAAACAGCTTACAAGGGTCCGAAGAGGAATTTGAACTCAGATTTCCTTACTCCAAGTCCAGTACTCTCATGTGACATGGCAGACCCTTATTCTAGTCCCACCTTAGACACTTTACTAGCAATATGACTCTCAGTGAGTATACTGAAACTCTCTGAGCCTCAGTTTCCCCACAGGGTTGTTGTGAAGATTGAATGCCATGATGTAATATAAAGTGCTTTGCGTTATATAAACATGAGTTATCACTAGTGTTGTTTTTCCCTCCAGCCCCCATTCTAAATGGGTTGATGAGTTGCTGCGGGCAAAACCAATTGTCCCTCACTAGCTAAAACTCAGGTGATGAGCCCTTCTGCTAGGCTGATCCTCCAATGCCAGACACACGGTCCCTCCTGGGGGCTCATGTGCTAAGCCTTTTCAGTCAAGCTTTGAGAACCCAGGATCACCTCTAGGCCATGAGGAAGCTTCGGAGGTCATCAGGAATCTAAAGAAGAGGCCCTTGTAATCTTTCTCTCTATTAAATCCCCACCTCTGGGGGGCCCTAATCCAGCCTGGGTTACCCTGGTGAAATGAGTATACATCTTTCCTGGGAAGAAGGGTTGAGGTGGTGAATACATGGGGTAGCTGACAGAAATTATATACCTTTCCCATGGAAAAGGCCTTCCAGACCTAATTACATTTTAGATTATAGGATTAATGTCTCTTTGATTCCTAGTGTCCCACTTCAAGGGGTCACTGGGGAGAATCTAAGCCAAATTGAATGAAGTTAATAGACTTTCTTTCTTCTGTAAATGGTAAATTATTCATAACAGTGATGTCTGTCTTTTGGGGGTAGATTTGAAGGTTTTCATACTTGTATTTCTACAGAGGGCATTTTTTTCTCTCTCTCCATGTGCCCTTGTACCACATAAAGAACTCCCTGATTTACTTCATTTTCCCCATGGCATCAAGGTTGAGAAGAGGCAGCAATCTCTCTTTGATGAACCAGGCAAGGCTGCTTTAGGTGCCCGGATCCTTCTGGGGGATGTTCCCATTGCCAGCTAAGGCTTCTTGGTCACCTTTGCCAGAAGGCAGATGAGAGCCTAGATAGATTCTACCAGGGAGAAATGAACCATTTTGCTCAGTGCCCCACCCATTCCACTTTATATACAAAAAAGAGACCCCCTTCAGTTTGAGTAAGGGGCTGGAAACCCATGCCAAGAAGGGTGAGTACTGGAGGTTCCCAATGGAGAAGTGCCGATTCTGTGATCCTTCTCACACATAGACTGTAAGGTCCCTGAATGGAAGACTTGTTTCATTCTTTATATAGGCAACCTCAGCACCTAGCTCAAGGGCCTGGCATCTAGTAAATACATAAGAAATGTTTGATTGATAAAATGAAATACCATCTATTATGTATCTACAATGTACCAGATATTGTGTTAGGCACTGGAGACACAAATGCAAAAAAGTGAGAATCTGCCTTCAGTAATCTTATATTTTAATAACAAAAGACATATACACATATGTATACTATATGTAGTATACATATTTGTAAACAGATTAAATATATTTTATGTGTACATATGCACACATATATGATGTATCTATATGTGCATGTATATATGTGTGTGCATATATATTATTTATGCATATATACAGTGAAATGGTGGTAACCAGGGACAATTTGGTCTCAGGAGTCACAAGAACGATGGGTGGAACTAGAGGATAAGACCTTGCCAAAAGCAATGATAGTACTGGTACTGGTTTGAATGCTGTTCCCAGGGCAAGAGATAGGAAGGGGAATGGGAACGTGCTCAGGGCAGAGGACATGATGATATCCAGGGCTGGCTAGATAGACAGACCGCACATGGGGAGTTTGTCCTTGCCCATCAGGAGCACTGATCACCAAGCTGAGTGGACTAAAGCCCTGGTCTCTGGAGGTTCAGGTCCAGACAAGCTATTCAGATAGAGAGAGGGAAACAGGGACAGGGAAGATGGCCAGATAGCCATCGCAGCAGGATGGCACCAGAGAGTAATCTGTAACAACTGGGGCTAGGCTTCTTTGATCGACACCTGATGGTCTTTAATTACCTACAATGAATCATCTCCTCACTGCAGTGTTAGCAGTTGCCTAAGGTGGAGACTACATATATGTTTATCCACATAAATGAGCTGCTCCAGGGAGGTAATACCAGATTCCATGACCTCTCAGTGATGGCCAGTGGAGGCAGATAGAAGTGGACAATGCCATCGGGGGATTAGGTGGGAGGTACCGGACCAAAAGGAGCCAGGCCAGTGAGGACATAAGCATCCCTTTCTTTGTCCTAATTAGGGTCCATGTTGTTCCACCCCATCCTACCCCTCCCAATAGACTCGAAAAAGGGACCTTTTCCTTCTTGTCCTGGTATCTTCAGCACTTGTCACAGTGCCTGAATAGTAACAGCTTTAAAAAAGCATGCAGAAGAAAATTGAATTCAGCTTTCGAGGGAACTCATGGGAGCAGCTTGAATGGGTCCACTCCATTTTTATATAGTTTCTTTTTTTTTTTTTAATCAGAAAGTGAGCTGAATTTGAGTAAGCAGATCCAGAGAAGAAATCAGATTTGATGGGATATACTGCCAGCAGGGCTTTGATAAATCAGAAGGGTAAATAACATACTGCAGCAGAGACATTATTAGGCTGAATAGATTTTTTCTAATGGAGCAGAGATACCTCATACTCTAAAAGGAAAACTTACTGACTTCTATTATGTCAAGAGGGCTCAGTGTTTTCTCTTTTGTAGATGATTGCCTTGGAAGAGCCAGCTCCAGGTGTGGCTCCCTTGAGAGGCAGTTAAGAGTTCTATAAAAGTAGCTCAGCTTGCAAGCATTTCTTCTTTCATGCTAGAAGCTCTAGAAATTAGGTCCACTCTTCTTTTATGATCAATCTCCCAGTGCTTAGGTTGGGTTTTGTAAAGAGAAAATCATGGCCCTTTGTAAGGGGCCTCTGACCTGATTAGAAAAAGGCAATGTGTTATTAGTAGCATATAAAGATCCCAAAGTAATATTTCATTTCTAATTTTTTTTTCTTTTTGCATTTTTGGAGGGAGGAAGGCAGGGCAATTGGGGTTAAGTGACTTGCCCAAGGTCACATGGCTAGTAAGTGTTAAGTGTCTTGAGGCCAGATTTGAACTCAGGTCCTCCTGACTCCAGGACATGTGCTCTATTCAATGTGCCACCTGGATACCCCTTAATTTTTTTTTTCTATTTTAAAGATTAATTTCTCTCAGTAGTTAAGAAACCAGTTTCCTTCCTAATAAACACCAAAGAAAATTCCAATATGAAATTGCATTCCAACTATGTGATGGATCTGTAATCTTATTACAGTATTGTAGCTTCTGGTGCTCAGCTCAAAGTGAGAGACGGAGGGAGGGACGGAAGGAAAGAAGGAAGAAAGGAAGGAATTTAGTTTTCATTTAGATAGTTTCCAAAATCACCAGCTATAAAAGCCACTGTGGGCAGCTTCCAAGAATCCCAAAGAAGTACGTGTGTGGGGGTAGGGGGGTGGGGGGGGGGGTATGCCCATGAAGCTTCTAATATGTCTGCAGCCCTATTTCTGCAGTGGGATCTGCAGTCTGCTGGCAATGGGGGCAGGTACCCCAGGTCCCTGGAGATCACCATAATCTTTTTATCCTTCTCCTCCCTCCAGGTGTGGGAATAAGGAAGAAGTGCATCTGCTGATGATGGTCACCTTGCAGGCTTGGGCCCTTCTATGGACCCCCTTCCAAACTCTCTGGGATGCTGCTTGCTCTGGAGGTGCTTTTACTTCCTCCCTCTTTCCCATCCCCAGGAGGCCTCTGCTCTTGACTGGAGATTCAGGGTCCCTGAAGCTAAGGGAGAGAAAAACCAAGTAGACATTTCCCTGTTTGGCTTCATTGCTGTATCTTAAGGCCTTTCCTCAGTCTTCATTCTTCTTGGTCTCTGGGCAGCACGTGAGACTGTTGATTACTCTTCTCCTACAGACTGCAGCCTCTCTCTTTTTTCCTGACAATGCTGTTAGGTCCCTCTTGCTCGGTCTCCTTTGCCACCTGTGATGTGGCCCCTAACCATGGGGATTTCCAAGGCCCAAGCCCATGGGCCCTCAGCTTTTCTTTCTCTACAACCTTTCTCTTGATGACATTAGCTCACATGAGTTCAATTACCATGTTTACAGATAACCTTAAGATCCATATATGTATCCTTAGTCTCCTGAGCTCTAGTCCCAGGTAATCAGCCATCTATTGGATATTTCCAAGTGGACATCCTGTAAATATCTCAAACCCAGCTTTCTTCTCCATTTCCCTATTCCTACTGAAATCTCTGCCATCTTCCCAGCTCACAACCTTGGGTCCTTCTTGTCTCTCTCTCTCTCTCTTCTCCCACATCAATTCAATTGTCAAGCCTTGTCAGTTCTGCCTCCACATCCTCTGTCTTCTCCCTACTAGCCAGCAGCCTGCCTTCAGCTCTTCCTCACTTCTTGCTCACACCACTCAGTCTATGGTCTCTCTGTCTCCTGCTTCTCCCCTCTCCAAACCACGTCCACACTGTTGCTCTTCCTAAAGCAGAGTTCTAGCTGGGTCTCTCCTTTGTTCAGAGTCCCAGTGGCTCCCTGTAGTCTTCAGGATAAAATAAAATTGTTTGGAAGACAGCACCCAAAAGAACACTGAAAAGGGTAGTGGGGAGAAGAGTCCAAAATGCATGAAGTCCAAAATGAATTTTGGTATTGCAGTCAGATGGGAAACGAGATTTGTCTTGTGTAGATGGGCAGAGTAGACAGAACACTGAGCCTGGAGTCAAGAAGAGCCAAGTTCAAATTCAGCCTCAGAAGTATAGCGTGTGACCCTGTGCAAGTCACCTGTTTGTCTCAGTTTCCTTAGCTGTAAAATGGAGATGATAATAATAGGACCTACCTTGCAGGATTGTGAGGATCAGGTGGGATAATGCTTGCAGAACTACTTAGGGCAGTTTTTGCACACAGCAGATGCAAACCCCTTCCTAAAATGGTTTTTGAGGAATTCATAAGTCCACCCCCTAATAAGAGAAGAGGGTAATGAGTCCTCTTACAGGATAATGAATTTTCCCAAGGATGAGGTTCCTGGGGGAATGGTAGAGAATGAGGGCAGCCAGGTGGGAACGCCACAGGTTCCACCTACTAGTGACTCCTCACCTCCTCCCTATTGCTACTGTCTCTCAAGTAGAATGTAAGCTTGTGGGGGCAGGCACTCATTTTTTTTTAATGTGTTCATATCTCCTATACCTCACATAGTAGGCTTCTAATACTTGTTTCTGAGTACATAAAGGCTCTGCAAAAAATATCTTTTTTTTTTTAACTTTCTAGGAAACAGTTTTGAAAGAAGTATATGGCCAGTGAGCAGTATGAAACCAGCAACGTGGAAAGTTTAGGACTACCTCACTGCATATGGCCCTAAAGACTCCAACAGGTTCTAATAGGAGCCCCAATGGTTCCATTTATTGCTTCCCCTTAAGCAACATTAACATTGAGGAATGAGGTTGAAGACAGGGCAACAAAGTGTGATCCTCTTCCTTTTTTGCCTCCCAAGCTGTCACACTCATCCCTCCACCACTCTGGACCCTGAGAAGAGTGAGCTGAAATTTAAAGCGGTTGTCTGTCAGCCAACAAGCATTTAGTTTCCTATGTACCAGACATTATGCTAAGCTTTAAGCTACAATTACAGGCAGAAAGATGGAAGTTTCTGTCCTCAGATAGCTTACACTCTAGTGGAGGAAGACCAAATGTCAAAGAAAGTTGAAGGTACTGGGACAGGAAATGGTACAAAGTCCTGTGGAGTCAGGAGTGCAACCCTGACAGGCCAATGGCTGCTATGAAGCATTCACCCCACCAGGCTTACTGCCAAATGTGGCAGAGCTGGTCAGTGGAGTCAGTTCCCCGGCTTTCAGGAAAAGACATCTGGGCTGTCATACTGGTTCATTGTGACAGACCAGGGCAGTTTCTGAGGGCTTACCAGGCCCTACTGTGCTACTCCACGATGGAGTCCACATCCTTGACCTCCTTACCAGGGTGTGAGAGTGGAGAGAAGGGGCCTTACATGGGAGATATAAGATTTGGCAGCAGACTGGCTATGTGGCACGGATAGAAAACCAGGCTCAGAATAAGGACCAGAGTCAAGTCCCTTTCTGCCCTATACTGGCAATGTGGTAGTAGTGCACAGAGAACTTGCACTGGAATCAGGAAGACCTGGGCTCAAATTTGGCCTTCCACACTTCCTAGCTGGGTGAGCCTGGGCAAAATCACTTCACCTCAGCTGTAAAAGGGTGATGATAAAAGCACCTACCTCCCAGGGTTGTTTTGAGAATAAAATAACTGCAAAACACTATACCATACAATTATGACATATTTTTAGGGTCTAGGATATTTTTTAAGCCCATGACAGAGAAGGGACCAATCTACATTGGCAGGGGTAGTTCCTCACCAAGAGGACCATCCAAAAAAGTGCTGTAGAGGTGTTAGCTCTTATATTAATGTGTTTAATGAAAGCAGCCAAGAAAATCTGGGCATTTAGCAAGAAAATTTGCCACAGGTGGATAAATGGACAAACTTTTGGCAGCTACGTAGTAGACAACCTCCTTATGCCTCAATTTCCTAATTTATAACATGGAGATAATACCTACCTCATGGGCTTGTGGTGACCATTATATAAATGGCATTATTATTATTATAATTATTATTCAAACCAGGCCTGGTTGGGGGAGGAAGGGGAAGGTGTCTTTTTCCACTTCAGATGGGCATCTCCTCTACAACTTACACTCTTTTAAGAATTCTTCATAGTACATATAGACTAAAATACTCATTTTAAATTATGATGTTGTTGACAAAGTGTCTAAATCTCCTCCCCACCAAGATATTTTGCTTCAGTTCAACATATTAAGTTCCATAAGCTATGCCATTTATTTACTACCTAGGAGAACTTGGATATCAGTCTCTGTATTTGACTGTCCTCATCAGATGAAATCACTGTATGTACAAAGCACTGTGCTGGGTGCTAGAGATAGTGCAAGTCAGTAACTAAAAAACTTGCGTGTGTGGTGGCTGACATCCGGGTGACCAGCTTCTTAGCCCTTCTCTCTCAGCCTGGTTCTTGGATGACTAATGCACATAGCATTGGCAAGATGACTCAGACCTTGTGGCTTGCCAGAGCCTTTGGGAAACCATGACAGGGCTTTGGAGGATGTTAGAGGAGGAAGTATACCAAATTCTGACAAAATTAAGTCAAGAGATCATGACTACGTTTAAAAAAAAAAGATGAGTTGCAATTTCTCTAGGATATGCCTGTCGGATACTAGCTACTCTACCGCTCTGAGAAACACCAGTCTTCAAAAGAATGGTGTCTGTTTGATGTAGTCAGAGCAGAAAGGGTAGCTCAGTTGCCCTCTTCCTACCAGGTTCATAATCCTATGTTATGTCCAGTCCTCCCAGTACAGTTTGCTCCTTCCTTGAGGGTATTTCTATCTAGGACTTAAGATACTAAAAGACTTTAATAAATAGTTGTTGAAATGTGCTCTGAATGTAGATCATGTACATAATTGCTTTCTATTGTTATGATAAAAAGGACCCAGGCAAATTTCAAAGAAATGGAAATTTTTCTATTTCCCAATTTTCATAGCAGGTATCTTACCGATATTATAAGCCATGGTAGAGAAACACACTAGTTGGTCATGGAGAAAATCTCTGTAAATCAAGGGGCCTTTTTCTACTAGTCATTTATCTTTTTTTTTTTTTTTGCTGTTGTAGTTTAACATTTTTTTCAATTGCCAAGCATTTATTTTCTCACCCATCCACCTTATCTCCTCATTGAAAACAACAACAAAAAAAACCCCTGTAACAAATAAAGTAGCTAGGTGGTACACTGGATAGAGCACTGGGCTTGGAGTCTGGAAGATCGAAGTTCAAATCTGCCCTCAGATACTTTCTAGCTGTGTGACCCTGGATAAGTCGCTTAATTTCTTTGCCTCAGTTTTATCTGTAAAGTGGAGATTAACAGCACCTGTGAGGATCAAATGAAATGATTGTAATTTAAAAGTGCCTAGCATAGCACCTCGAACATAGAGCTCTATTAATGTTGTTATAACATATGCATGACTAAACAACACAAATTCCTATACTGGCCATTTCCAAAATTGTGTATTATGCATATTTAGTCCATCATTTGCCAGAAGGAAGATGTCATGCTTCATCGTCGATACTCTGGAATCATGTTTCATCCATGACTTGGTAAGAGTTAAGTCTTTCAAAATTTTTTTGTTTATAGTATAAATTTTTATTTCTGTTCACTGCACTCTCCCTCAATTCATGCAAATCTTCGCAGGTTTTCTCTGAAACTGTCTCCTTCATTGTTTCTTATAGCACAACAAGATTCCATTATATTCCCATTACCATAATTTGTTCAGTCATTCACTAACAGGCAGGGGTCCTTTTCCTTTCTTTAGGGTTTAGGCCTAGTAGTGGTCTTGCTTGGGTCAAAAACGGCACAAAGAGTGGAGCAAATTTAAGGGAATGCTTCCAAATTACTCTCCAGAATGACTGTCGATTCACAGCACCAACAGTTCAAGGTGCCTCTTAACAGGCCATATCACCACAACAGTGTATGAAGAAAATGAGCCAGCTGGTCTGCAAAACAAACCCTTCTACTAGGGGTTTTCATGGAATAGGTGGTTGTGATCCAAAGAAGGGGCAAGACACTTGTTAATATGCCATTTGAGCCTAGGGGATTCAGAGTGGGAAGACTTTTTTCTTCTGTGGCTGGCCTTGCTCAAGAAGTGAGGTACACAAGAGGGTGGGGTTGTGCCTCCTTAATTTACACTAGTATGGATGACAGTTTAACAATGGAGTCACTCACATCCCAAGAGAACACACAGGATCCCACAGTATAGACATACACCATGCACCCAATTGCTGTAGTACTAAAGGATGTAGTTCAATTCTTCTCACTCTATCTAGAGACCTCAAGGTCACACAAGGGACAGTAAGCATATGAGGATCTTGTGACAAGATCACTCCTAGGTTTCCCTGGAGGGCCTATTTTGACTTCTACTCTGCCCTTCCTCAAACTGGTCACCATCCTTTTGGAAGGAGAACACAGTAAGACTACAAAGTCAAGAAGCCCTGGGTGTAGATCCTGTTTCTGACACTCACTAGTTATGGAACCCTAGCCATGTCACTTCCCTGCCATCATCTGTAAAATGACAGGGAGAGGGGCACACCTATGGTACATTCCAGTCCTGTGGTCCTATTACCAAGTCATAGCAATGAAAGGACTTCAGAAAAAGTGACTACCACTTCAACTGGATGGTTGTTAACTTCACTGATGTAGGAAGTACAACGTGGCTGTTAACCTTGGTTGAGTGACAGACAACCTTGAAGAGTCATGTGTGTAACAGGGATCATGAACACTTATACTAGATGTTTGGAACAAAAATTGTAGGGAAAACACTGCATAAATTTCAGGAAGCCATTTAAATGAGTTATTACTACTTATTATCTATAACATAAAAAAAGCCTCCCTTCTCCTGCTTCCGAGCAGATTTAAGAGGAAGGTGACTAAGTGAATGTGAAGATAAATGCAAGAATTCCTATTTCTGGTCAACCTAAAACCCAGAAATATGTAAAAAACCTGGAATTTCATTCCAGATTATGGTCTTTTGGCCAGGTCTGTGGCCTCTTTTAACAATCTAGGCCAGTTCACCCATTTTTTTTTTACCCCTACTCAAGGTCATCGTACAAGGCACAAATCAGAACTAACAATCTCTTGGCTCCAAATCCAGCACTTACTGAGATACATCAATGACTATCAAAACTGTAGATCCTATCTGGATTTTTCCCAAGCTCTTAACCTGTCTTTCTGATTAATGATGTTGTTCTAAAATTGTTCACTTTTCCCCTACAATTCCAGAGGTTTCTTAGATTCACCTTTTTCTGCTGCTGGCACTGCCCTTTGTAGAGGAATAATCTGTCATAAGATTATACAATTCAGAACTAGTACAAACTGTAGATACCATTCAATTCAACAAGGCATTTATTTGAGCACCTGCCATATTTAAGGCACTATACTATACAAAGATGAAACAAAAAAGCTCCTCCCTTCAAAAATTTTTATATTCTAGTGGAAGATGCAGGATGTAAATAGGTAAATTCATACCCAGTAATGTGAGAGCACTAATAACCAGAGGCACGAAGAAAGGCTTCTCGTAAGAAGTGGCACAAGAACCAATTCTTGAAGGAAGTAGTAGTTGGAACAATCTTGGAGGTCAATAGATGGAGTGATGAAACAGGAAATGGCAAGTAGGCTAGCATGGCTGGAACACAGATAGCTATGTGCCGTAAAACTAGAAAGGTAGGCCAGATTCAAAAGAGTTTTCAGTGTCAAGCTGGGGAGTGTTATTTTTGGCACTATAAGAAAGGCTTCTTAGGAAACTCATCCTGAGGTCCCCAGCTCATGTGTTTAAATATACTTGTACATGCATCCAATCCCCACTCTAGAATGTAAGCCCTTTGGGAGCAAGGACTGTTTCATTTTGGCCTTTTTTCTCCCCATCACTTGGTACATAGCAGGCAATTAAAATGCTTGTTGATAGATGAGAATTGATAAGATCTGGTTGTTTCAACAAAGCAATATGAACAGCTAATCAGGGAAAACAGGGAAGATTAAGTATCATTTTAAAAAACAACCAAGTAAGTCTTTGGAAGAAAGTGGTAATCAGTGATGGCTTGAGAAAATAAAAGTGCATTATTTCTAAAATGCTTTGCCTTTCACTAAGGGCTATATATCACTCTTCTTTGTATGCTGAGTCTAGAAAGAAGATGCCAACTGAAAACAGACATCTGATTTAGCCTTGCAGAGAAGCTGCAGGGGCCCCGTCACCTCTAGCATCAATTACAAACTGATTTTGCAGTCTTTCACACTGGCTCCAGGCTGACCTTCCAAGCATGTCATCTTTAAGTATCTGTGTGGGGCAGCTGGTGGCCCAGTGGAGAGAGGACTGACATCAGTCAGAAGACCCAAATTCAAATTGAGGCTCACTTAACCAGCTAGGGAGGTGACCCTGGGCCTCAGTTTCCCTCACTTGTAAAGTGAAGGTAATATCCTACACACTGCAGAGCTGTTGTGAGGATCAAAAGAGAGTATCTGTAAAAAAAAAAAAACAGCTTGGTGCAATACCTGGCATGTGGTGGGTGCTCTGAAGAGGCTTTTCCCTCCCTTCTTCACTGCTTTGCAGGTACAGCATTCTATTCTGTCTCCTGTCTATGCTTTCACGTTGTTTCTCCTCTATCCCTTAGGAGAAATGGGTTTTGGAATAGGAGCTATGGGGAATGATACTGAGTAAATTAGGGAAGGACAAGAATATTGCTAGCAGCACAGAGGACCCAGTTGAGACTAGATAACAGAATTGTAAGGGATTCCATTGTGACAAAGATTTGTGATTTCTAGTTGGCAAGCTATGAGCTAGTGATATATAAAAAGCGGTATGGGATTTGAGCATTTAGGACAGTGTGTATAATTTAATTGCTTAACTCTAAGGTCAAGACTGAGAGGGGAAGAAAATGAACAGGAACTGATAGCCAGGAAGAGCCTGAGGGATGCTGGGACTGAAAGTCAAGGTGAAGCTAAGAATAGGTTGAAGAGGGCAGGAGCAGAAAGAATCTCAGAGTTATGAATCCAAGAAGCGGAATACTTGTGATTGAGGAGTATAGCCATTGCTGAATGCTGCTAACACAAAGTGTAAGTAAAGATGAAGAAACTGAAGGCCTGAGTTATGCAACTTGCCCAAGGTCACCTACACAAGCAGTTAACTACTAAGCTCTCTAACCACAAACCCTACACTCTTTTAAATTTTTGTGTCACAACCCCTTGCGCCAGTCTTTGTAAAACCTATGAACCCCTTACTCAGAACGATCCCCCCCTTTCCAAACAAGAACTCTTAACGTACACTATGTTGACTTTTTTTTTAAAGGAAAAATGATGTAAAATTGTATTTCAGGCACTACTTGAGTTGTTTCATTTGGAGAATGCCTTCCGTTTACTTACTTCTGGTATGAAGCAGCACGGTGTAATGGCAACACCTCCTTCCCATCTATTCCTATCATACAATGCCTCAAGAACATCTTGACTGGTTCTCTGGAGTCCTTGTTGATTTCATGTTACAATCCGCTGACCCTGACTGACCATATGCCTGCCCTCTGGCCCCTGATGCTCACTTTTGGTTCTGAGAGTGGTGGGGCAGATCTTGCTGCCATATAGTAACACTGATGAAATATTAATCTGAAAAGACAGGTTTTAACACTGGTCAGAAAGACAGCTTTAAAATTTCCAAAAGCAATTCAACACACTCCATTTCTCCTGATTAACACTGGGTTCACAACAAGAAAAAGAACATGAATACAGAATGACTTCCCGTCAGCATTCAAGGAATAACATTTATAAAGTCACAAATACTTTCAAGTTCAGCCATCTCATTTTACAGATGAGGGAACCGAGGTACAGCGAGGCTCAAGGAAAGCCAGATTGGAACTGAGGTCTATCCAGTGCACCTACATCCATTTCCTTACCACCTCAAAGCACTGCTTCTCCAATGTCACTTACCTGAAGACACACAGTCATTATGTTATCAGAGGTCCCTGAATGCCTTTCTCCTAAGAAACTTTCTCAAACCTACTTTACAAAATAACCCACTTCTCTCATTTGCTTGGTACTGCACAGTAACAGCTTACTTACACTCACTCATCCCTTTCACCCCTCTCAGCCACCCCTCCCTGCTGGATCCGTGGCACGGCCTTTCCCATAGTCTTCCCTTCCACTCTGTCTGTCCCTTAATTGACTCATAACATCTCTGGCAAAATACAAAGCAGGACCTTCCAGATGAACAGATCACAATGCTCCAACTCCTGTATGTACTCTCGCATTTTAACTTGTACCATAGCTACTTGTGCATGATTTGATCTCTGTACTCCCCTAAGCACTTGGCACAATTTGGTGCCCAGAGTTGGTAGTGTAATCATTTTTACTTCACACGCAATGGATGAGCAAAAAGAGAAGCTTCACAAAGACAAGCACGTGAATATACTGCTTCATACTGTAAAGCCAGCCATCGATTCAAACATTCTGGAAAGCCATCTGGAATTACACTAAGATGTCCAGCCTCTAACCTAAACGTGCTGCTGCTACATGGACACCCCAAGAGAATCAGGTGTTGTCTATCAAAGCAGAATCTTCTGTGGTAGCTAAAAACTGGATGCCCACTGATAGGGAGAGGCTAGACTGCACTTCATTTATGGAATAATAAGAAAAGATGAACACCAAGAATTCAGAAGCACAGGAAGACTCAAAGCAAACATAAAAACTACAAATAAATTTGAATCTAACAAAACAACTAGAGATTAGCAGAAAAGTTGATTTTAAAGATGATGGTTACTGTTTTCCTTTGCATTATATAGGTAATTATCCACTTAGTCAAGCTACTGTTAATGTAAGAGACCTGGGATAGTTACTTATCTCTCATTAAAATGGAATCCACTGTCATAGAAGCCTTGAGCTGTATGTTTGAAGTACAAGTTACTATGCCTGTTTAGGCATCTCCAAGATGGGTTTAATGATACATTATCCACCTGAACAGATTCAAGGAAAGCATTTTGTAACTTTGCAGAGCCGTAGAAATTTAAGTCATGAAAGCAGAAAAACACCAGAGAAAGACACGCTGCCCGATATAACAGCCAATGAGATAGACTTATTTAGGTTTTGATTATTCCTAAAAACAAACAAAAAACAAAACAAACAATAATTATGTTGAGAATATGCTTTAAAAGGAGGGAAATGAAGAACAACACCAACACCATCAACTCACATTTTAGAAAGAATTCTCTCTAAAACAAAAAAATTTTCTGTAGGGGGAGAAAGAAGGGAAGAGGAACATTATTTTGTGAATGGCTGATGTTACATAAATGAGAGGTTCAAACCTTTTTTAAAAGACGCTGTCGAAATAGATGTTATATTAAAGACTACATATATATACATATATATTGAAAGTAGCAATTTTATTTGAGTTAAAATTATTTACAAAAACCCAAAGACATACTTCATGAAACTGGTACAAACTATTTTTTTCCTGCCGTTGGCTTTTGCTCCAAAGATCACAGCTGAGAAATACTGTATAAAATAAAAATAGGATTGGATTCAGAAAAGTACTCTACTGTTCTAATTTCCAATTGATAGTATTTACAGAAATATTTACAATGGAAAAAAGTTACTTTAAAATTTTAGTTAATTTGCAAGTCAGCCTCAAGGACCCTTGAATGCAGAGTTCTCTGAGGGTTCCAAACACACAAACGCACTGCAGTTCAAAGGTGACCACTTCGCCCTACTCCCCCCATCCAATTCTGCATCTCTATCAGTGCTTGACAATTGGTTATTACAAAAAAAAACTGTTAAACACTGAGGTAAATCAATTCCCATTCAAAACGATTACCAGTGTAACAGAGAAATGGAGTTAGCCCTGATTTTCTTCATTATTTCTTACCATCTGCCACTAGTCACTTTAGCCTACATCTGTTTTCTGAAATCCAAAGATCAATGAAAAAAAAACATTATTCTAAAATTAATCAAACAAAAGAGACAAAATGTATCTAGCTGATTTATCTGCGAACATCATTTACTCATATACACATTTTAAACCAATTGGCTCTTAATTTTTTATATCCAGGGCAAACATGACCTCATTTTTTTTTCAAAGTTACACTGGCACGTGTTCTTAGATGAGAAGAGGGAGGAAAAAGAAGAAACAAGCAAAACAGGATTTGCCTCTACTCAGTTACTTCCTTATAGAATCCCCAACAATCTGCATTATCAAAAATAGGAAGACATAGAAGGCAGCCACTGTATTAAAAATAATTACAGCTGGCACTGATACAAGAGCAGAGATTTGTAACTTTATACAAGGAAATAACAAAGTCTAAATGGTAAAAGATTAGACTTTTAGCTATTTTCCCCAATACACACCGAACTCATATTTTTTTTATGGCTTCAAGTTTTATAAATCCAATGAAGAAACATGATATAATTACCCATACGGGTATTTAAAAAATGTTGATGAAATAGATCTCTGGAAAGCCTGCAAATATTTGAGACCAGCTTAATTTAAAAGAAAAAAGTTACCAAGTTTTATTGGTCTGAGTAATAACGAAAGCAAGAAATCACTGCCATGTTCCAAACTGAAATACGTAAAATGCATTTTCTGAGATTTTGTGTTTGATGAAAGTATTCAAACATGCTTTGCTATGAATTAGACTTTGGACAAAAGATCTCTAAATCAGCAATTTAAGGCTTTATGTTTATGCATTTGATTTTGCCATTCTATAGAAGAATATACTAATAGAAATGTTATCTGGAAACATGAATTCCACATTGGTGTTTTAGCTTCTTTATATCTACTGTACTGCGCATTATAAAATATATCTAGAGTCCGCCCTTGAAACAGAACAATGTTTCAAAGATATTTTTTACCTATAATTAAGTGTAAACTACCCTGGGACTGATATTTCATTTTATCCTTAACAGGGCACAACATCAGAGTTACTGCATTTTCATATAATATTCCCCTTTCAAACTGTTGGATTGCTTATTTTCTTGCATGCCGTCTAGAACTATGACATTTTATGGTATGTAATTTTCTATGATTTAGGATGTTCTTGGAAATGAAAAATAGTCCAACAACTTGAACCTGGTCAAGAGTAAAAAAATAAACTATCCAATTCTTGCCTCTTTGGATTCCAACAAATTTTAAATATAGACAGTAGTTAAAAATCACAAAATTACATAAAAGCTTTATTTTATGATTTTGGATTCATTCAACAAAAAAGCAAAAGCAAATGAGACTCAAGAAAGGAGCTATGTTGCTGTCCAGAATGTACTTCGAACACCTGTTTGATACCTCAGTAGCAAAGCTGCTTTTGCACCTGGCTGGCATGACAACAGTGGCTCAACATACACAGCAGTTGCATTATCAGCAGCAAGTTTTCTCGCCTTTATACTTGCCAGGACAAAGCAAGAAAAGAAGGGGAGCAAGGGTAAAACCTGCCAAAATATGGACATTTAAATACTGCACTACATCATTAAGAGCCCGAGTTTTTTCATCAGAACCTCTCCCCCCTCGTTTTTGATAGTTGCAGATTGATGTAGTAACTGTCATTTAGCAAAATGCAGAATGCATGATTAAGAGACCAGGTAGTAGCTTTAAAATCCGAACACGAATGACACAGATGAATGCTCTTGGTGCATCTTCAAGGACTTCTTTCATGACTTCTTCCTTTGTCTAAGGGTGGCTCCAGCATGAGTGAGTGCCCGCAGCGGAAATGAAGTATCTAGCAGTGTTCCAAGTATTCAATCACCCTAGAGATAGATTTCTGGCCTGTGGTTCCAACAGCACACTGTGGGCAAGAAAGTTAACAGAAACCAAAGATCTGAATGAAAGTAAGCATTCAAAGTTTTAGTTTCTTCAGATTTACTGTGCTGAAGACTGCAAAATAGGTGATCCAACCTCAAAATAATACCCTGATGAGAAAAATGAACATACTAAGGGGCAGAGTTCTAGAATTCCACAAGATAAAAATTTCCTACAATTAGCACAAAATAAAGGGTAACTAACTTTGTATTTTCCCCTAATTCCCCACCATAGCCCTCAGTACCTTAGTCCACACTGACAAATTAAGTATTAAAAAAAGCCCATAAGGTGCTAAGAAAGGAAGAGGAAAAATATACTTTTAAAAATATGCTACTTGGGGCAGCTAAGTGGCGCAGTAGATAGAGCACCGGCCCTGGAGTCAGGAGGACCCGAGTTCAAATTTAGTCTCAGATACTTAACACTTACTAGCCGTATGACCTTGGACAAGTCACTTAACCCCAATTGCCCTGCCTCCCCCCCCCCCCCCCCAAAAGGAAACATGCTACTTACGGTAAGATTCATGAAACTGAGAAATTTTTTGAGCATTTCAGTCATTATTGAAAAGTCCCCTTCAGGTAAGTACCCCCTCACAGTAGTCACATTGATCTGTGGAAACATTTCAATTTGATGAATATTTACAAGTATCTGCACATGCAAAATAAAATTGTTTTGCTTAAGTTTTTATACATGACCTGTGCATATTAAGTCAGCTTAGGATTTCTGGGAAATGGAAAACAGTCCCCCAAAAGGCAGATACTATGTTGACAGATTTAATAAAAAAAGGAAAAAGCAGCTGGTACACAGGTTTGTGGCTCATCAGAATCCAGACCCTTGGGGGAGGGGAACAACAACTGTAAAAACTAGAGGAACAAATCTTTTCAGAGATAACCCAACAGTAACCTAGGATTCTGAGACATGGTACTAGGAATTATTACATTGAGCTACAAATTAAGGCCCTAAGAATTAGGGTGGTTATTAATCAGTTTCTCTAAAACTGACAATGTCAGTATAGACCTGTGAAGGTTTGAGGTCATAGAAAGACTCCCTTTCCCTGCCCTGTCCTTGACATTTTTTTACCTGTTTTTTTTCCCCCTACAATTAGGGCAGTGTCTTAAGATTACATGAAGGTGCTTGGTTAACAGGTGAAAAAAATGTCATTATCTAAAAAAGACCTTGAATTTCTTCCAATTTTGTCTCCCTAGCATCATGGAGGGTACCAGCACATGTTACTATTGCTCAATAGTTTCTGACTTTCGGTGACCCCTTCCAGGATTTTCTTGGCAAAGACACTGGAGTGATTCGCCATTTCCTCCCTTGCTCACTTTACGGCTGAGGAAACAAAGGCAGGCAGAAGTGAAGTGACTTGTCCAGCTAATAAGGGTCAGAGGCTGGATTCGACCTCAGGTCTTCCTTACTCCAGGCCCCGTGCTCTATCTACTGTCTGGCACACAGGAAGGGCCTAGTAAATGCTGACAGATCATTTGGCAAAAAAACGAAACAAAACATCCTCGTGTCCAGCCAACATGTACTATGTTGCCATGCAATTCCTCTGCTCATCTCTTACTTGGATTGACATTCACTGCTTCTACATTGTTCCCCTTAAGGCCCCCAAACCTTTTGCCAATATCAAACCAATGACCTCTTAATTTGCTGGAGAGAAGTTATGTAATTCAGTAAATACCAGGTACCTAATCACCAGGTGAGATACAAAAAGAACGCTGGTTCCTCTGCTTAAGAAGGTCATGATTTTGCAGAGATGACATTTCCACATAAAATAATGAGATAATATCATACACTAAGAATAATTACCAAGATACAGGCATAAAGCTAGAATTTTTTGTTGTTTGAGAGAATATAAAGCAAAAAGGGTAGAATAAGAGGACCCCAAATACTAAGAAAAACAATTTTAAACTTTGTTCTGTAAGCACTGAAGTGAATTCACGGAGAGCTACTGAGTCTGGGGCGGGACGTGATTTCACATTGCTGTTTCAGAAGAGGGAAACCAGAAGGCTACCGTAGTAATTCACATATGAGGTGATAAGAATCTGGCCTAGTGAGGTTGGCAGTACATTTGGAAAGGAACTAAAAGGCACAAAAGAATGTGACTGAATGGAAAAAGAGTGGTAAGAAATGGAATTCAGTAAGTATTAACTTTTAAAGATTTTCAATCTAGTCAATCAGGAAAATCAGATTCAGACAAACAATATTTTCTTTGCAATTATGGAGAGAATATTACTTCTTCCCTTCTAAATCTTTCTGCTTGGGCTCTACATCAGAATCCTTTTTGACTTTTAAGTATAACCTTTTCCATATTTGGGACATATTTTTAAAAAACCAAAAAAAATGAACACTTTCTCCTCATTTTGACACCCATCTCAGCTGTTGCTCTATGTGGACAGTTTGCTCAAAACCAGTCAAGAAAAACTGGGCTTGACTCCAACTGATGATCGGCTAACAGTGGACAGAGAGACAGCCTCAGGTGAAGAAGACCTGGTTGCAAGTCCCGCTTCTGATATACGCCAGCTAGGTTTTTCTTGAGTCATTTCATATACTACATGATTCTAAAAGCTCCATACTCCAAGGATTATAAATGACTCATATTGTGATACAAAAACTACTTGTGAAAGAGAAACAAGAACAATGTGACAAAGTATCTTTTAATAAAACTATACCAATGGGATAAAGTTTGCCTAGACTACAAAACAGGAGACTCAGTTTTGATAAAAATATGAAAGTTAACACGCAAACTAAATGATCTCTTGCCTTTTCTTGTCACAATAAGATGGAAAAAAAAAGAGAACTGAAACTGACATACAAAATGAATAAAATTGCCAGTCCAAAAATAATGTTACAATTCTACTACGTTAAATTGAACTGTGTAACTTACCGGACTCTCCTGGCAGAGACAGCCGAGAAGCAGTGCTGTATATGAGGCCACAATGCAGTCTTCCATATGCTTGCCAGCATGCTGAAGGGCTGAAAACAAGTATTTAAAGGTAATTTGACAAAACAATAGTATCCTGCATTTTTAAAGAACTTCTTGTATTATAATATCTAAATACCTTATTTTCCAACAATTAAAAAAAAACTTTTATGCCTAACAGCTCCTGAAAGGAGCTACATTTTGTACACCAACTTCAAAAATGGAACATAACCCTATAAATGCATGGCCTTGAGTAACAGAATCTAAGATAATTAGATCAGAACATTATCTCCATATTTTGTGTCACTGGTTATTTCACTGCCCTCTAAATAGATAAGGATGGATCTTATTTCAAAATAAGGAAACCACAATAAAAAGATCAGAGTTTTAGAGTTGGGAGGAAACTTTAGAGATTATCTACTAATCAAATCCCTTCATTTTACAGAAGGAAAAAAACTGAGGCTCAACAAGGAAACACTTGCACCTACCAAAAGGAGACAGACGGGAACTTGATGTGAATTATACTCTAGCAGCCAGCCTGAACAGGCAACAGATACAGCAGGAACAAGAGCAAACAGGACAAAACATTCACAAGGGGCACCTAGCCCTAACTAAAAGTGGTGGCTCTCTTGGAATTGGCATAACATACCAGTCAGAGCTCAAGGATTAGAACTCAGACCTCATGATTTTTAAATTTCCATGTTAACAAGCTGCTTACTGCTCTTTCCCATCAGCGCACGTTTTCTCAGGAAAAAAAAAACGAAGCAAACATCACAAATGACAATGCTGCAATACCAAGTTGCTGTGTTAAGTATTAACTCCAAAGTGATTATAGAATTCAGTTATAACAGAAAGCTACAGAAAGAATATGCCAGATTAGAATTCTCAATATGTGACCTATAGGTAAGTCACCTTAATCTTAGCCTTAACTTCCCTACTTCCATCATCTGCCATGTCCTATGGCACAAAGCGGCTGTAAATATCAAATATGCTGCTAAATTAGAAAGTGTAGTATAAATTGTAAAGTTCTATGTAAACGTGCGGTAATGATATTGAGATGAATAGACAATTAAGTTTCAAAATGAGAACAAACAATAATGAGGAAAGATTAAAATTAACCCATAGATACCTAAAAAAATAAATTTAACTTCGAAAGGCAGGTAGATTCCTGTTTCTCATTCACCCCTCTCAAAAACATCAGACAGACCTTTATTGAGGTCAAGTTCTTCATCATCCTCTTCCTTCTTTTCTTTTTCTTCAGGACTGTCTGTCTTCTCAGCAGAGACCCACTGGATCTCTCCACTTGTTTCTTGCCACTCTCCACTTCTGTCATGCTGGGCAGTGGGAGCTTCCTTGATCAGCTCATCTGTCTGGCTTTCAGCCAGCTGGGCTGCTCGCTCACGCTCCAGGAATAACTGATTAAGATAGTTTAGAAACAGTTAAAACCAGATCACACGTAACAACATATACATATACATGCATTTAAGGGATTTCCTATTTTTAAAAATAAAAGTTATTCCATGAAGATACTAACTGGTGAAAAAGGATAATGAGATTGATACTTCCCTCTGCCTTCTTACTATATAACATCGGGGCAAAACCAAAGCAAGTCTCCTGTCCCATAAACAGCACAAAGCATCCATACTTCATGTATGGTCTATCTTATTGCAACAACACTCATTTGTTCTCAAAAATCACTTTTTTAAACATTATTTTCGAATTTTTGTTGTTCTAAGCCTGAAAGGTCACAAATAACTGGGCAAGATCTATTAGAATTTTGAACAGAAGGCATGATTGGCATTAGAAAAGTAAGCTTAGACCTGATGAAATAAATGGGACAGGACAAGAGAAGAACTATCAAATTCTACTATAGAAAGGCAATGTGGCTTCTTTACAGAAAAGTCATTCTTGACAAAGCTAATTTTTTGAGGTAACAAACACACAGACAAGGGAAAAATAGTGAATGTCATTTATTTAGGTATTGTTCTCCATACGAAAGGTTTATACAAATACAGTGATTACTGGTGGGACTGAAACTGTTGTTTTTTAAAAATTTATTTTTAATGACAGAGAACTGGCTTAAAGACAGGAAAAAAGGGGTAGGGATAAATAGGGACTTTAATGGAGGAGCATTAGGTTACCCTGGGAATCAATCTCAGTTATATTTTTATCAATGGCTTAGAAAAGGAAGTACACAAAGAAAAAGATATTAAATTCATTTAGGGTTAAATGTCAAACCAAAGGAGACAATTTACAGGAAAACCTTAGAAGAATCTGTAAGCATGCAGAAAAACAGACATATCTCCATTTGAGCAAGTTTAAATTAAGTAATGTACTTGGGGGACAGAGAGGGAGAAGCCCCCACTGTTTATGGATGATGATTCCTAAGCTATTAGCTACCACTTAGGGAAGGGATTTAGAAATTTGTAGATTTTTCTACAGTAGCTCCAATGCATCTGATGCTGTAACAATCAAAAGGGGGAAAAAAGGTAATTATATAAAAAGGGCAGTAGACACAAGAAGTAGAAAAAGCAGTATCCTATAGCCCTCACATGTAATGCTACATGCAATTCCGGTCATCAAATCTTAGGAAAGAAAGAACAGAACTAGAAACGTTAAAATCAACTAAACTAACCAAAGGATGAGACTAACTTCCATGTGAGAAGAGACTAAAGATATCAGAACTCCACAAACTGTAAAGACAAAGTTTATAAATCCAGGAAGAGTTTGTAGAGGAAGAAAAAGGACATTTAAAGCCAATCGTGGAAAAAACAAATAAAAAAAATATTTTTTGACAATGAAAAGGCTCATTTTAGGACACATAAAAGGAAGTACTACTTAATTTCCTTTATAGTACCACCAAGTTTTTTAGAGGACAAGAAAGTTGGGTAATAAGCCTGAAAACAAATAGATTTAGATTAATTCACAGCTAGAGCAAAACAGGTTATATAGGGGAAGGTAGGGAGATTTGGGGGATATTTCCGTCATTTTGAGGATACTGCAAAAGAAGGGTGGGTAACTCCTTCCATTTAAATCCGCTGATGTTTATGACAAAATGAATATCTGAGCTTGAGAGCCTACTAGTCTCATCTTAAATAGCCACTGCTAATTAAGTGTCCCTCAGTAAGATTTAAAATATTAAATAACAACAAAATACAGGAATACTTGACACTTATATAAGTTCATATAGCCTCCTTTACTACTAAATGCTTTTTACATTATTTCATTTAATCCTAACAATTTTGTGAGGTAGTTAAGGGCAGGAATTATTATGACCATCTGACAGATGAAAAAAACCCGAGGCTCAGAGTGGTTAAATGACTTGCCCAAGGTCACACAGCCAGTAAGTGGCAGAGCTGGCACTTGAACCCAGATCTTCTGATTCCTAGTCCAGTGCTCTTTCCATACCATGCTGCAACTTGTGAGCCTCATTCAGGGGATCACCTGGGAAGAAATGCCTTGTGGTATGTATTAAGTCCTGCCGTGTAAATAACCAGGTTAAACAATAATCTTTGCAATGTAGTTTTAAAAAAAGCTCATAAAATGAGTTCATATTTATTCTAAATTTTCTAGTTGCATTTTAAAAACTCAGTTTAAGACTCCAGCCTTAAAAAGGAAAATGTTATTAAAAATAAGGAACCAAAAATTCTGAATGAAATAAATCAAGGCATTTGGACATAATCGTATTTCAGGACCATACAGGTCTAGACCACAAATGGCATTTCCTAAAAAGTGGATGAAGACCACCATGATATTCAAAAGAATGTCCATTATTAATGAGGTTCAGATCTGTCTACAAAGATCTGCAATGTAACAATTTTAAAGCTGAAATCTCATCGCACTATATTTCTTATTTCAATTTAGAACAAAATGTTTGAAGCTATTTGGGGGTGGAGGAGAGATGAATGGATAACCATACTAATTAACTTTCAATTACCCTTTGTAAAGGAATGACCTCAGATGACCTTTTGACCACCAGAAGTCACTTTGCATGGAATTTATTATAATTTATACTTATTGGCCTTTGCTACCTGTCAGGGAAAACAAGGACTAAATTTTTGGATTTTGTTTACTCCTCTAAGAGGGCTATTGGCGGGTGAGTGGGGAAACACCAGGAAAAACTGATAAAACCTATCTCATTAAAGTTATCTTATCCTATAGTGTTACAAGTAAAATTCTAAAAGAGATCTAAGGAATACGGTATGTGCTGTTTCCAAGCTGCTTGGTAGAAGAAGGAAAAGGTTTTTGTCTTCTCCCAGGTTAAACTAGGTTAAGAGACAACAACATAATGTAGCCCGACTCTTAGGGGTTAAGTGACAGGTTCTGAGAGCAGGTCAAGGTATTCTATTTCTTCTCTCAGTGTCTATCAGAGTATAAAAGCTTATAGAAGGTATTAATGATTGTTTACTGTCTTAGGGGGAATCATTCAGTCATTACAGATCATCCACTTGGGAAATAGAAAAAAATTAACTGTAAAAATGTTGCTTTTTATATAGAAAGAAAATTATACCAATCCAACACCATTAGGCCGTGGGCTTAGAACAGTGGTTAAAGTATTTCTTGAGCCACTGAAATTTTCTTGCTCAATTCTGCCTTGTGACCAAAACATATGCATGCGCGCGCGCGCACACACACACACACACACACACTCACACTCTCTCTCTCTCTCTTTCTCTCTTTACAGATGACGGGGATGTAATTCAACCCCCTCATTTTATAGGTGAGGATTACTGAGAGCCAGAAAGGACATCTCTTTTCAAAGGTCAAAAAGCTAGTGAGTAAGCAGAGCTGGGATATAAAACACATGTCATCAAACTTTATAGATGGGGGTTCTTTCTGCTATACACACCTATTAATAATATAGCAGGTTGGAACTAGCCCACAGAGAATGAAACTCCTCAGTACCATATTTAAACCAAAACTTACATTAGTTCAAACAACCACATCCGTATTCTTTAGCTCAAAATCATTCCATCTGTAATCACAGGTAGGCTGCAAAAAGTAACATTTAAAGGTGGAAAAATAAAACAGGACAAACGCATACGTGCTTCAAAGTCCACAAAATGCTTAAATGTGTAACAAATGAAGCTTTTAAGGTGTAGTACAGAAATCTATTCATTGTAATAGAAGCTATTGAAGCTATTTGTAGTTTGAAGTCGTCACTTACCTGCACTAAAGCCTGAACTGCATGAATCTGTCCATCTATCCTTAAACTATCATCTCCTTCTCCAGCACAGAAGGAGTCAAAAGAGCTTGATGTTTCCATATTGACTAGACAGTGCCGATTCCGAGCACTATATTCTACTAGATTTATTAGTAGACCCAAGCCCTACAGAAATAAAAAAGAAGGTTTTCTTTTAAACAAAGAAAAATAAAACTAAAGTCTAGGCATTCTTTTATTTTTGACCAACTGTAGTACAATTATAATCCTATCTTGCCACCCTGAAAGTTTTATCTTTATCAAATATGAAAATTAATTACGTCCCAAATTTAGGCCCTTTATTTCATTACTTTCTGGTTTTTAGGAGAATTTTTTTAAAAAACACATTCAAACTCTAACATAAATAATATCATGTTGGCTTGTAAGGGGAACCTTTTTTTCCCCTCCATTATTTGTGAATGCTCATTTTCTCCATGTTTTTAAAAACAGAATTCTATCTTACCAGCACTCGGATATCAAATCTTTGTTCTTGAGGTAGGAACTTTGGAACCTGAAGCACACAATTCATTGCTGTGCTAATCAAACCATCTTGTTCACCTGTCTTGGTGCTGCCCCATTCTGAAAGAATTTTGCAAGTGCAGGTTTTTAGTCATCCATTACTTTATGCAAATGATACATCAACATTTTAAAAATGGATATTAAAAATTAGGATGTAAGGACATCTCTGAAAATTTTTAAATGTAATGCTTTCCCTCATACTCAAAACAATGAACATGAGACATCAATTGCTGATGTTAATTCCTGCTTCATCTTCTGGACCGGTTCTGAAAATTCCCTTATTTCTAGAATGATTAGTTATTAATCATAAGATAGTTATTGACCAATTATTCTGTGGTAGATCATTCCTGTGTAAATGAAAAAGTTAAACAGTTTTGAAAATAATTTGTTTTTTCTGCAAAATGCAGTATGGTACACTGTAAGTAGGAAATATCTAGAAAAGAATACTTACCATTATCATTAGTTAAATTGAGTAACACACCAATGATGGCCCTCATGCAGTCTTGTACTGCTTTACCCACATGGTTAGTTACATTCTGGTGGGGGAGAGGCTTACTGTCAGGTAAATACATGCTATTTTCTGCACGGTTATATCGTTGTATCAATTCCTCACAATGCTGTAAAGCTCTGAAAAGAAAAACAATAGCTCTCATACAAGTCATTTCACTTCAATGTTTTAAAATTACTTATACTTTCGAATTTCTTTCAAACACATCTCTATTTCTCCCTAGGTTCAACTTTGGTTTATCTTAAAGTAGTCATCTTACCATAGCCTAGCTCTTCTTTACACAGCTCATATGTCTAATTCCTCGTTTTCATGAATTACATCTTCTTGACCTATCTCACTATCTCTCACAAGTACTCTTAACGCTACCTTATAGATTCAATACTCAGTACAAAGGATGACATAGGACCGTCCCCCCAAAAGAATGAAAATATTCTTTGGGATAATGTTCCTCTCTATGTTAGGATATATTGTAGCCACTGTCTTGATAATACATTTCATTCAACTGTGTGCACCTGGCAGGCAACAAGAATTTATTAAACGTGTCTCTAGTACTGTATGCATTTCACAAGCAGACATATTCTCTAAGGTACAGAATCAGACTGGAAGGAAGAAGGATGTTAATCCATTCCACCATATTCTGAGAAAGATTCTCTAACCTTTATTTCCTAAACATGTTAGATTGTTTCCTGACCCTTTCCTTAGAACAACCTGCCTAAAATACCTCCCGTTTTTATTTCAGTGTCTGCTGCGGTACAGAAGCTCTGGAAGGCATCGGGGAGGCAGGTGGTGATCTTCATGTTTTCAGGGGGCCTGATTGAGGGGCAGTGAGTCTTTTACAACACCTGGTCTGGGATGCTGGATGCCAGTTCATCCTGGCTTACAAAGCACAATTATGGAGTTGAAACCAGTCTCTTGGATACATATATATATATATAGCATTTGGTCTGAATTCCACTCCAATAGTGGCAACAAACTGGGACTCAAGGACAGTCAGCTGAGTTTTTACCAGTGCATTTGCTGAGTTTGATTACAACAGAATAAATTACTGCAACAATAAATCAACATAATTTATTTTTTCATACCACAATTTCTCATTTAAGAAGTTCTGTCTTCTGTTTATTTTAGGACTTACTTTGCTGATGAAACAATAAGCTGTGAATCTTTATATGCTATCAAGTAGCTTTGATTCTCTGGGTTATGTACTGTTACCTAAAGCAGGAAAAAGATGTCATTCAATAAAGTACTACAGACTTGATTTTGCTGTGTATTTGTGTAGGTGGACAGAAGAATTTATTGATACCTACCTTCCCTGAAAATAATTTCCAATCTACAGTGGATATTAAACCGAGTTTAACGTCATTTGTTAAACTACAGAAATACAATAAAACAAGGTTTAGCTTAATTCTCATAAAGCCCATTTACTAAGTGTGAGTGCCCCTCTGATGTGTGATGTGCTATACCCACATTAAGCTGGTTAGAAACTAATCAAGTAAAACAATCAGGAGAATAAATCACTTTTGGAATAAACAGACATACTTTAAAATAGATCACACTGGACTCATATACAGGAAACTTCTTTTAATATCACTAAATTGTTCAATTCAAACAAGTTATTTTAAAACAACCATTATGGCCCAATTTCAAGTAAGGCAGACAGAGAAAATGATACCACTTGGCACATATGTTCATAGGAACCTGTGAAATCATCTGATTTAATCCTCTAATTTTAGAAATGAGGAAAATAAGGTCCAGGGTGAGCAAGTAAACTTGCTTGAGACCCAAAAGGTTGTAAACAGCAAGTCTGGGACAGAGTTCACATTCTGACTACATTCTCATGTTCTTCCCATTAGCTCATATCACATGCAATCTAAAGAGTTTTTAACACCCTGGATTCACAGGAGAAACGGAGGTCTAAACAGAAGTTACCGGCTGGAAATGACCAAGGACTGGAGCGGTACTTTACATTCAGGTCCTTTGACTCTAAATCTAGTGCTCTTTTTCCTATAACAATGTTGCCTATTAATCAGACCTGATGGTTTTTAAAAGAAAATTACACAGACTTACAATTTTGGGCCACAACATAACATAAACAATAGTTAAACATCCATTTGATGCACTGCCAATTAGTTACTTAACAAATTTTTGGAAATAAAAATAAAGTCCTCCTAGCAAAAAGAACTTGCACGTAAAGATTATAAGCACAGTTATTAAAAGATATTGTCCCCAAAATTTTATCCTAATCAACTTATACTTACACTCTCTAAAACCCGTAAACATCTTTCTGCTCCCCATAATGAAGCTACCAGTTTCTCTTCATCTTCATCACTACTTAAATGATCCACACATTCTTTTACTACGAAAAAACAGGAGGAAAAACATCTGTCATGAAAACACAGACTTCTAAAACGTATACATTTAAAGCATACTCATATTACTAATATACACACTGATGCTTCTTAACATTATCCCGGAGTTTATCTGTGAGGTCTCTTTATTTAACTACTTTGTTAGGTCAGAAATTAAAGACCCTTATAACAGGGTCTAAGAGATGCCTATTTTAAACAAATTTCATGATATACTAAAAATGTCTTGGGGTAGGGTAGCAAGGGAAAGGGAAAATCTCGCAAGGTATACTCCCTAAAGATTCCCAATCCTAGCTTATACAAGCACATCATATTTTTACAAAATCAAACATAAGCAAGAAAACATCACTCAAACACAGTATTTTTGGCTGCAGGGCCAAATAGTAGGTCCATTTAAAAGATAAAAGTGACTTTAAAAAATTTCAACAAGATGAAAATCTATTATTTTCTGCTAATTATGAGATTAAAAACATCAAACTACAGGTAAATGATGTAGTAATTGGGCGTTTCAAACTGACAACATAAAAAAATCCATTTAATTTACTGTGTTAATATCAAATAATACAAGGTAAAAACATGTTCCTTTGTAGATCCTAATTAAAAATTTTAAATATCAAAATTTATATCCAGCATACCTTTATCTACAATATGATCAAGACCACCCAAAAGGCGTAATTCCTCTTTAAACCAGTCTCCTGCTCGTTTTGAAGTAAGGGACAATAATGTCTCCATTGCTAAATGCCCTGTCTGAAAATCAGAATTTATTATTAATTAACAATATTTTAGCAGCAACTCATATGTAATTGTTACTGATACAGACCAAAATAACTGCAAGATAACATTTGCATGAAATGGCACAATAAAATATTATTAATGTTAAACAGAATGAATGATATAGGAAAAGCCTTAATGAAATAAAAAGAAAAATACAACTGATTCTGTGCGAACATTCAATTGTATTTATTACTTACAAGTTGCCACAAAAAAAAATTTTTCTCATGCACACTTTATCTATTTTCTCCCTCCTTTTGAAAATATATTCATCTGCTACTGAAAAGTTGCTATCACTACTAAATTTCAAAATTCTATCTACTCATGGGTGGACCAAAAATGGTAGAGTAAAGACTGAGATTCACCTGGGCTTACCCAAATTCCCCTCCAAATAATGTTAAAATAATGCCTCAAAACAAATTCTGAAGCAGCAGAACCAACAATTTTCGAACTTCACACAACGCAGTTTGCTATCAGGAAAGGTCGGTCTCACTGGGGTGAGAGTGGAAAGCAGTCCAGCAAATGCTGACTGTCAGTCCACAGAAAGTAAGGAGGTCAGACAACTCGTCATTAGGAACTTCTAGGGGAACCTCGGTTGGCACTGGGAGCAGGATTTTATTACATAGCCTATACAAGGTCCTGGGTCACAGGAGAGCACAAACAGGAATGGGGACCCTGGTCACAGTTCTACGGAGGAAGAGAGTACTTGTGAAGTACAGGCCAGGAAGAAATGAAAACTCACAGACCATCAGAATTAGCTCTGAAAACAACAGCAGGAAAAACCTTGGGACAATGCCACCTCCAGCCCAGGAGCAGAGCCCAAAGTTGTCAAGAAATAGGCTGGAAAAATGAGCAAACAACAACGAAAAAGAACCTGACCACAGAAACTTACTAGGGCAGTGTTTCTCAACCTGTGGGTCACGGGTCACCTAAGACCATCAGAAAACACATACTTCCTATGGTCTCAGGAACCGAGACACTGCTCCTCTATCCGTCTCCAGGTGGGTCCGCCCACATACGAATGTTAAAGGGCTGCGGCATTAGGAAGGTTGAGAACCACTGTACTAGGATGACAGGAAACAGCAAAACCCAAACTCAGAATAAGACAATGTCAAAAGGGCTACATGAAATGCCTCAAAAATGGGACCTGGTCTCAGGCCCAAAAGGAATTCCTGAAAGAGTTCAAAATAGGATTTTAGAAATCAAGTAAGACAGGTAGAAGAAAAATGGCATGGGGGAGGGGTTTGAGAGAGATAGAAGAAAATAATGAAAAACAAGTCAATACTTCGCTAAAGGAGGCACACACACAGAACTAACACCTTAAAAACCAGAATAAACTAAATGGTAAAATAAGCACAAAAATATCCTAGAGCCAGAGGGTAAAGTAGAAATGGAAAAGAATCTACTGATCACATCCTAAAATTCCAAAATGAATTTCCATTATGGCCAAATTCCAGAGCTCCCAGGTCAAGGAGAAAATATTGCAAGTAGTCAAAAAGAAATAATTCAAGTATCGTGGAGCTATAGTCGGGATAATATAAGATTGAACAGCTTGTACATGAAAGGATTGGAGGCTTAGAATGTGATATTCTGGAAAGTAAAGGAACTAGGATTACAACCAAGAATAATTTACTCACAAAACCTGATTCTAATCATGGGGGGGTTGGGGGGAGGGGGAGAGAAGAGGAGGCATTTTAATGTAAGAGGACTTCCAAGCATTCTTGATAAAAAGACCAGAGCTGAAAAGAAAATGTGACTTTCAAATACAAGATCTAAAAGAAGCATAAAAAGGTAAACAGGAAAGAGAAATTATAAGGGAGCCAATAACGTTAATCTGTTTACATTCCTACATGGGTTGATGATACTTCTAAGTACTAAGAACTTTTTCATTATTAGGGGAGTTAGGAATGTACAGATAAAAGGCAAAGATATGAGTTGACTATGATAGGAAGATATTTCCCAAAAATAAAGGGATGAGAGAGATGCACTGGGAGAAGAGGGACAGGAAAGGTAGACTGGGGTAAATTATATCACATAAAAGAGGTGTGAAAGGGAGGGGAAGATACGGGTGTGGTAGCCAATACTTGAATTTTACTGTCACTGGAACTGGCTAGAAGAGGGAATAGAAATCTGTCTTACCCAACAGGGAAATATGAGGGGAGCAGGACAAGAGAACAGGAGAGGCTGATAGAAGGGAGGGTGGATTTGGGGTGGCAGTGGCCAAAAGCAAAACACTTCTGAGGAGGGACAAGGTTAGAGGAGACAAAGAAAATAGTGAACAAGGGGAAAAAAGGATAAAGGGAAATTGTAATCACAACTCTGAATGTGAATGGCATAAACTCATTTATAAAATGGAAGCAAACAGCAGAGTACATTATTTAGTCATAAAGGGTAATACCTTAAGCAAATTAGGAGAGCAAGGATTAGTTTACCCGTCAGATCTTTGGAGAACAGAAGAATTTGTGACCAAGCAAGAGATAGCAAATATCATGAAATGCAAAATGGATAATTTTGATTACATTACATTTTAAAGTTTTTGCACAAACAAAACCAATGTAAACACATTTAGAAGGAAAAACAGAAAGTTGGGAAGCAATTTTCACAGCAAGTGTTTCTGATAAAGGCTTTATTTCTCAAATACCCAGAAAACTGAGTCAAATTTATAAGAACAGGAGTCATTCCTCAACTGATAAATGGTCAAAGAATAGAAACAGGCAGTTAAAGCTATCTGCAGTCATACAAAAAAATGTTCTAAATCACTATTGATTAAAGAAACGCAATTTAAACATCTGAGACACTACCTTACATCTATCAGATTGACTGATAGAAAAGAAAAATGAAAAATGCTAGAGGAAATGTGGGAAAATTGGCATACTAACGCACTCTTGGTGGAGTTGTGAACTAATCCAACCGTTCTGGAGATCAATTTGGAACTATGTCCAAAGGGCAGTCAAACTGTGTATTCCCTTTGACCCAACAATATTACTACTAGGTCTATATCCCAAAGAGGTTTCAAAAGGAAAAGAACCAATATATACAAAAATATTTATAGAAGCTTTTTTTGTGTTGGCAAAGAACTAGAAATCGAGGGGATGCCCATCATCATGGTTGAACATGCTGTGGTATGTGACTGTGAGGGAATGCAATCGTGTTTTAAGAAATGACAAGCAGGGTGCTTTCAGAAAAACCTGGAAAGACTTACATAAACTGATGCAAAGTGAACTGGAAAGAACCAGGAGAACATTGTACACAGTAACAGCAATATTGTATAAAGATCAACTGCAAATGACTTAACTATTCTCAGCAATACAATGCTCTAAGATAATTCTGAAGGACCTATGAAAAATGCTATCCACCTCCAGAGAAAGAACAGATGGAGTTTGAATGCAGATTTTGAGATATGCTTTTTTTTAAGCTTTTCTTTTTTATGTCTGTTTTCTTTTACAACATAACCAATATAGAAATGTCTTCCATGACTGCATGTGTATAACGGATACCAAATTGCTTGCCTTCTCAATGAGAGGGGATGGGAGAAAGGGAAAGAATTTGGAACTTGGAATTTAAAAAAAAATGTAAAAAAACTGTTTTCATATGTAACTGGGAAAAATATTAAAGACAAAAAAATCTATCTACTTAAATCTAAAGACTGGGGTTGTCTGACAAAATACAAAAAGCTATGGTATGAGGTTTCATTATTAGCATGATCTCTGGACCAAATGCCCAAAATTAATTTTTCAAATAGCCACCAGAGGGAGTATGAAAGTTTTGTTCATATTTGATTATTAAAGAAGCTTTAACAATGAGAAATAGATATCATTACTTCTCCTCCATCTACCTTTTAACAAGTCCAGAGAAAGTTTAAAGATATTCTACATGAACTACATGATTTTACAAAGAGGGGTACAGAAAACTTGAATGGCAACTTAAGTTGTTTTATTTCTGATGTCTGCCCCATAGAAACTGAGGACAGATATGATTACTATATGTTTCTAAAACTGCTACATGTAGGGAAGATGCAGCATTCTGGACAAATCCAAGCTCATTAGAGAATGACACAAAATTCCTTCATAGGAAAAATATCCACATATCAACATCTATCTATAAAGACAGAAGAAGGAAAGGAAGGAGGAAGAAGGCAAATAGGGAAAGGGAATGTGAGAAAATATTTCTGTGTGAATGATCTAAAAAACCTCTTGTTTCTCTGATCAGTATTGTGCCACATAACCAGGTGATTAGACATTTTTACTACCATAAAATGAGACAAGGACTAAGAATCCCCAGCTTTCTCATCTATAAAAAAGTAAGGTTGACCTATATGATCTTCAAGGTTCTTTCTAGTTCTAAGACCATGATTCTACTTAAAAGAATTTCACAGGATAATTGGTAAATTATTGCATCCAGCATGGCTTTTTAATTAAACAATGCTTAAAGTAAATAAATATTGATTAGAGGCTGGAAATTTCAGTTACACAGAAATTTTCAGCAGTTAAGCATGACTAACAATAGTAACTGGAATTTGAAGTTAATTTTTCATTAGTGAGGTTTTTGCTGAAATGTAATTTGTCACATATATCTTACTCTGCATATTTAAGCAAGTTAATTTAAATATCCACTATTTACAGCAAAGTCTGAAAGCGTTTCTTATCATTTTACAATCTTACTAACAGAAATTATTATTTGACAAGGGTATCAGACATCTTTAACACACTGAACAGAAGTCTCTTTTTGGACACAACAGGCTTAGTGTTTTGGCCTGTCTGAGGCTCCTTCCTGACTACATGTAAACTAGGAAACACTTAAAATTACTTTCTGAAATGGGAATGATATAAAGTATGTCACTAACATGGGAATTCACAAAGTCTGAACATAAAAGTCTCTCATGCTATTACTGTGGAAAGGATGAGAGAGCTGGTGTGTAGATGGTATAAATCCAACTAGATGGATTTGGAATGGCTTAAGATCCCCCTCCTTCCCCCCCCCCCTCCCCCGACCATTAATGGTCGTACAAACTTAGAAGATGCTCAATGGATCATCCCAGGAATCTGTAATTGGTCTACAACAGAGGTGGGGAACCTGCAGCCTCGAGATCACATCTGGCACTCTAGGTCCTCAAATGTGACCCTTTTATAGAATCTAAACTTCACACAACAAATCCTTTTATTAAGGGGATTTGTTCTGAGAAGTTTGGATTCCATCAAAGGGTGGCAGCTGAGGACCCAATACAAACACATGTAGCCTTTAGTCTGCAGGTTTGCCACCCCTGGTCTACACTAATTAACATTTTTATCAATGACTTGGATAAAAGCACTGGTATTATACCGCTTATCAAACTTGCAGACGACCCAAACGTCTGAGGTACACTTAAACACAGTATGAGAAGAAAATTCTAAAAGATGGTGAAGTAAGCTCTAACATGGGGCCAAATCCACTAAAATGAAACACAACTATATGTGTATATGTATGTATATATATTATGATATACACAGTATGTTCAAATAATTGTCACAAATATAAAAAAGGAGAAACATAGTGGGGCAATACTCCATTTGAAAAAAAAGATCTAAGGGTTTTAGTGAGCAATGAGCTGAATATAAGTCAATGTTGTGATATTACAGCCAAAAAAAGTAACACAATCTTAGAGATGTCGTGATGTCCAGCAGTAAGGTAAGAGACTCCTTTTTTGTTGCCCTGGGCACCACATTTAGGAAAAATAACAGGAACCCAACAAGCCAACAAAGAGAGTAAAAAGCTTAGACTTAAAGCCATAAGAACCCCAAATGCAAGGAATCTGGATGAAAAACCCCATCCCAACTGGCTGGGAGGGAAGAATCACCCGCAGAAGAGTACCCTTCTCCACTGCCTAGAACGCTCAGATATCCATGGAGGGGTGGGTGGAGGGATTTGAAATGGTTGACTATAGTGGGAGTCATCATTTACAAGCCTTCCAGCAAGATGGAGGACCACAGAGCCATACCATCTGCCCTGACACAACACCTTCCATACCCCTGGGCCTAGGGAAAACACCTGTTCTAATTTGGCCTGAGCTGAACTGTCCTTTGAGGTCTCTTCTATCTTTTAATTCTAAAATGCTCTGAGTGTGTATCAAGGGAGCGCCAAGAGAATAGGCCCAAGAGACAGTGACTATTACCTTCCACATTTGTGCAAAGAACAAAGAGCCGAGAAGGCATCAATCAATGGGCTGATGACACAGTCTTAAAATGAAATGACAGTAAAGAATATAAGGGTGCAGAAAAGGAGAACACTCAATAATACTGTTTTCCTTTTTCACTTGGGGTTTCTAATGAGGTCACTCTAAAAAACTATCCAGGCACTCAGTAGATCGGGTTTTGTTTTATTCTTTATAGCTCAAGTGGGGGATCCTACATGAAATACACAGATGTTACAAGATCATTAATATTGGTAATTTAGGAGAAAAAAAACTAGCATCAGAGATGGGATTTGTATTACATGAAAAGAAGGGAATGTGAATTTGGAACTATATCCTGAAAGTTACCAAAGTGCCTACCCAGCCACAGATCTACTAGGTCCCTACCCCAAAAAGATCAAAGGAAAAAAGATTTTTTTTTTTGTACAAAAATAGTATAACAGCTCTTTTTTGTAGGGGTAAAGAACTAGAAATTAAGTGCATACCTAACAAATGTGTAATAGCTGAATAAAAATATGAATGTAATGGATTATTATTATGCCATAAAAAATGAAGGAGAGGTTTTAAAGAAACCTGGGAAGACTCATATGAACTGATGAGAGCACAGTAAGCAGAACTAGGAGAAAAACTTAAACTATAACAACATCACTATAAAGAAACAATTTTAAAAGACAAGAATTTTGATCAACTCAATGACCAACCAAAATTCCAGAGGGCTGATGAAACATGCTACCCACCTCTTGACAAAGAGGTGATGAACTCAGGGTGCAGAATGAGACATATTATTTTTTGGAGGTGGTCAATGTGGAAATTACCCTAGGCAAGTCACTTAACCACTCTCAGCCTCAGTATCCTCATCTGTAAAATAGGGATAATAATAGCACCTACCTCACATGGCCTTTTAGAGGATCAGATGAGATAGTACCTGTAAAGTTTTTTTTTTAAAACAAACCTTAAAGCACTAAAAGTGCTAGCTATTCTACCATTATTAATATTACTGACCACACATAATTGTTACAAGGGTCTTACTTTTCTTTTACTTTTCCAGTGGTGACAGGGAGAGTTTTTTTTTTTTAAGTCTGATAAATGAAAATAAAATTTAAAGAAAAGGGGTGAGGAACAGCAGAAATGGTAACAGGAATCATAAATTACACATACCAGCTATAGCTGCCACTTTAAAATATATCATGAGAATTTTAATTGAAAAAAGCCTAACATTTTTAAAAAGGGGTATGGTATATAAAGCAATGAATATATCCTTTGGGCTCTTGTTCCTATTTCTACTAATTTAAACTTTTCTGGCAACCACCAATAAATGAGTAAGTTCTTACTTGAACTATACATTTCCCAACCCATGTTTATACTACATCAAGGCACTGAACTTTCCTAAGTGAAAAAATGAATGTTTTCTAAACTGAACTTTTAGTCCAAGTTAAATAATTTGAAATAAATCAAAGAAATATGCAGAAAATTTCTTCTACTCTTAAATCAATTATACCAATTATAAAAAATACCCTGAAACAAATCTAAGTGATTGTTCTTTCTTTCAAAGTACTGCTTTAACACATATGAATATAATGGGGCTAGAGATGAGGAGTATATCCTAGTACCTAGTAGCTATGTACTCACATTTTATGTTGTGAGTAAATTATCAATATAATACTATATATTTCCTTTAGGTTGCTTAGTTTCTATGGGTGGCTGCTGGATGGTACAGTGAATATAATATTGGTCCAAGAATCAGTTAGACGTATTAGCTTTGTGTTTCTGGCGAAGTCACTTAACCTATATCTGCCTCTGTTCTTTCAACTACATAAAGGGAACAATAATGGTGCTTACTTCCCAGGGTGGTTGTGAGAAAAAGATGAGGTAATACTTACAAAGCATTTTGCAAACCTTGAAGCACTATATAAATACTGGCTAGTATTATAATTCATCATATAACTTAAAACAGATCAGTGCAATACCTCAAAAGATTATGAAAGCCTGTGACTTTGACAGAGCAGAGGTAAAGTAACTTATAAGTGGTTACAACTAGTAATACAGTAATACAAGAGCATTAAAATCATTTTCACTACCTACCACAGAAAATCCTATTTAAATGACATTAAGGAGTGGAGTAAGAACAAAAGCACCCTAACAACATGAATAGGGAAGGGACCTCAGACATCTATTAGCCAAACCCACTCCCCTTTGACGATATGGGCAAACCAAAGTCCAGTAAAGGAAAAGTACTCACCAAATACCACAAAGCCAATTAACAGCAGAAACAATAATACAGCACACATCTTGACCCCTCCCTCCTTCCCCAGTACCTGTGTTCTTTCCACTTATTCTTACTATTAATATAAAAGTAATGGGAGAAAAGTTCACTTTGGTGAATAACATCATTAGTAAGAGCTATGAAAAATTTCTTTAAGCAGGGGAGTCAACTTGCAAAAATGTGCATATAGTTTTAAGGAAGACCCACCGTAATATTTTCCAAATCAAGGTGTTTGTTGTGCACAGTTTCACAGAGTCGCCGGATTTTTTCCTTAATTTTGTTCATGTCCTTTTCATTCAGTAGCTTTGATGATGAAGCATCTTGTTCCAGCTCCAGAAGTCGAATCATAAGATCTAGACTAGCTCTATCAAGATCCATGTTCAAACGATCTCTACTTAGTATATACATAAGAGCTGCTGTACAAAGGGACAAATTCTTTTAAAAAAAAAAAGAAAAATGTTTTAAGTAGCAAATCAAATTTTGAGCAAATGAGGCAAAAGTTAAAAAAATATATATCAATATTATGAAAACACTTCAAAGACTGATTTGTTGTATGTGTAATAATGATTAATTTTAGCTACCAGAATTTTTACCGTAATGATCTTGTTCTTTGGCATACAAAAATGTTATAGGATTTCTTAAATTTTCTTTCACTGCAGTATGGAAAGTTAAATTTTTTGTTTGACGATTTGGAGTTAAATATTTGGAAAAACAAACATTTTTCCGGCAAAATGTTATCATTTGGCAAAACGTAAACTACATTTTCATCTTTATTAAATGCCTTTTATACCCTGGATAAGATAAATGGTATTTTAAAATAATAAAATGCTCAACTCTTAATTGAACTTTTACATGTATTTCTACTTTAAGTTTTTACTTACTCTCTCTCTCTCAAAAAGATGTAAAAACTGCTTTGTTTTTATATCCATATGTAATTTGAGGTTAAATACATATTACTATAGCCATAGTATACCCATCCCCTCCTTTCCCAAGGAACTCAATTCTAGCTCATCTTCTGCCCTTTTTTACCTAGGGAACTTAAAATATCAATATAGATGTTCCTTCAAATTGTCACTAAAATGTCAATTTCTCATCTATCTCACAACCTACTCCTTCACTCCACCTCAAAAACAAAAAGAGAAGGTCACAAACTGGATCTTACCATAACCTGTAAGTGTCTATCATTCAATTTCCCCCCATACCTCCCCGTTTACAAATTAATTCTTTGTCTTCATCCAGAGTGCCAATTCCTCCCCCTGGACGCTATTTTCTTATGACATTATCCCTGCTTTGATTTCACTTCCCTCCAACCTTGCCTTATAATATTTAGCCAGTTGAACTCTCTCTACACTGTCTTCTACTCTTGATGGTGATCCTATTGCTGGGCATCTCTGGCTAAAACTCACCTCTAGATCATTCCCACCACCTGACTGACTCCTTCTCTCCTACTCAAATGTGGTTAAAGGATTAGAGGAAGTCATGACTGATTTGGTACATTATAAATTCATAATATCTAACTTCAACCAAGTCCTCACTGAAGCAAGGCAACTTCTTTTATTATTTTCTAATTAACTTTTAAATCAAGAAATTGCTGAATAGGCCCACTATAAATTTGTTATGTATCAACTGGGCCCTCATGGTGGCAAGGAAATACTTTGACATCTATCTAATCAATTCACTATCTCATTCACCATGGACCCCTTTCCAAAGTTTTCATCCCTTAACACTTTCTGTGGAGCTTCTTCCCCCACTCAGCTGAAAACTATCTCATTTCATTAAGAAAAAATAGGTGATTTGCCAAGACCTCCTTCCTCATCTAATATCACTTACATAACTTCTTCTATCCCAGTCTTAAATGAAGTGTTTCTTGTCTTTTCCAATGTAAATCCCTCTATATGCACATGTAGTACTACTCAACTCCAACTTCAAATATCATCCCTTCTATCATCCCCACTCACTAATGTTCAATTTCTCCCTGTCTGTTGGCTGTTTCTTTGTTGCCTAGAAATACTTCCTCCCCCATCCTTTATAAAAAAACAAACCAAAACCTCCTCACTTGATGCATTTACTCTCTCCAGCTGCTGTCTGTCTCATGCTTTTCCTCCTTAAGGAGGAAGGTCAAGGTCAAGGTCAAGGTTCAAGGCCTTGAGAAGGACACAACAGTTTCTGCCTCTGCTTCTAAACCCTCTGCACTTTGGTTTCTGTACCCGTCATTATCCTGAAATGGACAGCTAATTCACCAATGATCTCTTAAGCTGCCAAATTCAGTCAATCAATAAACATTTATGACGTGCCTCCTCTGGGCCAGGGACCATGCTAAAAGCCAAAGATATAAAGGTACAAGAAGGTCTCTGCTCTCCAGGAACTCATAGATTAATGGGGGAGACAATATGCAAACTATAAAAAAAAATACTATAGACAGGGTAAATCAAGAGGGAAGGCACTAGAATTAAAAGAAAGAGGAAAAGCTTCCAGAAGAAGGCAAGATTTTGCTGGGACTGCAAGGAATCTAGGGAAGCCAGGAGACAAGAGATGAAAAGAGAGCATCAGTGACATGTAAGTTAGCCAGTGAAAATGCCCATTGTTGGGAGATGGACCATGTTTTTGGAGGAACTGGAAGGAGGCTAGCTGGATGGAGAGAACAGAATCTGTGGGAGTACGTCTGGGGGTTTGTAAAGTGTAAAAAGACTGGGGTGGTGGTGGCTATGAAGGACTTCGAATAGCCAGATTTTATATCAGATTCCAAAAGCGATAGGAGCCAACTAGGGTTAACTGAGTAGCAGGTGATGGTCAGACTTGCATGTCAGGGAGATCTTTTTAAGCAGATGAGTAAAGGATACCCTGGAGTGGGGAGGGACCTGAAGCAGAAGACTAGCTATAGCCTTTTCTCAATCTTTATTCTTGACCTCTCTACAGTCTCTGATACTATTGATCATCCTCTTCTCAACTTTAGGGTTTTCAAACAATGCTCCCTCCTGATTCTCTCCCTACCTGTCTAACCACCCCTCAGTTTCCTCTGCTGGATTTTCAATGAGGTTTCTCCCAAGGTTCTGTCTTAGGCCCTCTTCTTTCTCCATAATATTTCTCTTAGTAACGTCATCGGCACCCGTGAATTTAGTTCTCATCTCTATCCAGAGGATTTTAAGATCTCTTTATCCAGCTTAACCTTTCTACTGACCTTCAGTCTCTCAGCTCTGTCTATGAACATCTGAAACTAGATATCCCGCAGACATCTTAAATTTAGCAGGTCCAAAACTAAATTCATTACCATCCAATCTTCCCCTTTCCCAAACTTCCCTATTAGTGTCCAGAGCACCACCACATTCCAAGTCACCTAGGCTTTCAAGATAAGCCATCATCTCTTTACTATCGCCTTCCTCCTATCCAAACAATCCCCAAGTTGACCCTACCTTTGAAACATTTCTTGTATATATGTCCAAACTTGCCCCTCACATATACTTCTCTATTTCTGTCAAAAGCACCACCATTCTTCCACTCTCCTAGGCTATTAACCTTGATTCCTCTCTTCTTCACCTTACATTCAAATTAGCTGCCAAACCTTACTGTGTCACCTCCACATCTTTCTTACCTCAGCCCTTTCTCTTTATTCACACAACTCCCATCTTAACTCAGGCTCTCATCAACTCCCGCCTAAATTTATTGCAACTGTTTCTTAACTGGTTTCAATACCTCAAGTCACTATACTTTCTAGTCAAAATAATTTTCCTTAAGAGCAGACCTGTCATGTTAGCGAGCATGTCACTCCCTTACACAACCAACTCTAGTAGCTCCCAAGGCCTCTAGGATGAAACAAATTCCCATTTAGTTTTTTAACGTCCTTCAAGACCTTTTTACCAACTATCAATCTTTACAGGATCATTAGACATTAGTCTCCCTCTCACATTTTGGAATTCAGCCACATCTGCCTTCTTTCTGTCCTCACAGATTACACTCCAACTCCCATTTCCCAGTCTATTCTATTCAATTTGTGTCTCTGGTGTCAAGCACAGTAACTGGCACATAGGAGACATTTTGTACTTAGTTGACTGAAATAAACACGTTTGGATTTCATTTAAACATGATCAGATTTATGTGCACTAATGTAAAGAATATCTCAAAGTCACTGATGTTATATACCCCTCACATTCTGACAAACCTATGTTTTATGGTTTCAGAAGACGACCTTCACTAAGGCTATATGATCCACTTACCCTATGCATTAACGATCAAACTCTGTATTTGAGACGTTACCTATTCCCAATAACTATTCTTATCCTCAAGTGCCATATATTGACAAGGATAGGAAATTATTACACTGACAACTTAAAATAAAAAGTTCAAGGTAGTCCAATGACAAACAGACTGTAAAATGGTTAAACATACACACAAAAATCACCATACACAAATATAAAACATATATTAGAAAACACAGAACTAGATCAGAGTTAAAGCTAGCTAATGTAAGCACCACTGAACATTTTCAGTCCTAATTGGTCTGAACCAGTTTAAGCTCTTAAAGTCAATCTATCCAAATGACCCTACTTTAAAGTAATTAACATTAGAGGACTTAAATGGCTTAGTACTAACTTTTGTTGTTGTTGGCAGGGAGGAGCACAAAAAGTAAAGATACTATATCCGTTAAATGCGCTTGAAAGGATATGTCACATGAGAGAACATATTAGGCTTTGCAAATTTCTAAGTAATTTCTTGTCTTCAACCTGCTCAGGATTTTCACATTCCACAAAAATTCAACAAATGTCTGGATTGTGTGCATGGCTCTGTTCCAGGTGCTTTGGGGCATGTAAGACAGGCTCTATCCTCAAAAATCTTACAATTTAGTTGGGACAATGCACAAATATTTATGTATTTATGTGCACATATGCATGCCCATATTTTTACACAGACATTTGAGAGATATATATGTATAATGTAGATGTGTACACACACACACACACACACACAGAGCACATGTGGGTCCACGCATTCCTTTGTGACAATAGGAGATTTACTAGTTGGCATACTCAAAAGAATTCATCACTGGATAACCAACTGCTTGAGGATTAACTACTCTGAGCTAACTCACTCTGTCTGTTACTAGATACACACTCAGTCTTTTAGCCTAAAAAACATCCGCATTGGCTGGCAGAACTTTGATGCTCTGACAGCTTGCTATAATTTTAAGAAAATTACTGCTAGAAGTGGAAGCAACATAGCATTGTTCCAGCAACCTTTATCTTGTCCTTTTAAAACTTCTTATTACTTAAGACATAAAGATACATATTAGGAAGTGATGGTTTTCTTATAGCTAAAATCTAGGTCTATTAAGCATAAAAATAAATTTATTATTAAAATTCCAGAAATTATAAAAAATGGCTACTCAATTGAAATTTATCAATTGACCACAAGTCAACTTTTTAAACATACCTTTTGGTATGCCCTGACATTACTCATTTGGAATAACGTCACCCCCACCTGCTATTTTTCTACTAGCTGATGTGATTTCCTCCTAGGCTACTTAGGTTAGAGAATTCAGAGCTAGGATAGACTACAAAGATTAACCACCTCATTCTTCATATCTGAGAAAGCCAAGGCTCAGGGAGAAGTGACTTTCCCTACAGGTGACAAATTGAGTTAATGGAAGATCTGGGATTTGAATACAAGATAGCTGATTCTAAATCCAAAATTCTTTTCATATACCACCACTGCTACTTATTTAAGTATCAGCTTATAAAATATAGCCTCTATCTTACATCTAAGTTACACCTTTACTTTTACCTCTGCATTCTATAAATCAGTTAGACCTGAAACAACAACAATGGCTCACATAATAAATGTTTTATAGGAAGTAGTTCCAAATATTAACACCCTTATCTTACAGATGAGAAAAATGATAGATAGATAGAGGGGAAATGACTGATTATTCTGAGATCTTCTAGGTAACCGGTAAAAGGATAGAAGACCTGAACTTGGATTTTTCCAGCTCTAAATCTATCATTCTTTCTACTACACAAGAGGTATAGGGCAGCTCCAGATAAGGCTACAATCAAACTGAAATGTGATTGGGAAATATTTAGCAAAATAAGTAAAAATACAATAGAACATAAATAATGTTAATATGCTGTTTTGAGCTCAACACCTCTGTATTATACCATGTTCTAAAAACAACCAAAATGAATAAACTTCTAAAGGGAAAAATTATACACCATATTAAATATTATACATAAAATTTACATTATATAATATATAGTATAAAAATTATATATTAAGAACCTTATCTCATTTTGCAGATTAGGTTATGTGACTTGAACATGGTCATACAGCTAATGCAAGTGAAATTCAAACTCAAGTTTCTGATTTATCCCCTAATTTTGTCTTATGAATATAGCAGTCTACTTATACATGCCTCATTTATCTCTTGATCTTATTTGAACTGTTTGGTCTTGAACCAAATTTTCCAAAGTACTTAGTAGAACTTCTTGAACAAAGTAACCATCTCAGACAGTACAACTCAATTAACCAAAATTCAATCCCTAATTTTATTTCAAAAACCGATATTAAACATTTTTAGGCAAGGGAGTCAGTAACTGCGCTGAAAAATAGGGGCTTATTACAAAAATGAGCTTCCAAGTTATGCCCTAGGGTAGTATATAGTCAATCTTATCTTCTGCAACTCAAGTACTATACAGCAAAAACCATAGGGTAATAACTGTGATACACTTGAAAGATTCTAAGTCAAAGACAGATTTAATTAGCTACTACCAAACTATTACTATTGTAGTCAAGCATGCTACTATATTCTAACAAGATGACAACAACAAAATCTGAAACAAAATGGGTTCTCTAGTTAAAATCAAATTAAATAGAAAATTCTAACATAGCCAACACAAATTTAACCACAGCAATGTTGTCAACTCTACACCACAATGAAACACCAGGCCAGTAGGCTTCATATATAATGTAGCATATGAAAGGGTAGCCAGGAGAATGCTATTATTACTTATCTATTATTACTTATATGTACACCTGTGCCCAGGGCTGATCAATGCATCCCCACTTCCTATTTGCATTTAGCAATTCTTTTTCCCACAACCAGACACAAAAAAGGCATATGGGACACATTCAGGCACTAGGACTGCATTCTAGACCAATATCTCACTATACTAATAGCATCTAACTGCATTAGAAGATAGAGGTTTCTCAATACATTTTATCAGTCATGAAAAGTACAGGGTTTATAGAATTAAGCATTAAATATTAAACACAGCTTATACTCAGGCCAGAAAACATTTTCACTACTCAAAGAAATTTTTTAAAACACAGATTAAGTAAAATCTTCTATAAGTATCAAGTTCAATATTTTCAATATCAGATAATTATAATAAATATAATTCCAAAAAATAAATGTTTCTATGAGAAGTTATAAAGGGAGGCAAAGATTTTGGGACTGAAAATATAAAAATGTTTTTTAAAAACAAACTATGAAACAAACAACCTTAAAGATGTTAGATCCTAGAAAATTAAAATACCTGGTGGTGTTGTGAATCATCCAGTGTTTTAAAAACCATGGCTACCATCCCATGTGCTCTCAGGTGCATTCGGAAACCAGGCATGGCACATTTAGTGGCCAAGCTAATAACACTGTAAGAAAGTAAGCCATATTTAACAAACATCATTAACTTTTGATTTAGTAAAATAAAAAAAAAACCCCCAACACATTTTGATGGCATAAAAATCTAAGTCTTCATCAACATATTTATTAGATGTATGCTATGTGTAAATTGCTGCAATGAACAATACATATAAACAAACAGGAAAAACATACATTCCTTTGGGCCACACACAAGCTAAGATTCAGTCCTGTTATTTTAAGATGACAGAACATTTTTTAAAGACTCTAAGTGGTTGTCTTTTACAACACAAATACACATAATGATGTATTAGTAAGGTGATAAATATAACAATTTCCTTGGTTTTCATGATACTCCACTTTTATGATTTCCCTGACCTATGCCTATCTCTCTTACAGGCATCTTATTTCCAACCTGTGAACATCATATCATCTACCCTTAAAATCTTGACCTCAACCTTTCCTTTAGTTTCATAATTTTAGAGCTCCAAGTGATCCCAGAAGTTATCTAGCCTAATGCTCTCATTTGACTGAGGATGGGGGGTGTATAGGGGATGTGTGTGTGTTTAAGTGACTTGTCAAAGGCCACAAAGATAATAAATAATTGTCAAAGCAGGGACTTGACCGAGGGACTCTCATTTCAAACCCAGCAATGTTTTTCTGCTGCACCACACTGCTTCTATGTGAATGAATACCAAATACATTTTGAATGCTCCTTCCCACTTCCCATGAGGTCCCTTTCCAAGCCTAATTCTATGATCTGATCATAAGTGCTTAAAGTCACTATAGTCAGTCAAGCAATGGCTTTACCAATAATAACCAAATTAAATGAAACTGGAACAGTGCTAAATTAAAGAACATTATGCTCATAAAGCTGGTTGTCTTAAGCCTTTTATAGCTTATATCTTGGTATCGATCTATTTATCTATCTATTCCTTTCCTTATGATTAAATCAGTTGAAGGATCTTTAATTTTCTTAGAAAAGTTTAAGTAAGTTGCCTAAGTCTTCCTAATTACAAACCCACATTCTGTGCTATAGACACCATATATCACTTGCAATTAGGACAATTTCTTCTTTTGGAGGGTATAACTTCTTGAAACCTAATGTTTCAACTGAAGTGATGGGAAGAGTTTTTACTTCTGCACAGGCTGAGGAAACTAGGGAAATCAGGCTAACTCAGAAGTCAATCAAGGAATGGTGGTTATTATTATTATTTTTTTTTTTTGCTATTTTGGAGGGCAATTGGGGTAAATGACTTGCCCAAAGTCACATGGCTAGGTTTCTGTGTTAAGTGTCTGAGGCCACATTTGAACTCAGGTGCTCCTGACTCCAAGGCTGGTGTGCTCTATTCACTGTGCCACCTAGCCCCCCCCCAGAATGGTGGTTATTAAAAGCAAGACTATCACGTCAGAAGATATGCTATTTGGCTTGGAGAAAGGAAAGCCTTATGAAGAATGGGCTAGGGTATGGCCCATAAGTAACATCTCCTTCCCTTTATAACTTGCTGAACTTACTATTCCTTTCCAAAATGCGTATCTAGAAATTGTATTTTTATGGGAGGAAGAAAGAGATAATAAGGGGCAGCATGGTTTCTTCACACTAAATAAATAATTTATTAAGTACTTAGTATGTGTATACTATATCTTTTCTAATTTACACTGCTAAGTTAAAATATACTTGTATCCAGGTGGAAGAAAAACACAACTAATAGCAAAATGTTTGATGAGACAAGCTGATTGCCATTTGCTTTGGCTAGTCCCTAAACTTACAAATTTCAGGTGGAAATTAATTGGTAGATATTTGGTCCACATATGGGTAAAGTTTAGCAGAAATGAGTATTGTACTCTACTTTACCACTATCAATGCCAGCCAGACTCCACTGTTTTACAGTTTAACAGAACAGGCTAATTACAGAAATAGAAAAAGACTCAGTGGATTTGATTCTAGTACTAGCTAAAGCTTTCCTAGAGTCCAATTCTGGCCTTGTATCAATAATGCCAAAATTTCTCCAGCAACAATACCCCTGACTTTGCCCAAAAGTTAAACGAGGCTCTTAAATAATGCTAGTTTCCTTTCCTCAGCAGTTCCAGGGCCTAATGTGAGATGTACTCTGGGCATGTGTCCAGATGGGCCCTAGAACCAATGTGCACTGCTAGAGTAGAACTGTGTGGTTACAAAGACCAGTGGGCTGACTGCTTTTTAGTCTCTGCTACTGGTTAGAGGCAAAACTGCTGAGGCAGGAGAATATAAAATCAACCTTCAAAGCCATCTAGGTCTAAACAAGCAAAACCTGATCAACAATTCCCTCTACATTACCCCGAACAAGCACTGCCACTCACTCTCTGCTTCAACAATTCCAATGAGAGGGAACTAACTACTGCCAAGGGATAGTGCCATTTCATTTTGAGACTGCTCTAATCACTATTAGTTTTATACTTACAACAAGCCTAAATAGGGTTTTGCATATTTAATTCATTGCTGCCCAGTAAAGAAAAAGTAAGCTATCCCATTACACATCCCACCCCACCCCCATAAAATACTGGAATAATTAGTGGAAATATTTTAAATTAATGGATTTGAAATTTCAAAATGTAGATCATTCTGTTATTTGGACAATATTCCAATACATAAGATAATATATGTTGTACTTTTTATTGCCACAGTGAAGAATGTTCCGCCTAATCTGATAGTAGCCATTTGTCTATGAACTGCAGTATTAACTGATTCATTTTACTTTTAAGCTACATCAAAGCAAATTGATTAGTTCTGCTTTGAAAACTTATGTCTGATCATAGCTGATATTTATGTAACACTTTAAAGTTATCTATAAAGCACATTTTATTCATCTCATTTTATCTTCAAGTCAATACTGTGAAGGAATTAATTAACTTACGTATTATTCCTATTTTACAGATGAAGAAATTGAGGCTCAGGTTAAATTATTTGCTTACAGTCCCACATCTAAGTAGTGTTAGAGACAAGATTTGAAGAGTTTATCTCTTGATCCATCAATTTAACTTAGGCTACTTGCTATGATCAGAGTACACTTTGTAAATGAAAATCCAGATTACCAACAATCTGTCAATGCTCTAGTGCTGAAACTCAATTAGAGAATTTTATAGTTAGATAATTTTAGAAAGGAGAAAATTCAGCATCCTTTCCCCTCCTTTCTCCCAGTGTGATCAAAATTACAGTTAATTAGTTGAGGAGATAAATTGGAAGCAGTATATTTTGATAACTAATTGGTCAGAAGCCTGTAGCTCTAAAATGGAAAACTATCCCTAATTTTTATACTTAACCTATACAGTCCTATTAAAGTACTTTGAGGGGGGGAAAAGACTCTTTTTCCCCCCTAAAAAAAAAAAAAAAATATATATATATATATATATATGTGATGTCTAAGCTAGTAACATGAAAATAAAACTCTTACCTAAGGCAACGTGTGTTTAGAGGCTGTGTGCTCTTTAAGCCACTTAACAAATACTCAATATCATCAGTGAACTCCTGATTTTCACCAAATTCCACTACATCGTTGAAGTGCTTCACATGCTGAACAACAGTGTATAACTGGAAGAAAATAATTCAGTGGTGTTGGTCTCCTTTGCAACCATGAAAAAGGAAACATAATAATACAAACACAAATTTTTTTGCATAACACATTACTTTGAGAATTCTTTATAAATTGGTTTATAAAATACTTCTAAAGCAGGAAACAAATATTTTATAAAATACTGAAGGACGAAGGACGAGTTTATTTTTGTTACATTTTTCAGGATTGCTTCTATTCAGGGTACCAAATCAGTATTTGTGATAAAAATAAGGCCAATGAATATCTATATCCAAAAATCCCTCATCTAAAATAAAATTATACACATCTGCTTACTTCTTTGTCTTCTTTCCTACATTTCAATGCAGTTACTATTTCTTGGTAGGGTTGAGTAGGTATCGTCACAGTTTTTATTACTTTGGGTGGTGGTGCAGGAGCCTTAAAAACTCCATCATCTCTCTGAATTGCCTCCTTTGAAGAAAGCCTCACCTATTAATAAAAAGGTATTAAATTAGCTGTTCTAAGCATGTACATACATATAGAGTAACACCACACTTATCCGGAGTTTAGTTATCCGGCAATCTCACCCATCTGGAACACAGCAGAGAAACAGGAAGCAAAAAAGGCCTCTGAGCAGCTAAAACAGATGTTATAAAGTCCATGCACTAAGTAAAGCCCATGCACTTTACTAATGAACGGCCCTTAAACTCAGAACCTATTTAGTCTTATATTATACAGAATTTTAATGATTTTGGTTATTTGGTTTCCAAGCCCGTAACAGATTAGAAGTAGCAAATTAGAAGGGATAAAAAGGAGTTGCTACAGAAAGATATATCAACTGCATCAAGAAGTGAAAGCTGAAAGGAAGGGGAAAAGATAAAACCTATTAAAAAAAAAACCAGCCAGAAATGGCAGCTATGAAGAATAATGCATATTTCAAAGAGTTCTGAATAGCTGGAATTTTGCTACAAATATGGAAATATTAATTTGTGGATAGGGAACACACAAATTATTCTTTCTGAACAAAATAATTATCAATATAGTCTTTTGCAAATAGGTTTAAACTTTTAAAAAAGTCTGGAATTAGGCCACTATTACTGAGATGTAAAAAGCAGATTTTACCATGTGGAAGACAGTATTATCAAAAAATTAATACAAAACTTTAGTAAGTAGAAAAAATGCCTCAAAGTTTAAATTATTTAATTCTTGCTGCTGTAACAGGATAACATTTCATATCTGAAAGGCTTTGTCTTCAATACCACTCATGTTATTACAAATAAAAGCTGTCCAATTTGGACATAAAGTATCTCCAGGGCTTTTTCTATAATATCCTAATTCAATATTCCCACAATGTCAGAGGAGTTCAATGGAATTGATGGTGGTGGGGGTAAAATGTAAACACATACAATAAATTCAAATGAATGGTTAATTCATTAGAAACTTCAGATTGTAAAGATCATTTAAGATGGTACTAAATCATGATAAAAAATACTCATTAATTTAGATGCTTCCTGTGATCACGTCTACATTTTTCCAGACCTCAACAGATCTTACTATAGCTTTCTAAATTTCTTTTAAAATTTGACTTCTACTTTTTTATTCTCACACAACATTGATATAATTTGAGGTAACCTTGCCACCATTTAAGATGAACACAAAGATTAAGAAATACAGACTACTTACTGCGACACTCTGAGTTTTCAATACTGGTGGGGCAGGGAGTTCCTCTGATTCTGGATGGTTCCAATGTCTAGCATTATACACAGCTTTTGTAGGTGACTAAAAATGAAGCAAGGAAAACTCATCATGTTTTCATGTTACTTTGTGACTTTTCATAATTCAACAATAATTTACTGAGTTGCAAAGGCAAATACAAGGGTCAGGAAAGAACCCGTCCTTGCCCTCAATGAGCTTAGAATTTAGTTAAGGGAAATGAAAATAATACATATGTAAGATGTGTCTGTTAAGCAGTTATGCGCTGGTCTGGTTAAGGGCGAGTACTTTAAAAAGAGAAGGGCAAAAAGGCTGGATAGTAGGTGTTATATAAGGAAAATGTCAGGATCCGAGTTGTACATAGGACAGATTGGATTTGGAGGTAGATAAACCAGTTTGGTGGGTATTATAGTAGTTCAGGAAGCAGAATGAACACCATACTGTGATTCAGAATACCTAGTTCTGCAAACAACAGCTTTATAGTTTGCATATTATATGATCAGAAAATAAATTACAAATACAGATAATAAGATTCTGACCTAGTGTGCTAGCACTGGGAAAGGACAGATGAGATCACCAGCAACTGAAGTAGAATCACAGCAACTCAACGTTATAAAAGGGACCTCGGAAGCTAAGTCCAACCTGTATCTCAGAGAAGATGTCCCCCTCTATCAAGCAGACAACACGTAACTTTTCATCTTCTCAGAGAATCCCAATCGATCTCAAGCTTGTCCCTTCTAATTTTAGAAAAGCCCAATTATTAGGGCAGGCCTTCTCCACCTCGGATACATTATCTGTTCCTCTACAACTTCTACACACCTGTCCTTTGAGGTCAAATACTTAGCTTAAGTCATTAAGACACTCTGATGATTTTCTTTATTAACCGGGCAATCGTGGAGCTCAAGCTGCAGGTGGTCAGGATCACTCAAGGATAGGCAAGGTAGATTTAGTGGGTGAAAAGACTATTGACATGGAGCCAGACTCTCTAGGGAGCCAAGTAAAACCAGAAGGCTAAATGAAAAAACTGGAAGGATTATTCAATCATTCACTCAATGAACATTTATTAAGTGCCTTGTCACCTGTCAAGTGCCAGGCACTGTGCTAAGTGCTGGGGAAAGAAAAAAGAGGCAAAAGGCACTCTCTGCCCTCAAAGGAGCTCACAATCTAATAAAGAGACTGTGCAAAGAAACATATAAAAGCAAGCTATCTAAAGGATTAATAGAAAATAACTAAAAGAAGGAAAATTCTAGAATTAAGATGGTTTAGGAAATATAGAAGGTGGAGTTTTAAAAGCCTGGAGCTCAGAGATGGGGTGTTTTGTTTATGGAAGGCCAGGAAGCCAATGTCACTGGATCAAAGAGTATGTATTGGGGAGTTAAGGTGTAAGAAGACTTGAAAAGTAAAAGGAGACAAGGGTATGAAGAGTTTTTAATGACAGCATTCTATATTTGCTCCTGGGGACAAAAGGAAAGCGTTGGAGTTTAATAAGTGGAGAGTTGACACAGTCAGACTTGTGCTTTATTAAAACCACTTTAGTGGCTGAATGGAAGGGTGAGTGGAGTAGGGAGAGACTTGAGGCAAGTAGATCTCACTAGTAGGCTACTGTGGTAGTCAAGGTGTGAGGTGATGAGGGCCTTTGTAAAAGTGGTGGCAGTGTTACAGAGAAAAGGGAACATAATTCAAGAGATGTTGCAAAAGTGAATTTGGCAGACCTTTACAACAGCTTGAATACGGGGACAGGTGGGTTAGGAAAGTGAGAGATAGTGAGGAATCCAGAGTAACTCCTGGGTTGTGTGCCTGACAGAGCTGAAAGATGGTGTGTCCTCTATAGTAAGAGGGAAGGTAGGCAGAGGCCAGGTTGGGGGGGGGAGGGGGAGGGAGAAAGTTAATGAGGGTTTTGAGTGGGTTTTTTTTTTGGACATGTTGCGTTCTAAGAAGTTTGCTAGACATCTAGTTCAAGATATCTGAAAGGCAGGTGAAGATTCAAGATTGGAGGTCAGCAGAGAGAATGGTGCAAGAAAAGCAGATTTGAAAATTGTCAGCAAAAAATGGTAATTAAATCCAGGGTAGCTGATAAAATTGCCAAGTAAAATAGCATACAGGGAGTAGAGAAGAGGATCCAGGGCAGAATCCTGAGAGACACTCATGGTTAGAGGATGGGATATGGATAAAGATCCAGCAAAGGAGAGAAGGAAAGTAGGGTTGGATAGGCAAGGTAAGAAGGGAACCAAGGGAGAGTGAGTGGTGTCCTGAAAACCTAGAGAAAAAAGACTATTATGGAAGAGATTAATAATAGTTGTCAAAGGCTGCAGAAACCTTAAGGAGAATGAGGATTAAGAAAAGGCTATTGGATTTGGCAATTAGAAAATCATTAGTAATTTTGGAAACAGCAATTTCAATGGAACCATAAGGCAGGAAATCAGATTGTGCAGCAGTTAAAGAATGCAGTGGTTCTCAACCTTCCTAATGCCGCGATCTTTTAATACAGTTCCTCATGTTGTGGTGACCCCCAACCATAAAATTATTTTCATTGCTACTTCATAACTGTAATTTTGCTACTGTTATGAATCGTAATGTAAATATCTGATGTGCAGGATGTATTTTCATTGTTACAAATTGAACATAACTCACAGGTTGAGAACTGCTGATCTAGGGGGTGGGCCCTATTGGTAAGTGGTCAGAATTGAGGATAAAGTCATTGACATGAAGAAAGACAAGAAACTGTAAACTACTATCATTTAATATGGGTGATAGTCATCAAGGATTATCTACATGAAGGCAACTCTAAAGTTCTATAACAATTATTCTTATGGTTGGTACTCTATTCAATAATTTTTAAAATTATGAAGAATCATTTTCTTTTATAATTACTTTAACTATGTTTAAACACTGTTTCTATTCATTTTAACATTTTAAATCAAATTCCACCCAAAAACAGTAAAAAATTTTAAAATGCTCAGGACTTAAATTAGCTTCAGTTATTTAAGAAGCTAAGAGTGTCGATCTGTAAACTGGAACATTTCCTTTTAAAACTAAGTTATTTTCTCTTCAGGCATCAAACATTAAGTGCAACATAACACATACTTATAACAAGGAGGAACACACTGTGAATATATTGAATAGCCAAATCATTTTAAACTATTACATAACTTTCCCTTTAACAATAGTTGCAGTTTTACATGCTTAATATAGGATTTAATCTCTACAGAAATTAAGATGAATGATAAAGAGATATGATTATTAGTGTCAGAAATTAAATCATATGCAGATTTCTTATTTTGTTTTTTTTCCTTGGGAAAAAAAAAATCTCCATTAACCACAAAAACTAATTGAGTCTTATAATACCAAAACATTTCCACTACCATATTTAAAAACCTAAATAATGTGACCCACCGAAAACATCTAATTTTCCATCACAAATGATAATTGAAAAATCTCACATACCACAACACTAATTTGCACCCCTCAACTTCCCCCCAAAAGCAGCACAGGATACATGCCTTCACACCATTTTATCTGCGCACGTGATACATTATAAAAGATATCATAATAGACATATATAACTAGAAAGTAGATGGGTCTGTCATGGTACAACAATGAAGCTAGGGCATCAACAAACTGTTAAAACAACAAGAGCAAGGACTCTTGCATATTGAGTAGATCTTATATTGAGAATTTACTGATGGACATTAGAATTTGATAGGTGGGAAAATGATAGATGACTTGCAACACACATCTTTGGGAAGAATACTCACACCAAAGATCCCAGGTCTAGCCAAGAAAGAAAACAGTGTTTTCCTTTTTATATGAATCTATGTTATCTATCCAGACAGAGACTATATACAAGTATCTGGAGAGAAAAAGAAGGTGTGGTGGGAATGACCAGACAGAGACAGACTTGGTGGCAAGATATCTGTGTTCAAATATTTGAAGGGTTTTCTTTTAGAGCCGTGGTTCTCAACCTTCCTAATGCTGCAACCCTTTAAGACAGTTCCTCATGTTGTGGTGATCCCCAACCATAAAATTATTTTCGTTGCTACTTCATAACTGTAATTTTGCTACTGTTATGAATCATAATGTAAATATCTGATGTGCAGGATGTATTTAAATTGAACATAACCCACAGGTTGAGAACTGCTGTTTTAGAGAAAGGATTAGACTTGTTCTGACTTGCCCTAGAAGGCAAAACTTTGGGTGAAGGTTACAAAGGTCAATTTAGGTTTCAGTTCAGGAAAAACTTATTAGAATTAGAGCTCTACAAAAGCAGAATTGCCTCTCTTAAGTGGTAGGTTCTTCTTCCTCAAGAGATATTCAAGCAGAAGCTAGGATTTCTTTCAGTTATAGGCTGCATTAGATGGCACCTGAAGTCCCTTCCAAATCTTAAATTCTGTAATACATAAACATGTATAATATGAATGCGCGTGCATGCGTGTGTGTGTGTGTGTGTGTGTGTGTGTGAGAGAGAGAGAGAGAGAGAGAAAGAGAGCATGTGCACACATATGCTATGGTCACTAACCTCAGGCAAATTTTCAGGGAACCAGATTAGTTGGTAATAGTTTCATAGTTACTTTTAACTCTGTAACTAGATATGTCTTATAACCAAGATGGAGATGCGGGATGAATAATAGTGGAATAAGGTAAGCTTAAACTAGCTGAACAACTAGACCCAAACAGCAATGTCAATCTTGAGCAAGGTTTTTAGCAGAATATCGTAAGGTTCAGCTTCAGTCTTATTCATTCCTATTTATGGCCTATAATATGAAGGCATAGATGGAATGTCTTTCAGATTTGTAGAAAACAAGGAGGAAAAAAAAGCTAAGATGCTGAATGACAGATGGAATTTAAAGAGATGAAAAACTTCCTTTCTCTTGGCCTATTTCCTCATCTGACCAGATGTCTTCTGAAGGTCTTCCCAACTCTTCATTTATGATTTTATAATAAGGAAAAAGTCTTATATGTGGGTTCAAAAAACCAAATGACAAGGCACAGAACTGGAGAGTAAAGTATGGCTAGACAACAGTTAATGAGAATCGATGAGTTTATAACACAAACTTAATAAATCTTTAGTGTAGTAAGGGAGAAAAAAAAAACAAACTAAAAGGATATGAGCTAAATTTTTAAGAGCAATGAATAGAAGAAAAATTACTATAACCACTGTATTCTGCTTGGGTCACACCACACAAAAAGATAAACTAGAAAGAATGTTTGTTTTTTACAATCTAAAGAGCTGGGTTTGAATTCTACCTCTGTCCATTACTACTGGCTTAATGATGGAGATGTTATAGTCTTTCTAGGCTTTGTCACGTTTTTGCTCACCTACAAAATGAGAGGGCTGGACTATATTATTTTTAGGACTCCTCTTCCAACACTAAATCTTATGACATATTTGGAGGGGAAAAAGGATGATGAGAAGATTCAAGGACATAACATCTAAAGGCCAGTGGAAGAAGTTAAGAGATGTTTAGCCTGGAGAAGACTTGGGAGGTAAGGTTGATAACTTGTCTCCAAGAATTTGGGGGGCTATCACATGGAAGAGAGATAACAGAAGAGTTTCCCATCTTAGTAGAAGCGGAAAACATTTATCAGAGATGTTGTGGAGGGGATTTCTAGGGTGAGGCTTGATCTGCTGAGTTCTCTTCCAATTCTGAGATTAAATGATTCTAACATTGTTAAATTTTTCCCTCATGCAATTCTCTGGAAGGCTAAGTGCTGGATATCAAACTCTCAGACTCTGATACTAATAAAAGGCCAAGAAATAACTAAGGAGAGTAGATAAAAAAGCTATGTGTCATATTCTTGAAATATTCCTGCCCAGTTCAGCTTTTCAACCCCATATTCTCAGCCCCTATTTAAGAAATAAAGTCTACATCCTTTGCCTTGTAAGACACAGCATGACACGACAGCAGACCGGCTAAACAGCAGCGCCAAATTTCTACGCAATCGGACAAATGTAAATACAAAGAAGTCACAGAACACGCTACGGAAAATCTAACAAGCGCCGGCAGTCGGGCTGCGCTAAGCTGCTGTGAGCGCCGAGCCAGGCTGGACTAGCGCTCCCCGGGGAGAGCGCACGGGTAGGTTCGGAGTGGCCTCGTGGGGACAGGTGGATTTCCCCTTCCTTTTCTCTGGGTGTACCCTAACAGTGACTCATTAACACTGGAGTCACAGCCGAGAGCGCTGTAACTCGCCCCCACGGAAGCTCAGCTGGAGCTTTTCCCTCTGTAAGGCACAGCCGCTTTCTTGCACCCAAGAGCACCAGATCGCACTTGGGTGCTACCCTCGGGAGTCACCCTAACGAGTGACATCACAAACAAAAAGCACAAAAATGTGAAAAACACAGCACTGAACAGGAGGTGAAAAGGACATCTGCTTACAGTATGAGCTGAAACAAGAAAGCAGAGCGTCATCTTGTTCAGTCTCCATCGTGCACGTCAGGGACTCAAAATTTTTTGTTGCTCTGAGTCCTCAAATAACCATAAAAGAACAGTGAGTATACATTTTAGCAAGTACACAAATTCCCAAATATGCAATCTGTGATTAATGAGAACTGTATACAGTAAAATCATACTATGACACAAAAGCACTTGATAGGATTTGGTATAGATGTAGAAAAAACAAGGCAAATTTCCACAGATAGTGAGCTTGATGAAATTTGAATCTCAAAAATGACAAAGGATGAAGTCCATTGTATATTGACTCACAACCATATTTATAGTTTGATTCATGATAATTTTAATGGCAGAGGGGATTTCTTATTTCACTTCACTATGAAGAAATACTTTTAAAAAATACTTTAAAATTATAAAGGAAAAAGCCAGCCTATGAACCTCATCAACTGTCACAGAATCAAATCATGCCTTCTCAGAGTCGAAAAGACCTCAGCAGCCATCTATTTCATCTTGCATTTGAAAATTATCTTCTCTACATGCCCAGTAAATCTTCAGTCTTTTCTTAAAGAGCTAAGAAAAAGGAACCTATTTCCTCCACAGGAAGCTTCAACAGATCTTCTGGAGGATCTACACTGAGATCACTAATTGTCAGGTCCAGATTTTCCCCTACATGATCTAAATTTGCCTTTCTGCAACCCTCACACATTTCTCTTCATTCCTACATTGTGGAGTCAAACATGCCAGCCCTTTAACTATAGCTATCACATTTATTCTAAGTCTGCTTGAAATTTCTTTTAACCATCCTAGTTCCTTCAACACATCCTCTTAGGGAATTAACTTGAAACTCTTAACCAATTAATCATTGTCCTTGGATACTCTTCAGAGTAATTTAACAATACCCTTCTGAAATGTAGCGCTGAACGCTAAACACAAAACTCTATTGTCTTCTGCAAAGGAAGAAAGGACACACAAAAAGACTACTATATGTACCTCTTTATTCTGGCATCTGCTTTCCTGACTTCCCTATCAGGCCACTGACATACTAAGCTTGCAGTTCACTAAAATCACCAAATGTCTTTAAGATATCCTGGGAAGATGTTTCTCTCATCCAATTAAAGAGGAAAAGCATGGCATCATGGCTTAGAACTGGACTTAAGAGTCAGAAATATGGGAGTTTTAAACGTGCCTCTGACACTTACTGGCTGCATAACCCTAGATAAGTCACTAAAGCTACATCAGGCCGAGCAGTCTCCTGTAAGATGGAGATAAATGCCTCAGGATCTACCTTACAGAGGAAGATGCTCTGAACATCAAATGAAACACAGTAAAGAACACGTAACACTCTATAAACTTGAAAGTGATATACAAACGCACATTATTATCTTGTTTTGGTAAAGTATATACTTTAACTCTAATGTGAGATTTTACATGATTTAGATCAGGACTTCTTTTTTCATTGGTGACCCGCAGCTTAATTAAATTTTGCCCTTATTTCATTCAGTTCAAAGTTCAAGCCTGGTCATCCTGACTCTGTCACACAGCATAAGAGCTATCATTTCTAGCTTTATCAAGCAGGCAACCCATGCCTTCACTCAAGTCACTGGTAAAAATGCCACAGGGCACACTAGTAGAGACTTTCTTCTAAGCTGACAAAGGACCATCAACATTGATTTGGAGTCCAACCAGTTTTGAATCTCATTATACTATCATTCAGTTAACATTCCTCCATCTCACTGAAAATAAATGCACAAAATACTACATCAAATGATTTGTTAAAATCCAGGTAAAGAGTTGTGCAGTTCCCCTGATATAAAATTTTTGTAAGTCTATCAAAAAAAGGAAATAAAGCTTCTTAATGAAGCCAGATTGGTTCTCTGTGATCACAATAGCTTCTTTTTCTAGATATTCATTATTATGATAGGACCTACAGTTTAGCTAGGATCCAAAACTTAATTCTTTTCCTTTCCAAGAAAATCGATCACCGAGGTTTCACTAAGCACCTACTTTATGTCAGAAAATGTGCAAATACAAACAAACAGCCCCTTACTTTCTAATGGGGAACAATAAGGGCCCATATAAGAACATACAAACTATAAAGAGAATACACACAAACAAATACCAAATAGCTAACACAGAAAGTAGTTTGGGGAGGCAGGAAGGCAACACTCCATTTGAGGAAATATCCAAGCCAAGACTGTTCACTTTCTTCCCCACTCTACTCTTGACTTCCCACTTTTCCATTGTCACCTCCACCCATGCTCTTTTCAGCAACTTTTTCCAGTCCCCCACTAGACTGTTAGCACCTTAAGGGTTTTACATTTCTACATTCAGCACTCAATACAATGCCTGGCATATAGTAAGTGGTTAATAAATTATCTGTACATCTGCCTATCCATCCAACCATCTATTGCTCTCCCATTAAAACTATGGGAAAGGCCTGAGCACCAACATGTAAGCTTTCACTTTTCCTTGTCTAGACTTATGACTCTATGATGTTTCTCAATAAACACCCTAAAACCATGCCCCTTGTATGTGCCCTACTCTTTCCAGCTCCCACTTTATATACTGTATTTCTCTACATGGGCCTGGAATGTCTTATTTTCTTTTATTTACATTCCCAGCATTTAGTACAGAATACCTAGGACAAAAGTGCTTAACAAATGTTTTTATGATTCGCGCCTTCATTCTTTTGATTCTTGAAGGCAGCATCTAAATTGAAGGGAAAAGGGATTCTTCTCACAGGTAAATTAGGGTGATAGCTCAATAAGTAGAGATTGAAGAGGTAAGATGCTAGTACTGCTGTGCAAGTAGAAGCAGCAAGACTTGGCAAGTGACTAGATGAACATTAAGGTGAGGAAAAATGAGTAGTCAAGGATCATGAAGACTGGAAGGATAGCATGCTTTTGACAGAAAGTCAAGTGTGGAAGGTCAGGTTTAGAGAGATGATTTGTTTTGGCCATGCTGCATGTGTCATATTTCTGGGATATCAAGTTCATAATGTCCAAGAAGCAACTGATGTTGATGGAGAGAAACTCAGGAGAGCTTGGAGCTCAGGATATAGACCTCATTATTGAAGGCAGAATTTCGAATTTTCTAAACAGACTTAGAGTAGTAAAACTTTTCTCTCATGTGTCTGTCAGAGAGAATAAATTTGATGGTTGGTATCTTTCTTTTTACAACAAAAGGCATTTACTTAAAATTTCTAAATAGATAACACATAATATGCAATAAGTTTTTATTTGAGAAGGCTTCCAAACAGAAAGGGTTATCAATTATTTCATTAAAAGGAACAGAGCTGTCATTAGAATCTTGATATAGTGTCAACTATTTATTTACCTTAGGCAAATCAAACTCTCGAAACCTTATTTTCCTCATCTATTAAATGAGAGGATTAGAATAGATCTGGATTACCTCCACAATTCCTTCAAACTCTATGTTTTTATGAGTGATATTAACCCTAATCTCCCAAAGTTCCAACGCATATATATTTTCAAACTGCCACCTGGCAGCTCATCTGGACTCAATGGTATAAAAACAACAAAACCGAAAGACACCAACAGGAAATATATTGAAAATATTCAACATAAAAAGAAACAGCAAGTTATTATGTTGGAAAAAAAAAGATTCTCCAAAGTTAGAGGCTTGTTTCATTAGCAGTATGGAGGCAAAGATCCTCTTCAAAGACCTGTTAACTCTGAGAGGGCAGACACCACATGTCTTAAATTCTGTACTCTCTGGCACAGTGCTCTGTATACTTACAGAAGGTGCTGAATAAGGTCACAACTAAAGAAGCTAGAGAAATGATAACTGAAATACATATTCCTTTCAAAAACAGGTTTGTTATTTGTAATGTAGTAAAACAATAACAGCTGATTTTAAAAATCCATATATACAAAGTGCTCTTTTAAGGTAGTTCCTAGCACATGTTAGAAATTGAATAAACACTTCTCAAAAGAAAAGTAGCCTATGAATATGGATATATGTAGAATAATGGAAGCCAAAAGAAACACAAGAGTAAGAGTTTAAGTGGTATTAACATGTAGGTGGAAGAAGGAAAAAAAAATGGATTACTCCAACCTTAACTGGCCCATATGAGGATTAGAATGCTAGCTAAATAAAGGATAGCTGAAAACTGAAAATGACATTAATACAAGTAATCTCAAGGCAAGTAATGTAGAGAAATAAGAGTAGTCAGAAGTCATGATGGCAACAAGCCAATTCTTAATGCTAGCTAAGGACATGGCACTAGCCCAGTATATTTAAAAGGTTTCACAATGCAGTCTGCTAATAAATCAATGAATTATTTCTAAAATTAAGAATTTCCTATATTTTAATGATTCTTCCCAAAATAAGGAAATGGAAAGCCTTTTTTTTAGTCTTCAGGGTCACCAATCCATAATCTACCTTGGACACACACTAGTGGATAAATAATTTTTAAACCTCTCTGAGCTTTAGTTTCTTTATCAGTAAAGGAGGGGTAATAATATCCCTAATGGTTTTCCAAAATATTGAGAGAATGTATGGAAAGTGGTAGCATGAGTATTAGAAAAATAAACAGATCTATACAACCAGACTAATGTCCAATGTGAAAGTATTTGCAGATCCTATACTTGATTGCATGCTGCCATGGGTGGGGGGGCAGAGAGAGGGAAGGGAGAAAATCTGAAACTCAAGGGATTGTGGAACTGAATCTTGTAAACTAAAAGTAAATAAACAAATCAATTAAAAAGAAAAGAAAAATGAACAGAGAACCTCATGGAAATAGAGACCGATTCAATTTAGTAAGACAGGAATGAATTGAGAAAAATATATAACAATTAAATTTAATGTTTATTAAACAGGGCATATAAACTTTCCACAAAAATATAGTTACATTAAACTATATTAACTAGAGAAAAAAAAATTAACCATGCTTTAATTTCACATCATGAGTACTTAAGGACAGAGATGTAATAAAGTGTAAAGAGAAAAAAAAGAGAACCTTTTCCTCCCCTTTCTTGTTCCACAAAAATACTATACAAGCACAGAAGAGATAACTGTTGCTTTAAAACATATCATGATGAGAACTTAGACAGTGACTTAAAATCTAGGGTTCTTCCCATTACAACAACCTACCTCTCACAGTATAATCACTGAAGAAATCTAGTGGCTTTTTTTTGGTCTACATCTATAGCATTTCATGTTGCTGACCAACTGCTCGTTCTTGAAATCTCTTTGCTTGGCCTCCTTAAGTCTTTCTCTTAGCCCTCTCCATCTCTTAGGAACAAAAGGGATAAGGACTCTATAGAAGCAAATAAGTACATATTAAAGTGTGAGATTCTGGTCAAGCTTTCATGTATAAAAGCTGGGGGGATGGGGACTGGGGGAGAGAAGAGGGCTGCAGAAAGGAATAAGAGACCAATAAGAAACCAAGAGGTGGAGAGTGGCTAAAGTTATTACACTGATCAAGTGGAAATGAAGTGAATGAACTGGGTATTTAAATCCCTGATAAAGTTGGGGAAATGTTCCATAGTCTGGTAGGATGGAAGCAGGTGGTATAGATGGACTAAATAATCCAAAAGAAAAGGTCAATGAAGGTTAGAAGAATAGTCGAGAAATCAGCATTGGGGGATCAAGGTATAAGCTCCTTGAGAAAAAGAGGTCTGTACTATATTTATCTTTGAATCTTTCAGAGTAGCACAGTACCTGGTACATGAAAGGCACTCAATGTTTCCTTAACTGGAATGTATTTTTATAGTCTATATACCAACCATTTTCAGCTTTTTAAATATTCAAACACAATAAAATAAACTTAATGCTAAAACTAAACATGGTGGATGGAGGAGAAAATCTGGTTATTTTTGTTTCCTAAATGTTTGGATTCTAGATGACCTGAAACATACTTTATATGGTATTAGAAAGAGAGATCTGATTTCAAGCTAGACACCCTCTATGACTTAATGGTATACAAATGGACCAGCTGCCAGAAATATAGCAAAGTTCACTAACTGCTTATAATTTGATCAGCCAGTGATATAATAAACATTTCTTCCCAGTAAGCTACAGTATTCTGGAGTTTTAGAAGGTTCCACAAAATATTTGATAATTTTTAACTCTTTAAGTCAATTCTCCATTTATGTTTAAAAGAAACATTGAAACTTGTACTGCTTTGGTTAAATTATGTCATATAGATTAGTTATAATGTATCTAGACATACAATAAAGGAAAATTATTTTGTTCTCATTTTAGATTTAAAAGTGATCTTAGAGATCAGATCAGTCCAATACTTCATTATTCAGAGGTAACAACTGAGGCCCAGAGACTCTAGGAACTGATGCAAATTATATAGTCCAGGCCCCTAGATTCCTACCATTGAAATTCTTTTTTCATTACACATTGCTGCTCTCAGAAAATCACTAATTCTCTGAGTTAGAAGGGACTTCAGAGGCTGTGTAGTTCAAATCCATATTTGGATTTCCTTTCTACTTCATGCCCCTGCTTTTATTCATCCAATCTTTATATCAAGGACCTTCAGTATAGGGAAAACTTCCCAAGGCAGTAACTCACTCTACTTCCAGGGGGTCTAAAATTACAAATGATTTCCTTACATAAAGTCCAAAAAGCAATCCCCTTGGCAAAGGAAATTAATCAAGAGTTGAGCTGTACCTACTCTTTCTTGGCCATTATCATATCCCATCCACTTCAAGAGACCTATCCCATACCTCTTTGATCCCCACAATCTTTTCCCCTCAATATAAGCTAAAACTTCCTCCCTTGTCCCAGTTCATCCCAAACTTGAGCATTCCTGACACTATTCTCACATTTCCAAACCACACTTTTGTATTCTTTGTTCATTACATTAATTCTTTCTCCTGATCTCTTCAGACAAATGCTTTTCTTCATCAGTATTCTCTGAGTCTGCAGAATTTCACTCCTAAGGGCTTTCCATTAACTCCTGGGCTGACTCCTACACAAAATTCTGAGCCATTAGACCTACCACACACCCACTTTCAATCTGTTATAAGATCTGTCCATTTTATCTCTCTCTCATGCAAGCCCCCTTCTCTCCTGTCACAATCCCAGTGTGGGCTCTCATCACCTTACATTTTTTAGGAAGAGAAGTGGGCAGTTGATGGTCTTTAAGACTTGGAATCAAAAAGACCTGAATTCAAATCTAGCCTCAGACAATTATTAGCTATGTGACCCTGGTTAAGTTATTTAACTTGTCAATCCCAGTTTCCTCATCTATAAAATGGTGATAATAAAACCTCCTACCTCCTAGGGTTGTTGTAAGGATCAAATGAGATAATATATGCAATGCACTCTGCAAACCTTAAGCACAATGTAAACTCTGGCTATTATTATTCTCTCCATCTCCCTTTCCATTAGTTCTTTTCCATCCACCTAAAAAAAGTGTTCAGAACTTCTTCCATTCTAAGTTATCCTTCTATTTACCTTGTTATCCTGCACTGATTTAGTATTATACCTCTTAGATGTTCAGGGACACTAAATCAAATTCTTTTACCAAATGACAGCCCTTCAAATACTCAGAGCTTTCATGTCTTCCCCAAATTCTCCTTTCCAGGTTCAACATTACACCAGGTCCTTCAAACAGATCTTAGTGTGGAATGTTTTGAAATCCCTTCATTATCTTGTTTTGCCTCCTTTGCCAGTCAATAAACATATATTAAGTGCCTACTGTGTGCCAGGAATTGTGCTAAGCACAGGATATTAAGGTAAAAGATACATTTTGCTTTCCATGAGCTTACAACCTAAATTGTGAAGACAACATAAATAACCATGCGGGAACACAAGCTATATACAGGAAAAATTGGCAATAATCAACTAAGAAAAGAGACTAGAATTAAGGGGGTTTGGGAAGGGCATCGTATAGATGTTGGAATTTTGGCTGGGACTTGAAGGAAGCCAGAAGGCGGAAATGAGGAGAAAGACAGCTCCATACATGGGGGCCAGCTAATGAAAATGCCTGGAGTTGGGAGATGGAGTATATTGTTCTAGGAATAACAAGGAGGCCAGTATACCTGGATGCAAGATTACTGGGGTGGGGAAAGAGGTTATGATCCTGGAGGTGACAGAGAGTCATTAGAATTTATTGGTGGTGTGGGAGGAGAAGAACACGGTCAGATCTATACTTTAGGAAGATGACTCTGACAGCAAGTGGGGACTTAAGAGGGAAGAGATTTGCAGCAGGCAGACCAATCGTTGTGTTTTATAATAGCTTCAGAGGAACGCCAGAGATCAGGCAAGAGATAGGGCATGATGTCATGTACTCTGGTCATTTTAACAGTCTCTCCTAAAATCTCAAAGTTGGAAGAAGGTACATCTTACTATGGTAAGATTTATCCCATTACATCCCACTGTTCTTAGGAAATGCTTAATTTCACATGTTAGCAATAAGACAACCTCTTCTTGAAAACAGTCTAGTAACTGGGACCTTGTTACCTCCTGAAGCATATCATTTTATTTTCTAACAACTAAGTTTTAGAAGTGTTTTCTTCTACTGAGCAATACCTCTTTGTTTAATTTTCACTCATTAGTCTCAGTCAACATTTTCACCAGCTTAAAACCTACTCAATTTTCCAAGTTCTGATGAGAGGTCTCATCTTCCAGCAAAAATCCACCAGTATTCACAAAGCGCTTCCCATACCACATGCTGGAGACACAGTGCAAAGCAAAAACCATCCCTGTCTTCCAGAAGCTTAGTCTGAGGTAGGAAATGGCATATAATGAAACTGAAAATATATATGTATGTATGTATGTATATATATGTATGTATGTATGTATACATATATATAGTAGATGGAAAGTAACAGATGGTGATATTGGAGTTAGGGGAAAAAAGTAAAGGGGGAAAAGAATACTCCATGTCACTCATAATGACAATTTTACTTCAGTTTTCCTAGTTGAGCTTTTTTAGCTTCAACTCTTGGATTGGCCTTCATTATAAAGGAATCATAAGTAATAATAATATCATTACCCTCGGTTTTCTAAATTCCAATCCATGATTCCTTCTATAGGAGATACCAAAATGGGAAATAAGCATCAAGGCCCACAGACACTGGAAGGAACTGCCTTTCACTTATGACTCCAATAGTCTTGAAAGATAAACAGAGAAAGCTGAATTTGGCTGCAACCCTCAGTTTGTTGTTGTCATTATTACAGCTCTCTTCCACTATTTGATATCCTATGGATAGCAGCACAAAAAAATCTTAACTGAACAGTGGTAATTAATCCATCCACCTAATTTCTACAATCAGCTTATTTTATTAGCTATACTGTATAGGATTCCATATTTGTGGGCAGGTGGTGGCCTTCATTTATCATCTAGATGACTGGGTACTACTGGGCATGTAATAATAGCAGTTTGGGGACATCTAATTCTGGCAGCTTTTCTTCCAGACTGCAGAAACCAAGGCTTCAAGGAAGGACTGATTTTCTTAAGTCTTGGCTTTTGTCCTGTGATTCGTCTCAGTACTTATTAGTATGGCCAGGCCCTGGCAGCCAGAAATTCAGATTTTAGGCAAAAGACTAAAATTGAGAAAGGAAGCATTCCTTTCATGTCTACCAAAGAGACAAAAGAACAGGATACACCACGGGTGGGTGTGGAGTTGCTTGTTAAAAGAATGAGACAAAATCTAATTTAGAACTGCTTTATGTTTTCAGATTAAAACTAAGTAACCCGTAAATAACTGATGGCATTTATACGACTCTTTAAGGTTTGGTAGGCTCTTTACATCATCAACAAAGCCTAATGTTACCACAGCATTTTCTCCACTGGAAAGCCCAATCTATGTCCTTGGTGACACAAATTCTCCAAAAATTACCTCAAAAGCAGGGAGGTTCACAGCCAGCCAATTCACTTTTTTTCCACAACAATTCAAAAAAACATTTACTAAAGGTGTACAGCAACTGCCATCGGCACTGGTAAAGGAAGAATCCAAACCAAGGAAATCACTGATCCTTATGCATTATAAAGAACAGCAATGTAAGATAATCAGGACAATAAATAAAGTATTTCTTTCAATAATTTAAAAGGTTATCATATGGAAGAGTACAACAATGAGAGGCAAAAGGAAGCTGGCAAACTATGTAACGCATTATTTACAAAAAACTAATAGACTCATTTTAGGCAAGAAAAAAGGAAACTGGTCACTGTAGCTTACTGCAGAATTAAACTCATTGTGACAACCTCAATAGAAAAACATAAAAATCAAGAACTTAATGAAAATGTTCCCAGAGAGATGTTACCATAAGTTTTGCTGATTTTATTTATTTTTAGTACTGTATTACTGTGGATTTTTATAGCTTAGTATAATTTACATCTGACTTATAAAAACAATACTTCAAAATTTAAGAAGCTCTCCAAGCTTTCTTATTATTCTCTATATTCCACACTGCTTCCTGAAGGACCCAACAGATACATTTTGTTTGACACAAATGCACATTATATCTTTGGATGAACCTGGACTGTTTCTATTGCAATTCTTTCTTTAATACTTCTAAACCAAAAGAGGTGACAAAGCACTAAATGTGGCATTACTTTTTACTCTATTCATATAAGATGCAAACCCCTAAATGAAGAACCATATTTAACAGGAAGCTACATGCTACAATCCATCTTTGTAGGGTTTATTTCAGTATGATTCACCAAAGATGCACAGTAGCATCTCTCCTCTATATGAATAAATATATATGGCACTAAGAACATGAAATCATCAACGATGATACACAGCACATTAATACTCCCTTAACTCTTTTAATCTGACTCTTCAGAGAAGCATAAAATTTTTGCTACCTTCATAATTAGAAACTTTCTCAAATTAATTTGATGAAGCAATTCAACATGAAATTTCTATACATCAACTAGGAGCTGAAATGTCCCTCAGGGAGGTTTACTTAAGCACCAGTCTTTTAAAAAGTATAGAGCAGCCATAGTTTCAAAATGACCCAACAAATCCAATAATGGCATTAAAGTTCAAAACAGACCAGCAGAAGGGTACTTACTTGAAAAAAAGGATTTTTAAAAGCATTTAAACATCACATTAAAGTTCACTTCAGAAGTTAGAAGAGCTATTAAAAAATATTGACCTAATGGGCTATTACCACCTTTGAAGAGCTATCACGTCTAAAATAAAGAATTAAAATTATTTGCAATCCTTTAAAAAAAAATTAGATACTACAGGATTACCTATTACAACATCTTCACAATCGTAACAGCTGGTCTTGTGGTGTGTTTGTTGATTAGAATTATAAATAATATGCTCCTAAACCCTTTTTCCTGAATGTCAAATAATAAAAAGCTACTGCGATGCAAGAACTTGGAATATGGGAGATTAGGGGCATTTTAAAGTATGGAATGAAAAAAGACTAAATAAAATTTGATAAGGGAACAAAATAAACTGAAAAGTTATAGACTGGCTATCATCTCTATATTCTATAATATTATAATTCTATAATGACAGAACAACCAAGTTATTTCCAATATATCTTGTGGACAGTTATAAAGAATTATTTTTTTTGCAGAAAGTTTGCTGTGTCCAGATCAAAAACCAATGACACATTTATATGGTATTTAAAGGCTTTAATATAAAGTACTTTCTTAAAAACAGTCCTGGTGGTTAGTTAACTTAAGCATTATTGCCCCTATTTTAGAAAGAAAAAAACTGAGGCTCATTAGTTTTAATAGTTAAAAGACATAAATACAACATTTGCTATATGCTCCAAAATGTGCTGCATCACAAAATTAAAAAGGTACACAAAATTCTGGCTGCTAGGTAACTAATGGTCACTATAAACACTACAAGCTGGCTGATAGGAAGGAAACAAGGCCTAAATACAGTGTCAGCCCTGGTTTACTTCTACTTTTACTATAACAGTCAGAGAATCAGAGATCCAAAGCCCAGCTATTCTCTGAACACCTATTTTTTCCATTCTTGATATAAACCAAGACCTAAATCACAGCTTGGTAGGATAGCTACAAAACTGAATCATAAACAGTCATGGCTAGAACAAAGCAAGTGAGAATGACTACATGAAGGAGTAATAATACCCCAATACTCTTGAGCCTGTGGTGTTTAAGTTTCCACAGAGAAATTTTACTCCCTATCCATTTAGAAGCAGAGTGACTCAAATACATTTAAGATTATTTTGATAGTTTCGAATCTGAAGTCTCCTTACTAAAACACCATTAATCACTGAAAAATAAAATCTTGTTTAAACACTTCCATTTTCCAGTTTTATTCTCTCCCGAAGTTATACTAAGACAGCAAAAGGAGAAAAAGGAAACTGTGGTTAGTGTTTCTATCTCCTGAAAAATCAAAGGTTTATGGCTTTTCAATAACTTTAGTTACCAATGTAAATTTAAGTACTTTTAGGTCTATACAACAAGAAGTCAAAAGGATGCTATCTTAGGAGCTGTTTTCTTTTATGGGCATGACATTTAGCAGTCAGTCTTTTATAATCATTTTTATCTATGTTAGATCATAGGTGGATCTGTAGAGAAAAGAATTCTAATCATGGTAAACAAAACAATGAGGAGTACTTTTCTGACCTAGGTAAAATTATAGTAAAATTCCATTATTAAGCTTTAGCAGTAAGCTTCCAAAATGTAAAATAGTATATAACAGGAACAATTAGATATAAAGACAGAAACAACAAAATTTCAGAGATAGAAGAGATCTAAGCAAGAAAAGTGACTGTCTGGTCATCCTCACTTTCCACATAAGCATACCCAGAAAAGTAAAATAATCTGTTCCAAGTTACATAGCTCATTAGTGGCAAAACTGAGACTAAAATTCAGTTTTCTTCATTTTTAGTCTTTAGAGTACTTTCCATTATACCATGTTGTCCTTAAAACTCAAACAATAAGAAAAGGTTTTCTAAAGAAGAATTTAATACATTTTTCTGAAATGCTGACTGTAAAGCAAAATTCCTTATGATGAACATTGTCTTTCAACTGACAAATATTACAGAACCATTCATCCAACAGAAAGAAAAAACAAACAAAAAGCAAGGTGGACAGTGGAATACAGGGTAGAAATGGAAAGTAGAGGGTAAACATGAACAGCAATACAAGAGTGAACGTGACAGAGAAAAAGATGTTATGCTGTGGATATTCCAACTTCTCCCTATTTCTCTTGTCAAATTTTTTTCTCTCAGAGTAATAAGTGTGAAATGGATAAAATGATGACTGTTATCACTATTCTCCACGATTATCAGAGCCACATCAGTTCTAGAACCCAAAGCTTATTTAGGTAGAAGGACAGGACAGGACATCACACAAAGCTGAAGAATTTTTTTTCTCATCCTCCAGTTTTTAAACTAATGGAGCAAGAGTCTACGACACAAGGCTAATGTTTAAAATAATTAAAAAATCACAACGGAGGTATCACGAATATACCTATGTTACACTACACTTGAGTGTAGTGTATTGACTAGCTTTTGAGAGATTTATTCTGAAGTTCAAAGACCTAGGTCTAGGCTCTGGAAGAGTGACCCATTTCATCATCCTTGCACCTCAAAGTTACCTCTGATTCCATATACTGTAATGAGAACAAGTATTGTTATCTTTAAAACAGTTTCCAGTTTTGATTTGTCCTTTTATTCCACTTATCTACACTTTCTCCTACCCCCTTTCTGTGCTAAAGTTGCTATTAAAAAAATAAATCAGTATTTGATTTAAAACAACTTATTATCAATCTTAACCACCTTCTAACTTAGAGGTGTTCACTAGAAGATGTGATGCCATATTTTAGCCGGGAAATCCCTAGTTATAGAGCTTTCCTTCCCAGTCAGGTCACTTCATAAATCTTTGACTATGAGGTTAGTAATGTTTTCTGGGTATAGGATACAGAACAGTGAAAAAAGCAGTATATCATTCACAATTTGAAACATGAATCACTCTAGAAATTAATGTATTTCTAAAGTACAGAGCAAGGAAGAAAAATTAGCAAATTTATTAAATGAAAACACTTGAATTCTACAAGAACTGTGCACTGGAAAACAAGGTTTAGCAAATATTTTCATTTATTGTAATCAAGTAAAGAATTTCTTTTTCTTAGAAATGATAAATGAAGTACAATTCTTAAATTTGCTATGAATTAGTTTCTATCCTAACATTTCCCTAGGGATGAAAAAAATGCAAAAATTACTGGAAGACAGAAGCCAGACATTCTATGGATGAGAAAAGACACATTGTCTTAGGGACTGAGGAGACCCTGAAAAGGTCAATTAATAAGTCTCAAACAAATACCTACCCCCTCAGACTGAGCCATTCAGATCCCAATCAGGAAAGCATTTATTAAGCTTCTGTGTACCCACACAAGAAGACCACAACTGACAATATTAGTCATTATATTACTCATACTCTCTTATTTGTCTCTCTAATCTCCCAGTTTTTGACCCTTGCCTACCCCTCCAGTCTCTTCCTATTAAATCCTGACCCCAAGTCTCTCTAAGGATAAGGTACTACCTCCTCTCATTTTTATGCCTTTAATTAATGTGTCCCTCCATTTCGGTCCTGGATGTCTAATTCCCTCCAGGAATTTCCCTCCTAATTTTCATCTTCAATTTCTCCTCAAGCTCACCATCCTTTCCCAAAGAGGAACACATTTCTTATTTTACTGTGATTATCCTTATTCTAGTCTTGGCTATCTTTCACCTGAACTGCTTCCAATTTTGCCCTACTATAAAAGAAATCAACAATCAGTCAACAGTCATGACTAATGTTCAGATTAGTTGTTAATACATAGATTTTACATATTACAGATGTTAATCCTCACTACTGGTTCATTATAATGCTGTTCTCTAATCCATTCAGCAATAATAAAAACTTTTAAGTGAAATTTGATTATAATGAAATACTTCAAATAAACAAATTAATTCAGTGCTTTAGAACACATCATAGACAAGTTTCAGTGTACACCAAAATGAATTAACTTAGAAAAGACAATATAGTAACATGATTTACTCACTAAAACACTGGATATTTTTGCTCAGAATATTCTAAATGCCCCAAAATACTTGGTTTAGCTAAATCAAAATTCAATTCAACACTCTTATTAAAGCCATTTTAACAAAAGCTTATTCTGAAGATTGTGAATTATGTAAAATAAATTACATATACATATTTAAACATAGTATTTTACACAATCTAAAACCATATCTATGTGCTCTAAATAAATCACCCTAATTTTAAAAGCATGCTATAATTTGTTTCTTAAAAACCTCAATGTTACACACACACACACACACACACACACACACACACCCCCGTGTGTATTTTATTTCTACTAGACATCATCTTATTGCTAAGATATTCCAAACCAGAAAAAATGAATCCTGCTACAGATTACAAAGAACAAACAACTAGTCTGAATGGTTAATCGGACAGTATGTGTGGATAATAAGCAAGAAAATACAATGGGAACGACAACTCAATCTTCATCTCAAATGTAGCAGTTATGAAAACATTTATGTTAGGACAGGAAGTCAGAGTTATCACTTGACCTGGTTAGTAGTCTGGCAGAAATTAAATTTAGACCAACACTTTACATTATATACTAAGATCCAAAAGAATACATGACCTAAATATGAAAAGTCACATCATAAACAAATGAGAAGAGGAAAAAATAATTACTTTTCAAAACGATGGACAGCAAAGAGTTTGTGATTAAAGGTGATAGAGGAGCTACAGAAAAGAAAAAATGGTGAGTTTTGATCATATAAAAATTTTACGTTTCTGCACAAATTTAATGTGGAAAAAATTAGAGGGGAAACAGGTAACTGTGCAGCTTTACAAGATTTTTTTTTGGGGGGGGGAGGTTTTAAAGGGCTCATCCCTAAGATATATAAAGAATTGACTCAAACTTACAAGATTAAGAGACATTACATAACAGATAAAGTTCAAGGTATACAAAGAATGAAGATGAATCATACTGTTCACCTCCTGATGGAGAGGTGATGATTTAAAAATGCAAAATGAGATGTTTATGGACATAGTTGATGTGGGGGTTTCTTTTGCTGGACTACGTAGATATATGATGAGGAATTTTTTTTTTATTTGCACAACAATGATAGGGGTAGTGGCAGAGATAGGTTAATAAAAAATCCCTGCTACTTAAAAAAATTAAACTAATGAACTATTTCAATGCCTATTCATGATGTATATCTAGATGCCAATTATGTGTCCAGTGAATACATAACAGAAATATATTTTTCATTTGGATTGTTCCCAAAATAGCAACACTTGAAAAAACAATTTTTTTTACTTAATTTTTAACAGTGGTTTTTTCAAAACTTTGAGGTCCAAATTCTCTCCCTTCCTCCCTTTCCATTCCCTCTCATTGAGAAGGCAGACAATTGGATATAGTTATACATGTAGCAACTCTTTACCTTAATGATAAATGGGCAGCTGGGTAGCACAGGGGGTAGAGTACCAGGCCTGGAGTCAAGAAGACTTATCTTCCTGGGTTCAAATCTGGCCTCAGACACTTACTAGGTACAAGTCACTTAACTCTGTATGCCTCAGTTTCCTCATTTGTAAAATGAGCTAGAGAAAGAAATGGCAAATCACTCCAGTAGCTTTGCCAAGGAAACCCCAAATGGGGGTCACAAAGAGTCAGACACAACTGATCTTAATGATATTTTTTGTTCACTCTAGCCTGCATATCCATTTGTAATGGTAATGGAATTTGGAGATGCTACTGTATTGGCTGGGTTTTGGGGTTGAGTGTTAAAATCCAGAGCTTGTGAATCCCACTTGTGGGATGGACTTGTTGATGTGAAGAGAGAGGGCTGAACTGGGAGGAGCCGTGAATTGGGAGAGAGGCCCAAGCTGAGAGAAGCCCAGAAGGACTTTTGGGAGAGCAGTATCCAGTATCGTGGAGAGAGAAAGACTGCTGAGGGCCAGCTGGAGCTGCCCAGCACTTTTGAGTACTGCCACCCAGAGATGCCAAGAACATGGAGGCATGGAGGCATGGCTGTGACACTGGTATTTTGTCTGTCTGTTTTGATGTTGTTTTGCCAGATTCACCTGCTGGTGAAGGATAGTGCTGCTGGTGTAGAGGTCCTGGAACCTTGCTGTTGGTTCAGAAGCCCTGGAAGGAGGATTTTCCTGTTTTATGTTTACAGAAATCCTGGAAGAGGACCTTGCTGATGTTTTCAGGCGTTCTGGGACTGTTCTACAGCCAGAGAATGACTTGATGAGGACATTGGCTATAGCTTTGTCGAGCCCTGTCTCCCCAGGAACTGAGATTGCTGAGGGCTTGCCTCAAGTCAAGATGAAAGAAGGGCCTTTCCTTGGGTTTTCAATGCTGAGGTGACATCTTAACATTGTTATAGCTTAAGGGTGGATGGCCTTTTGTGCTCCCCAGCCCCTTTTGAGAAAGTGCTTGGTGTTAATGGATGGTATTGTAATTCAGTAGTGTAGAGGGGTGGGAAACCTTTGGCCTTTTTGGTGCTCTGTGATTGACTAAATGAACATACTTTGTTTATGACTGGAAATTATTCTCCATTTGAGAAGAGACTAAATGAATGCACAGCCCAGGAGTGGGCTAGTTTGACTACAGATCCAGGGGCGGGATACTTGAACCTTGGCACTTTGCAACTGAGTTGAGAACTTACTTGCTAAATGAATGAGTTATACTGTATTTTCACTTTTCTCTGTTCTGTGAATGTTTGCTATGCTGGTAATCTGAACCTTGGAAGTTGCCTTTGCTTGGCATTACACCATCATCTCAAGAAACCACTGTTCTGGAGTCCCAATATTGTATTCATCTCTCAGATCCTATCAACATCCCCTTTCAATATAACACAAGTATGAGAAAATGGGGGAGCAGGGGCAGGTAGGTGGCGCAGTGAATAGAGCACTGGCCTTAGAGTCAGAAGGAACTGAGTTCAAATCCAGCCTCAGACACTTGACACACTTACTAGCTGTGTGACCTTGGGCAAGTCACTTAGCCCCAACTGCCCTGCCTTCCCCCTCAAAAAAAAAAAAAGCAAAAAATAAAATAAAACTAGAAAATGGGGGAGCAAAAAGATGGTGGATCAACAGGATAAAGTCCAGCCCAACTCTCCTCCAAAAAAATCTAGAAAATGTACCAGATCCAATCCTGACTGAAAGCTGCAAGCATCAGTGCTGAGAACACAAAGAAGCAGAGGTACAGCCCAGACCAGGGAGCAACAATCAGACTTGGCCCTGGATCAGATCACTTGAGAAGCACTGAGAGCTTGTAAATCTTCAGCCTGAGCTTTCCCTAACAGCACAACACTATATCCAATACCCTAAAGAAAGCAGCAGCAGCAGAACCAGCCCAGACAATCCCTCCAGATGGAGGCAGAGCCGGGCCAACATACAGTCTAAAGTCAGGAAGTAGATTAAAGAATGAAAAAACAAACAAAAAAGAATTGCACCAAAAAAACCTGTTACAGTAACAGAGCCTTTCAAGATACAAACCTAAAAGACAAGAATGACTCCAAAACATCTACTAATCTACAAGCAAAACCTCAAAGAAAAACAGTTTGGGCAAAAATTCAAATAGAATTCCTAAAAGAACTAAGTAAGAGTTAAAACCTTTAAATTATTTAAAAAAACCAAACAGCAGTATTAGAGGAAAAAACTAGAAGAGAAATGACAGCAATGGAAGAAATAATTTAAAAGAGCATTAACAGCTTAGCACAAGATGTATAAAACCTTATCCAAGAAACAAACTTGCTGAAAAGAATGGACTATAAACTTAAGCCAATGATTCCATAATACAACATAAAATATGAACAAGCTCAAAAGATTAAAAAACAAATGACCTATAGATTGAAAAAAAATTTAAGAATCACACCTATATTAAGCAACATTGTTGTATAAAACTTGAAATAATTATATTATATTGCTTTAGAATGATCAGTAACATCCTCAAAGAAACCCCACAACGAAAACTCTCAAGAACATTCAAGTCAAAACCCAAAATCTTCTATCTAGGTTAAAAAATAATACTTTTAAGTATCCAGAAATTAAGAATTCAAGTACTGAGAAGCTAGTCAGATTCACATATGATGTTGCTGCCACCAATATAAAACAGTGGAGAGCTTGAAATGATATTCCAGAAGGCAAAGAAAGGATAAAGGGTGATAGCCAAGAATAACTTATCCAGCAAACTGAATATAAATAAACTATAGGGAAACAGATGATTGTGGTACTTTAGGGTTGGAGCTCTCATTGCCGTGGCAGAAACAGATGCCTCATAGATACTACATATCATGCCACGCATATCTTTGGAACACACAGTCTCAACATGTTCACCTTTATGACTGTAGTTGCAAAAATGTCCCTTAAGACAGCTTACTCTGGGCAAGGGCAGAAACAGTTCACATTCTATTATTTGTAAAATCACCATTGTTCAACTTCGCTATTCTCACTAAATAATTTAAATAGTATTTAAATAGTTTGGGTAACCTAAGATCAAATGTACGCGATGCAATAAAAATGAAACACTATATTAAAAAAAAACATATTTAAGCTTTTTTTTAAAAAGGATTTTGTACTTTTGTAATTTTTTAAAATATCTGTCAAACACACAAGTGCTATTAAAATAGTTAATAGGGAAATGAAATGATGATTAACTTTGTTTAATGTCTCCTGAAATTTTCAGGAAAAATCCTGTTAAGAACATGAGTAATAAGTCGATTTAAGTGAAATAAAAGTTTCATGAATGAACTTTTCAAGAAAAAAAAACCAAGTCCATCATCTAGACTGCTCAAAGGAGGAAAACACAGAATTGGATACAAAAATACTAACCAGGGGAAAAGGAAGTAAAAGTGAGGAGAAAGAAGGGAGTAAGAAGAGAACAAATTAAGGAAGGGATTAGTCCAAAGTAAAATAAACAATAATTAAAGACAAACAAAAATGTTTATAGCAGCTTTTTTTTGTGGTGGCAAAGAACTGGAAACTAAGAGAATGCCCCTAAACTGTGGAAATGAATGAACAAGTTAAGGGATATGAATGTGATAGAATATTATTTTGCTGTAAAAATTATAAAGGGGATTGTTTCCGAAAAACCTTGTATGAAATGATGCAATGAAGTGAGCAGAACTAGAACAAGTTATATACAATGACAATATCATAAAGACAAAGAACTTTGAAAGACTTAAGATCAATAATGACCATATTAATAAACTCTAATTACAGAGGACTCATGATCAAACATGGTACTCATCTACTGACAGGACTCAAAGTACAAAATGAGATAAAATTTTTGGAAGTGGTAAACACAGAAATCTGTTTTGCTAGACTACTTGTTTGTAACAGGTTTTGTTTTTCTTTCTTATTTGGGAGAGAAGGGAGAAAGAGAAGGTTGATTTTTGCTGATTAAAAAATAATTAAAAAAAGAAAACAGGAGAACAAATTTAAAAACTGAAGCTATGTTCATGGAAATTACTTATCTTGCTTTACAACAGATTTTTATAGCAGTTTTTCATATCAAGATGATATATTTACAAAGATTTAATGAATTGTCTCACGACTATCTTAGATGTTTATCCTTACTGAAACAGACAATAAGTCTTTTAGTTAAGGAATTAAGCTACAGCCCTAATCTAGCTTAGTATGGGAGGTCATTATAAAAGCAGTGGGTAAGACTTCAGAGATTATTTTTTATAACCTGCTCAACTCTACCTTTTTATGATCCTCTGTAGTATCAGGAAGTATCCTGACCAAAATTTCTAAATGAACCCTTTTCAATCCCTTTCTTTATAAATGAGAGGAAGCATGTCACATTGAATAGAAGGCCAAGACTTGGGTAAAATTATTTAATCATTCAGTGCTCTAAGCAATGCTCTGTGATTCTAAATGGTAGAAAAAAGTGCCAGTCTACTGAATCTTAAAGTCCTCTAAAACCAGGTCTAGGCCTTATTTATGCATGAAAAACAAACTGATCAACAGAACAAAAAAACAACAAAAAAGGTGTTCCATTTTCATTCCACACAAATCTTAATTTTCAGTTCCAAAAATTTTTTTAATCAGTGTACTTCCTGCATTTTTCCCATGCTTACTAATATCTAGTTATAAGCCAGATATCTTCTTCCATATTTTCTAAAGGAGCTTCTTTCTGCTTACTAATAAGTATTTTGTTGTTGTTGTACCACCCAATAATTTAACCACAATTTCAGCATTTTTGTTTTCTTCATATTTTAATCTACTATATGCCATAGCGCAAAAAGTCCTACTTTAAAGCCAGAGGAATAGTCTATATCCTTGTTAGATATTAGTTTCCACCAGATGGCTTATTACTGATTCAGAAGGTTTCTAAAAGGCTTTTTAAACAGATGTCGCCACATAATTGAAAACCACCCTTCAGGGGACCTACAAAGACCCCTTGGAGCTTTCATGAAAACTTATTTAGTATTTTTCAGGAAAGACACTGAAGCACAGAAAAAAGAGCACTGAATTGAGCCAGAAGATCTTGTGTCCTCTGGTTCTGCCTTTACTACTAGCCCTTAATGTGGGGGTTGGACATAACAGAGGAGAACTTTTTCTTCTTATGAGGAAAAGAGAAACCATGAGACCATACTCAAAACACAATGCACATACTACATATATATGCATTCATATGCAGGTATGTATATATAAACACAAAACATTTCCTCCCCCATTTCTGGACCACTTGAAGAGGACACCGCTTCTACTACTTATGACCAGCAAAATACCACAGCAGTTACAGCAATTAGCACTTCTGTTTAGATACATAAAAAAGAATGATAATAATACTGAGCTGGGGTTTTTTTTTTGGATGGGCAACCTGGTCTTGATATTTAACCTAAGTGTCATTTTTGCTATTCAAGCCCTTTATATGGGAATTCTTTTCTTTCCCACACTTAAGCAGATATGGGCATGATACTTTAAAAAAAGTTACCTTATTTTCAATGATACCTTTTGATTTTGTATCCCATTCCTTTGCAAATATATCCTGGTCACTGATATTCAGGAAGATACCCCTTACAAAGAGTTGAGAAACCAACATATTGACCACATCTGCCAGTGTGTGCAACATTCCACACCATTCTCCCACTTTTGCAAAGTCATAACTTAATGAGTCCATAGTGGCCTAAAAGGTGTTGCACCATCGGTAATTTGTGTTTAATAACACTGCTTTCTAAACTATTTATAAAAATTGCCTCCCCCCATCCATGGCCCAATTATATCATCTTAAACAGTAAATGAAAAGTACTATAGGAACATAAATTTAAAAGCTGGGAAAAGACCTTAAAGACTATCCAGTCCAATAAACTAATTTGAAATGTCATTTATATGTGTGTCAGTATATAGTCTCACACACTCCTCTCTTTCTACTCTCTTTCTTATGTATGCACAAATGCTACATGGTCCTGAACAGGCCACAATTTCATTTGGAGAAAAGGTGCCAATATAAATTATCTTTGGTCAAATGAAGTTTTCCAGACCAATAAAACCACATGTCTAAACCTACCTCCCCAGTTAAAAAATAAAACAAAAACTTTCCATTTCCCCCACAATCATGTTCACATATACACACATCATATAACTGCCAAAAGCTAATTTTCCCCCTCTCCTCACATGATTCTACAATTAATCAATGACCATCCTTTCCTCAGCTAAATGAACAGTTCATGTATTGTAAACACCAAAACAAGCTATGTGTGAAGAACTATTTAGACAGACAACATTCTTGGAAGCTGGTATAAAAAGATACAGAAACAAAGACACAAAATTGCACACATTCTAGTTTCTTTCAATAAGACTCGAAAGGTAAAAAATGACACACATTTTAAATTCTCTAAGTTGAAATGAAATGTTCATTAAAAATTTCAAGCAAGGGGCTGCACAGTGAATAAAGTACCAGCTCTGGAGTCAAGAGGACCTAAGTTCAAAGCTGGCCTCAGACACTTAACACTTACTAGCCATGTGACCTTAGGCAAGTCACTTAACCCCAACTGTCGTGGCGTGCCCTCTCCAAAAAGCAAAAAAAAAAAAAA
>CM053582.1:548553257-548595653 GCA_028627135.1 Pseudochirops cupreus
ATTGTGGCCACTGTAGTGAAAACTGTGTGGCCATTTAATGTTATAAGATGTAATGTTGTGAATATTATAATGTTTTGAATGTTTGTCTTGAATGATTTGTAATGGAATAAACAGAGTGTTCACTCTATTTTGTAATCTGAACTCTAAAAGCTGTTCACAGTAGCATTCCTTTGGGAATCTGCTGGTGCATGGCATTACACTCCTAAATCTCCAGCTGTCATCATAAAAGCAATGATTGTAAATATATGCATATACAGCATGCTTGACATTCAAAGTATTCTCTTTGAATCTTTTTGGGCCTCAGTTTCCTCATCTGTAAAATGATGTGATGGCCTCTGAGGGCCTTTCCAAATCTCCCTCCTAGATCCTGGGAGCCTAAGTATCATTCCCAAACATTGTAGTACTTTCTACCCACCATCTGATGTGTGAGCTTTGAATCACGAGTTTACTTTAGCTCTGTCTTTAGAGAGGTATACAGAGCTCATGAGTTTGCTTCTCCCCCAATTAGAGAATACAACCATAATAAAACAGCAACAACTGACATTCAACAAAGTTTAAAACTACTCTAAAGCAGCAGTTCTCAACCTGTGGGTCATGACCCCTTTTGGTCTCCTTAGACCATCGGAAAACACATATTTCTGATGGTTTTAGGAACCGAGACACTGCTCCTCTATCCATCTCCAGGCAGGTCCGTCCACATGCAGATACACCCACATACAAGCATTAAAGGACTGTGGCATTAGGAAAGTTGAGAACCACTGCTCTAAAGCTTTCTGAGCATTTTTTTCATAATTACCTCCCTGGAGTATTACAATGATCTTACAAGGTAAGTGCTACAGGCATTATGATTCCCATTATACAGATGGGCAAACTGAAGCTCAGAGAGCCATCTCCAAGTTTGCACTGCTAATAATGGAAAAGGTGGGATCTGAACCTAGGTCTTTCCAACTCAAGTGAAAAGGATAACCTTAGAAAGGAGAAAAGCCAGTGCCATACCAATCAATCTACCAAAAAGTTATTCTATAGAGCTAGAAAAATAATATCAAAATTCATCTGGAAGAACAAAAGGTTGAGAATATCAAGGGAATTAATGAAAAGAAATTCTAGGGAAGGTGGCCTACCCATACCAGATCTTAAATTGTATTATAAAGCAGCAATCATCAGAACTACTTGGTACTGGCTAAGAAACAGAGGGGTAGATCAGTGGAATAGGTTAGGTACACAAGACACAGCAGTCAATGATTACAGCAAATCTACTGTTTGACAAACCCAAAGACCCTAGTTTTGAGATAAGAACTATTTGACAAAAATTGCTAGGAAAACTGGAAAACAGTGTGGCAGAAACTGAGCACAGACCAATGTCTGACACTCTATACCAAAATGAAGTCCAAATGGGTACACAATTTAGATATAAAGGCGGATATGATAAACAAATTAGGGGAGCAAGGAATAGTTTATCTGTCAGATTTACGAAGTATGGATGAATATATGACCAAACAAGAGATAGAGAACATTATAAAATAGAAAATGGATAATTTTGATTACATTAAATTGAAAAGTTTTGGCACAAAGTCAATGCAATCAAGATTAGGAGGGAAGCAGAAAAATGGGAAAGAATTTTTACAATAAGTGTCTCTAATAAAGGCCTCATTTCTAAAATATATAGAGAACTGAGTCAAATTTACAAGAGTATAAGTCATTCCCCAATTTGTAAATGGTCAAAGGATATGAACAGGCAGTTTTCAGAGGAAGAAATTAAAGCTATCTATAGTCATATGAAAAAATGCTCTAAATCACTATTGATTAAGGAAATGCAAATCAAAGCAACTCTTACATACCATGTCATACCTATCAAATTGGATAACATGACAAAACATGAAAATGACAAATGCTGGAGAAGATAGGGAAAGTTGGAACACTAATTCATTGTGGATGGAGCTATGAGCTGATATAGCCATTCTGGAGAGCAGTTTGGAACTATGCCCAAAGGACGACAAAAATGTGTATACCCTTGGCCCAACAATACCACTTCTAGGACTGTACCCCAGAGAGAAGATATAAATGGGAAAAGGACCCACATATACAAAAATATTTATAGCAGCTCTGTTTGTGCTGGCCAAGAACTGGAAATTGAGGGGATGCCCATCAATTGGGGAATGGCTGAACAAGTTGTGGTATATGAATGTAATGGAATACTATTGCGCTGGAAGAAATGATGAGCAGGTAGACTGCAGAAAAACCTGGAAAGACTTATATGAACTGATGCTGAAGGAAGTGAACAGTGTACACAGTAACAGCCAGTATTCGATGACTGCTTTTGGTAGATTAGCCCTTCTCAGCAATGCAAGGACCTAGAACAACTCCAAAGGACTCATGAGGGAAAACGCCATCCGCATCCAGAGAAAAAACTATGGAGTCTGAATGCAGAGCGAAGCAGACCTTTTTTTTTTGTTTTGTTTTTCTTTCTTATGGTTTCTCCCATTCATTACAATTCTTCTATGTAACATGACTAACGTGAAACAGTGTTTAATGGAAATGAATGTGTAGAACCTATATCAGATTGCATGCTGTCTTGGGGAGGGAGGGGAGAAAATTTAAAACTTATGGAAGTAAATGTTGAAAACTAAAAATAATTTTAATTAGTTAATTAAATATGTTTATTGATTTATCCACTGATTCTCATCTATGCCAGTCAGTAACTTTCCATCTAAATAGATAATCTTCAACTAGGGAAGGAGGGGGGAAGGAAACAAGTATTTATTAAGCTTTTACTCTGTGCAAGGTACCATTTACAAATATTATCTCACTGGATCCTCACAACACCCTTATGATGTAGGTAATATTATTATCCCCATTTTACAGTTAACAAAACCGAGATGAAGGGACTTGCCCAAGATTCCATAGCTAGTAAGTACATGAGGCTAGATTTGAACTCAGGTCTTCCGGACTCTAGATCAAGGGCCCTACCCACCATACCACCTAGCTGCCTCTTGTTATAGAAGGCTGGAGAATGTATGTTTAGCTGAGGGAAAAGAAAAGAAGCCTTAAAAACAGGAAGTGACCCAGTAGCCACAAAGCCTTTCTGGCATGTTGCCCAACTTCCTCATTGGATAGGGTTCTACTCTTGCCCTTACTTCTAGAACAAATCTACCCTCTTCCTCCTGACAGCCCTATGAGGATGGGCTAGTAAATGCTTAACAGCTGGCTGTGCAAAAGGACACATTTACATTGTTAATATTTACTCAGTCACTTTCTCAAGTTTAAACAATTAACAAGAAAATAAATCAAGGGCTGGTTTAGAGTTTTTTGCTGGTTTCTGAGTGCTTGCATGAAAGTGCTTGCAATGGAAATTTTTTAAAATTGATTTATTTATTTATTTACTTTTAGTTTACAAGATTCAGTTCCACAGTCCCTTGAATTTCAAATTTTCTCCCCTCCCTCTTCCCCCCCCCCAAATCAAGTATAGGATCTGCAAATACTTTCACATTGTACAATTGTCTGGTTGTACAGAAGGGTTGTAATCAATGGAGTGAACAATGGGGAAAAAGAAAGAAAACCAAACATGGAAAAGAACGATACCGTGCAGGTTGCTTCAGTCTCCATTTAGACTCTGTTCTTTCTAGATCTGTCTCTGAATGTAGACATCTCCTTCCATCCTGAGACTTGTGGAGTTGTCTTATAATTGTTGCACTGAAAATTTAACACTTGGATCTCACCACCCAGTTCCAGCTGCTCCATCACACCTTCAAATACTTGAAGACAGCAATTGTGTCTTATCTTTGGGCTAAACATCCCCAATTCCCTCAATTAATCTTCATGTGATCTGATCTCAAGTCCTTCACCATTCCAGCTGCCTTCTCTGGGTTCTCTCTGCCTTATTGATGCCCTTCCCAAAAGGTACCTGAACTCACTGAATAGTTTTCAGGCAGAAGCTGGTGATCACTTGTAGGCAGCTAGGGGTACAGCGATAGAGAGAAGGACTTGGGGTCTGGAAGACCTGAATTTGAGTGCTATCTCATGCACTTACTGTGACCTTCAGCAAATTGCTTAGCTTCTGTGCCTTGGAGACAATAACAGTGCCCTCCTCACTGGACTGTTGTAAGAATAAAGTAAAAGAATATACTTGAAGTACTCTGCAAGCTTCCAAGACCCACGTCGATGCTGGCCATTTTTGTTACAAAATTCAAGGGAAATCCACATCCAGGCAGGAACTGGAGCAAACTTCTCTTCCTTCCCAGTCCTGAGATTCTGTGACTCCAGAGAAGGTGTCCTGCCCCCTTGGCGGCCCACCCTGTGCACATCCTCTGATGAGGAAGATACAGAGACAGAGCAGAATGGAATGTTCCATCCAACCTGCAGCCAATTCACGTTGGGATGCCAAGCTGTCAAAGGAGATTGTGATAAAGGAGAAAAGCACCTGACTCTTCACAGAGATTTATCAGCTTGACTATAAGGAAAGAGTCTCTGGGATCTCCAGAAATTCTGCAAAGTTAACAAGCTATTCAAGCAGGCCTCTCCACCAACTGCTTGGACCTAAAGAGTTTGTCCAGAAGCCACAAAGCTGCTCCCTTCGTCGGTATGTTGTCCAATGCCCTTCGTGGGCATGGTTCTGGTGAGGACTCTGGACACTCCCTTCTTTAAGGTTTCCTAATAACAATAATCTGCCTTAAACACAAGGCAGCTAGTGATGCAGTGGATAGAGTGCCAGGCCTGGAGTCAGGAAGACCTGAGTTCAAATCCAGTCTCAGACACTTACTAGCCGTGTGACCCTGGGCAAGTCATTTAGCTGTCTCAGTTTCCTCATCTGTAAAATGAGCTGGAGAAGGAAATGGCAAACCCCTGCAGTATCTCTGACAAGAAAACCTCAAATGGATTCACAAAGAGTAGGATGTGCCTGAGCAACAAAAACAAGCTTTAAACATACATACAGAAAAGGAAAAAGAGGTGGTTACAATTTACACCTTGGATACGGTCAAGATACTCGGGATCAGAAGGGACCTCCAACACCATCTTGGCCAACTTGTACTTGACTACGAAACTCCTTGACAATGTCCTGACAAGTGGGTCATGCAGCCTTGGCTTGGAGACTCAGATCATGAAATAATAACTTATGTGAGGTTCCTATATTCTACTCATTCTCTTTATTTGGTAAAGAGCAGTGATGTGTTACAGTGGCATTGATAGTACCATAGGTTTGGCATAGCTGGGCTGTGTGACAAATGCTTGGTATGGGGCCTTGCTGTTCTTGCAGGGCCACTAATTGTGTGAGTGCTATAGACCTATGAGAGATTAGACATCTCTCCCAAGTCTAGCTGGTACACTGGAAACTTGGGACTTCACCCCTGGCTCACTTCTGGGCTCTGATAGGTGAGCCTTCTGCCTTATCTTGTACTCATCATGGCCCCACACTCCAACCAACTGTAAGGCACCTGAAACTTGGACTCCACCTCTGGCTCCCTACCACCTCCCCTCATCCCTCTGATAAGCAAGCTTTCTGCCTTATCTTACTGAGAACCAAGCCTCTGTACTCCACCCAGAATTCAGACTCTGCTCTACACTCTCCCCAGCTTCCCCTCACCCCTCTGCTATATGAGACTTTTGCATTACCTTGCAGCTGATGCTACTGTGGGCCGTGTCCTCACCACATCTTCCTCCTCTCCCCTTCCAGGACCCCTTTATAAGAATATATTATTGTTAGAATATAACCTCCTTGGGCAGCTGGGTGTCACAGTGAATACAGCATTGGCCCTGGAGTCAGGAGGACCTGAGTTCAAATCCAGCCTCAGACACTTAACACTTACTAGCTGTGTGACCTTGGGCAAGTCACTTAACCCCAATTGCCCAGCCTTACCCTTTCAAAAAAAAAAAGAATACAAGCTCCTTGAGGCCAGGGGCCACTTTACTTGTATTCCCAGCGCATGCCTGGCACGTAGTCAGCATTTACTAAATGTCTATCTAGCGCAGCGTCCATCTAAGCCAACAAAACGGCCCGTCTATTGCTGGCTATTGATCTGTAGTCTGGTACGTGCTGGTTCCCCAGAGGATTGACCCTGTCTGTGAAATCCCTGAATCTCTACAGGGTTGTTGGGTTAGGTTACCAGCTGAGCCAAGTTCAGAACAAGTTTGCTTATGTGTGTCCCAGGACCTACGGGGATGTATCTGGTCTCTTGGAGCTGATGGAGTTGAAAGATCTCTATGGGCTGGTCCCAGGGAAGGAAACAAAGCCACTGACACAGGGATGTGCTGGGATGAGAGGCAGGTGGCAGGCTTCTCTCTGAGACCTCCCTTTTAGGAGAGAAGCAACTGGAATGGAACTGGGAGGCAGGAGAGGTAAGAGGTGAGAAGCTGAAGCAGGAGGGGCATGGATAGCAGAGAATGGGGCGCAAGTCTCAGATCTGAGCTGATCAAGACCCTGAGACCCTTCTGTTCCAGGCCTCAGTTTCCTGGACTATAAAATAGGGCTCACAATCCCTGTCTTATCTGGCTTGTTGGTTGTGAGGATCCAAGGAGAAAATGCCTGAGAAAGCATTTTGTAAACAACCAAGTATTAAACAGGTGAGATGGAAGCATTAAGGTGAGAGCCTGATGCTTTCAGAGCAGTCAACTTGACATTACAAAGAAAAAACCTGATCACGTGGTCCCATGAGGATGAGGCTTTAGTCTAGAAAAAAATGAATCCCCAGAGGACGTGATTTGTGTTCCATTAATAATGACAAATGCTTCTGGGACATGGAGAGAAAAAAGGAATCACATTTCCACTTAAATCACAGTATTAACCCACTTTGTAAGCATTAGCCCTTCATCCACCCATCCATCTACTCCTTTAACAAACATTTATTAAGGGCTTCTTATGCACAGAGCACTGGGCTAGATTCTGGGGGAGAATGGAAGATAAATAAGATGTGGCTTCTGCTCTTGTGGCACCCACAGGAATGATCTTAGAGCTGGAAGGGCTCTGAGAGACCACAAAATTCAATGTACCCATTTTACAGAGGAGGAAACTGAGACACAAGGTCATGCAGCAGCAGAGCCAGGACTAGTTCCCAGGCCAGGCCTCTAGTCACTATCCTGCTATATGTATGACCTTGAGGAAACCAGTTCTCAAACCAAATCACAGGCTGTTAAGAGCTATACCTTCAAGGTAGTCACCCCCATTCTACAGATACTGGGTCTGAGATTGGGAGGTGAAATCAGTCAGTAAACATTTACTAAGGGCCTACTATGTGCAAGTCACTGGGCTAAGTGCTGGGGACACAAAGAAAGACAGAAGACAGTCCCTGTGCTCAGATTAATGTGAGAGCCAACCTGCAAAGAATTATGTGCAGGCCATACACCTATAGGGTAAAGGGGAGATAACCAACAGAGGGAAGGCAATAGTATTCAAGGCCAGCTCCCTGACCCCAAGGTGGCCACATCCAAGGCCCAACAGGCCTTAGGTGACAAGGAGGGTCTTGAACCCAGGGCCTCTTAACCCAAATCCAGCATTCTTTCTACCCATAATTGTGCCAAGATAACATACACAGAAATAGACATGTTAGCCCTCACTACATCTCTGGGGCACCACTCCCCCCACTCCCTACTTCTGTAGCTGTGGCTCTAGGGCCATGGAAGGACATTTGAACACTTGGGAATTTCACTGGCCACTTCACGTGTGGACAGCCTACCAAAGCAATGGACTGGTCCACCCCCAGACCAACAGCACACCTACAATCAAACTGAGGTACCTGTTATTCATTCCACTGCCCATTTCTCCTCACCTCATCACCTCCTTCCTGCATCATTAGATAACATTTTCTCTTTTGAACTTACTTAACATGAGTACCCCACAAAGTATAGAAATACTCCATGTTGAGAAGCCCTTACTGTGCCCTCCCAGCTCCCTGACTGCACATGTATAGCCTTCTCGCCTTCTCCCCTTGTCTCCTTGCCCCAGGGAGCATCTGTTCTCTGGTCAACCACTCCTTGCTGGGTTTTAAAGTATAATTCCATCGTAAAAGTGGAGTTTCCAGATAATCAATAAATATCACTTTTTTTTTTACTAGATCTATGATTTCATTGATATAGGGAACTGCCAGTGAGGAAAAGCCCTCTACTAATATACTTACTCTGTTACTTAGTCTTAAGAATTGCCTAGAGAATTGAGAGGCAAAATGACTTGTCTAGAGTCACCCAGAAACTATTTGTAGGGGGTGAGGGGGAAGATGAACCCAAGTCTTTTTGTCTCAGTTTCCCTGCAAAGAAGCAGATCTCTAACAATTAGCCTGTACTGCTTACCCAGTGGCTTTGTGCCCAAGAGCCAGAGAAGACCTAATTGTATCCTGGTACCATAACCCCCTGTATCTGACTATAATACAACATAGAACATGAGAACATAAGGTTAAAATTCCCTCGACCCTAGCATCCCCTTCAGTTACCATGATATCCTATTTCTCCTTCCCTCCATGATCAAATGCCTATAAAGAGCTGAATGACCCTTTGCCTCCACTCAGCTACTACTTACTTCTCAACCTCTGGCTCCCAACCCCCTCCCCCTCCCAAATGGCTCTCTCCAAGGTCACTGGGGTCTCTGTTGCCAAATGCTGTGAGTCAGAAAAATCATTCTGGAAAGCAATTTGGAATTATGCAAATAAAGTGACCAAAATGTCCATGCCCTTTGATGGAGAGATGCCAGTACTAGGCAGGAGATCACTGATGAAAACAATATCCCCATGTACACCAACAGAACAATCTTTTTGGAGAGAGTAAAGAATTGGAAATTTCTTTTTAATCTCCATTGATTAGAGTTTAGCTAAACAGATGCAGTCCATGAATGTAATGGAATATTAGTATGCTATAATAAGCAAAAAATTGGATGAATACAATGGTATAGTGAAGAGAAGACTGAACCTGCAGTTAGGAAGTTTTGTTGTTGTTGTTCAGTCATGTCTGACTCTTCATGACCCCGAATGGGTTTTCTAGGCAAAGATACTGAAGACCAGAGTTCAAATCCTGCCTCAGATACTAACTAGCTATGTGACCCTGGGCAAGTCACTTCATTTCTGTCTCTCTCAATTTCCTCATCTATAAAATAGCCCCTACCTCCCAGGGTTCTTGTGAAGATAAAATGAGATAATGTATATAAAGCTTTTTGCAAACCTTAAAGTTCAAAGAGCACTTTACAATAAAATATTATTAAATTATAATAAATCTACTAAATGCTAGCTATTACTTTTCATCAGAGAACCATTGAAAGATTTACATGAACTGATGCAGAGTGAATAGAGCCATTGTGGAAAGAACAATTACCAAATAGATGAAAGTGAATTTATAAAATTTTAAAAGTCAAGCATGATCCAAGAAATGAGAAGACACCTACGCTTGATTACTTTGCAGAAGTGGGAGGTCCAGGAGGGCAACTCTGCATATATATTCCAATAGGTTTTTATGTGTTAATTGATTTTATTATTTTTTCTCTTTCTCGTCTTCCTCTCTTTTTTTCTTTAAAAAAATTATTTGTTATATGAGATGGTTCCCAAGGAGGAAGAAGTGGGAGAGATACAGGTAGAAATGTAGATGGTATAAAGACAACATCAATAAAAATCTATTGAAAGAAGCTTACTTGACTTAAAGGCAATAGTGAATTACCAAAGATTTTTTTAATGGGGTCAGATCTTTTTGAGCAATATTTGACAGCTATAAGGAGGAATTAAGGTTAGGGTTGGGAGGGTTGAGGTTAGATGGAGGGATGAAGAGGGGAAGGTGAAACTGGCATCAGGGAGGGCAATTGGGAAGACATCTAGTTTGCCCCAGGAGTGCTGCTAAGAGCCTGAACTTGAGCAGTGCCTGTGTGAAAGGACAGACGGGGACACAGAACTGGACCAGTAGATGGCAAGAGGGAAGGATGATATGGTCAAGGAGGGCAAGGATGGATAGAAGGAGGCAAAGGTTAAGCATGACTCAAGTTGTACATGTGGGTGCCTGAAGGATGGTGGTGACCTCCAAAGAATCAGGGGAATGTGAAGAAGAGACAAGTTTTGGAGAAAATATAAGTTCGGATTTGGACAAGTTGAGTTGGTAATAAAGAACTAGAGAGTCTGATATGCTCCTGGAGATGTCTGGAAGGTGATCTGGATTGTTGCTACAGAAAGGAAAAAGCTTGAAATATTGTCCTTTCTAACATGCCATTAGAAGGCTCCAGCACCACCACTTGGTGAGGGGCCACCAAAAATCAACCAATTAGAGCTTTTTATTCTATTTTATTTGGAGGGGGAGGGTGTGTGTGTGTCAAATGTCAGACAGCTAAGTTCTCCTGGCTAGAGGCGTCCTTAATGATATGTCTCTCTGCTTGGCAGCAAGGTGAAGGGCAAAGGGTGCTAGATTGGGAGTCAGGTGAGACTAGGATCAAATAGAATTCCAGATACTACCTAACTGACCATAGGTAAATTGTTAAAGCCTCTGAGCCTCAATTCCTCATTGGTAAAATGGGGATTATGATACCTGCACTACCCAGGATGGTAAAAAAAAAAAAAAAAAGCAAAAAAAAAACCCATGTTGAAGTACTTTGCAAGACTATGGCAAAAGATGAGAATAGTCAACACTGGAGGGTGTATGAAAGATACACATGCATTACTGGTGGCACTGCAAAGCAGGAAAACCATTCCGGAAAAGAATTGTGAAATATACAAATAAAGTAACTAAAATGTTCATGCCCTTTGAGCCAGAGATTCTATTGCTATGCATTTACCCCAAGGAGATCACTGACAAAAAGTAAGCAAACTGTGGTATAGGAATGTAATAGAATATTTCTGTGCTATAAAAAACAGCAAACATCATGAGGGTAGAGAAGCAGGAAGAGACTAAAACAAACTGGTGCAAAATGAGGTAAGCAGAGACAGGAAAACAGTATCTTCAGTGATTACAACAAGCACAGAACAAATGAAAGTGAACGCCACAAAATTATAGGGAATGAACACAGCCCCAAAGAATGTGGGGCAGAAGGTAGGGGGTAGGTTGGGGTGGAGAATCCCACAGCTATGGAACATGGCATATGATCATATCAGATTTTTTCAATGTGACAATCATTTTTGCTGACTTTTTCCTCATTTTTTTTCTTTAAAAAACAAACAAACTTTGTGTTAAGGTATATGGCTTACTGGGAAGGGGAAGGAAGATACTGGAAGAAGTCTAAGCAACATAAAAACAAAAAAAAAACTCATTAGAAATGTAATTAATAAGACAGAAAAGTGCTTTGTAAGTCTAAAAGCACCATTTAAAGATTAGCTAGGTGGTTCAGTGGATAGAGTGCCAGGCCTAGAGTCAAAAAGTCTCATTTTCCTGTCTTAAAATCTGGCCCCGGACATTTCCTAGCTGTGTGACCTTGGGCAAGTCACTTAACCCTGTTTGCCTCAGTTTCCTCATCTGTAAAATGATCTGGAGAAGGAAATACAAACCACTCCAATATCTCTGCCAAGAAAATCCCAAGCGGCAGAACAACAACAAATTATGATCTGAGAACAGTGGAAAAGGGCAGCTCTAAGGTGTTCATTCATTCAGTAGTTAATTCAAACGTTTTCCTGAGGGCACCAAGGTAGGTGCTCAGTGCCAGACGAGGTTTAGGCAAGACACAACTAAGTGAAGGAGGGGGTTATCAAACATGAAATTCTCTGATAGATTCATCGGAGAGGTGAACAACAGCTGTGTGAAGTCTGAGGGGTGATGGCAGAAGGGCAGTCCTACTGGGGAGAGGGCACGGTTCTATTAGGGAGGCTGCAGTTGAGCTGGTATTTAAAGAGCGGGTAGGAACATCAATGGATTAACGTATGTGGATGTGGGGAAGGGGAGTGAAGGAATGCTACACGTAGGACCTAATGAAAGCTTGGAGGCAGGACAGCTCAGGGTGTGTTACAGGGATAGTGGGCAGTCTAATTGAGATAAAGTATAGAGTCCATGGCTGAGTGAGTATAGATTGCTGTTGTTGCTTGGATCAATGACATCTGGAGGGCAAGCTTATTGTCTGGAATTAATGTAGATTAGGTTAGAAAGGGAAGGTGGTGCTCCACTTTGGAAGGCCAGCAATGGCCGGCAGAGGCGAGGGGTTCTAGAGTTTGAAGGGACCTGAGAGGTCCAGTCTAATCCCTCCTCCCAGGGAGGAAGCAGCAGGCATGAGATCTGAGCGTAGCCCCTCTAACCCTCAGGCCAACAGGCTAGTCTTAGCATCACATGGTGTCCCTCAACAAAGCCCTAGGGAACTTACTTCCCTCCAAGCAAGTAGTTTATTTTGTGCTTATGATGCACCAGTGTCTGGAAAATATTGCAAGTCTATGACCAAATAGAACGGTTCTTATGCAGTCAAAGGGCTAAGGAGAAGGGGGAAGGGGAGGGATTCCTGGATCAAATGCCTTGTCTGTGGATCCCTGTCCTTCCCTGCTTCTTTTCTTTTATTTCACAGGGCAGCCTGGCCCCTACAAATGCCATACCCTCGGTTTGTTGTAGTGTACAACTAATAATATGAAGGAATGTGGAAGCCGTACCCTATGACAACCTTGGGAAAGTCTCTTCCGTGCCTCAGTTTCCCCATCTATAAAATAAGGGAGTCAAACTAGATGACCTCTAAGGTTCCTTAAGAACTTGATTCCCACGCCACCTCTTCTGTGAAGCCTTCCCTGATGCCCCCAATTGTTAGTCATCTCACCCTCTTTGAATTCTCCCAGTAAGTCCTTCCCCTTATCTGTGTGCTGTGTTTTCCAAGAGATCAAATGCTATCAGAGGACAGGGCCTGTTTCTGTTTTATCTTTGCCAGCCCAGCCCGTCTCACAACGCCTTCCACTTAGTAGGAATTTCTGTTGTGCAATTCATGGCTCAGGGCTCCCAAGCCTGGGGAAACATATCTATCCTGGAGGCCACTCAGAAAGGTCCCTCACTTTGGCTCATGCTGCCCCTCCAGAGCCAATCACTGAGCAGAGTTTGTGCCTGAGGGTTTCTTGGCTCTGGCGTGAGCTACACAAAATAACGACTGTAGATATTAGGGTTGGCAAGCTCTTTATTTACCCCTACAGAAAAAGAAGGGGCAAAGAACTCACAGACCATGAACAAAACCAAAATCCACATAAAGGGCCTGACCAGAGGCCACAAGACACCAAAAAAAGTCTGCTCCCTCTCTGTCAAGGCCCACTTTCCCCCAGAGCCCACAGACTCAGACTTCTAGTGCCCTTCAACTGACATGGGAAGCATCCTCTGGGGCTGTGCCTGCTATCAGGGGACAGGCCTTCTACCCACTGCACCAGCTATCCCACTCATCTGGAGGAATACAAAAGGAAAGACTTAGCCTTTTGCTGCCACATGTGACTTATCTTCTGCTATTCCTCCAGCTTCCAGGGTCTAGGGGGTGAACCACTTCTTCAAGAAACACTCAGGAGGTCCCCCTCCTCTTTAGAGAACATCAGAAGCCTAGTTCTAATACCAAGGGGCACCTGAGGGGCACCTCCTGAAGCTGGTACTGCCCAAGTCTTCTCCCTTCTCTGGCTGAAAGGAAAGCTTTTGTGGCCATGTTGCCAGAAAGTCTGCCTTTTCTAGGTAAGACTAGATTTGAGGACTCCTGAAAATGGATTTACTAAAGAGGCACCCCCCACCTAAAGCTGGGGTTCAGGGACTAATGTCCAGGCCACATGGGCAAGTATCGTATTGCTGCCTCTGCCACAAGACACTCAACAGCTCTGGGCTTGTTTCTTCATCTTTAATTAGAAGGCATTGGACTAGATCTCTCTGGTCCGTCCCTTCCAATTCTAAACCTTTGTCTGACATTTGATGCCTTCCAAAGTGAAGTACACACTGTCTTTCTAACCTGTTCTCATATTAACACAGCCAAGCACTCTATTTGTTGTTGCTGTTCAATCATTCAGTTACGTTCGACTCTGTGATCCCGCAGACCTTACTGTCTGTGGAGTTTTCTTTGCAAAGATACTGGAGTGGTTTGCCATTTCCTTCTCCAATGGGTTAAGACAAACAGGGTTAAGCAACTTGGCCAGGATCACACGGCTACTTGAACTCCAGTCTTCCTGACTGCAAGCCCAACACTGTCCACTGAGTCTCTGAGGTGCCTTGCTGTGTACTCTACAACTAGATTGGACAACTCTCCATGCTTGCAACATATCCTGAGCTCTCCTGACACAATATTTCTGCTGTTCCTTGTGTCTAGAGTAGAACGTTTTCACTGCCTATGTATGTATGTACGTATGTATGTATGTATGTAGCATACATGTATGTGTGTATACATGCACATATGTGTGTATAAATGTGTATGTGTGTATACATCCTTAACCAGCTGATTTTCCTGCCCATTCTTTACCCTTTACATTCCCTACAAGAGCCCTTGATACTACACTACTGCCTCAGCTGTGGGCATCTTTTGGGCCTGTAAAAACCTCTCTTGGGTGTCTTGTCTTTGACCTGTGCTCAGAAAGGTGGAAAAAGCAGGATTATAGGACTGTAGATTTAGTGCTAATGGGGCTTTCAAGGTCATCACATGTAGTTCCCTCATTTTACAAATGTAGAACTTGAGGCCCAGAGGGGTTGTAACTTTCCTAATGCCCCACAGTGTCAAAGATGGAATTCTATAGGCAGAGGTGGTGAGGACCTCTCACCTTGGGCCATGTGGGTGAGCATATCTGCCTCTACCATAAGGAATTCATTAATGACTCATAGGGTAGTAAAGAGGGTAGCTGTCCCTACTGTATTTTCATGTCTCCAGAAAAAGGAGAAAAGGAGACAAAAAAAGAAAAAGAGCATGTCTTCATTGAACACGTGTTTATAGACTAATGAAAAGGGGTGATCCCTCCCTAAGAGCTAACTAATTCATCTTAAAGGTAGCCCTCCTTTAATCAGAACCATCCCCTGGAAGGAGCGAGGTAGTGGTTTTAAACCATCCCCTCTATTTTAGGGGCAACCCCAGTCACTGATTTAATGTCTTTTGTTCCTCTGGTCAGGTGCCAAATGGGCATATTTACCCTCTATAGCAGGAGTTCTTAACCTTTTCACATAGTGGACCCCTTGGGTGGTCTGGTGAAGCCTATGGACCCCTTCTTAGAATAATGTTTGTTTCCTACATTCGTAGTTGAAGGAAATGTTAAATTTTAGTTAGAGGCTAGTAAAAATAAAGATGTACATTTTTTTTTCCCAACCAAGTTCATGAATCTGCCAAAATCTATCCATGGACCCTTTAGGGGCATTCATGAACTTCAGATTGAGTTCTATAGGGAAATGGTTTCTAAAAATCTCATCAAATTGATTGGAGCAACTTCAGTGATCACCCTTTACAATCAAAGTCCCAAAGGCTAAGCTCAAGTTGAACTCATCAACTTGATAAGAGAACTAATTCCCTTGACTGTCCCTCTACAAATGAACAGAATTAAATTCAAGTTCAAACTTTCTATGATCCTATGTTCTGAGGTCCCTCCTACTGGCAACATTCTAACCTTCTATGACCCTACATTTTAAATTTCTTCCAGCCTAAACATTCTATATTCTTTGTTCCAAGGTGTCTTTCAGATAGATCTCCAGGCCTAAATTTATGGAATGGGGGGACTTACATTTCTACCCAGTGGAGAGAATTCCTAAGTATAGTCTCCACTATTTGGTTCTCTTGGTTCCAATTTAAAGTCTCCTACAAACTTCTAGACAATTGTTAGAAATGGTGGTAAGAGCAGGCAGGCAAATGCTGACATTCCTGGGCGTGGGCCGAGCTCTAGTGGAGAGGACAGTCTCAAGCAGTGCTTCCATGGAAGGCAATGAGGAAGGCACTGCTCGCATGTGAAAGATGCTTACTTTTGGCATTGCCCTCCCCTGTGTGGTGGTCAGTATGCTGAATTGCTATATGAAATCCAAGAATCCCCACAAGAAACCCAAGTTTATCCCCTACAGCCACCTCTGAATCCGGACTAAGTCCTTCCCATGGGGAGACCGCTACCACACTCTTTCACAACCGATGGGTCAATCCTTTGCCAACTGGTTATGAAGACAACTAAGGAAAGCCTGGACCACTCGCTGCTCCAGTGCTGGGACCCACAGCAGCTAGTGGGACTATCATTCTCTCTGTGTAGATCCAGCCGTTGAGTTCATTTCCCTTCCTAACATCAAGTAATAAAAAAATAACGCTGATCTTCTATCATCATGCTTGTTACAGGAGTGGCTTAAATAAATAGTTCTTACCTTAGACTACAGCGAAGTCTTAAATTAAAATCAAAACTAAACATTCAGGAAATTTACACCAATATAATCCTTTCTGAACATCAGGTGTGCCCTATTTAGTGTAGTGGGATGCAATTTATCCTGCCAATAGAGCATAGTGCCAACTCACTCACATGGCATACATGCAGTTGATGATAAATCTTTTCTTTATGCCAAGTTACTCCTTATGTCTATAGTAGATAAAACTGAAGGGATATGGGGTGGTTAGGTGGCACAGTGAATAGAGCACCAGCCCTGGAGTCAGGAGGACCTGAGTTCAAATCCAGCCCAAGACAGTTAACACTTATTAGCTGTGTGACCTTGGGCAAGTCACTTAACCCTAATTGCCCTGCCTTCCCCCTCCAAAATGCCAAAAAATACCCAAAACAAAACAAAACAAACAAAAAACCTGAAGGGACTAACAGTGCAAGGAAATGGAAACTAATGAGCCCAAAAGCTAAGTTCTTGTGACCTCTGACATTCCCAAAAGAAAAAGTGGGAAGCAGAAGGATGTCTAATTTTACAAATGAAGTATGGCACCTGAGGGCTAAATGTTCTGCGTCCTTCCCTCAACCTCAAGGGAAAAAAAAATCTTCCCCCACAAAATCTCTGTCCTAAAAAACAAATTTGCCCCAAGACAGTAAATTCCACATGGACTCATCCGAACACCTTGAAATTAATGCTGTGCAAATATCCTTGGGGAATCAAGGCTATGAGCATGATTTTGGTATTTACCTGTAAACCTATCAGGATAAAGGTCAGGCTTTATTCACTGATTTATCAGAGGGGGATCTTAAACTTTAACCTGTAGCCATCGAGGATCAAAAGGGTTAAGGATCAGTTAGGAAACCCCTGTTGTGAAAACGGAAGTTTACAGTAAGCTCAGAAGCGGAACCATCAGCCCCAGTGCTAGGCAGAGACACTCAGGGCAATCTGAAGAATGATCGGTTCTCAGAAAACCTAAATCCCCTTCATGCTGTCAAGAACTAATCTTCCTGACATGAAAGGCAGTGAATGCATTGTCATTTGTGACCATGCTGTTGCTCTTAGAATGGAATTTTCTTGCTTTCTGCAGGAAAAGCTCCTGGTGTCTGTTCCCATAAGCTTATGATTTTTAAATCCACCACGGACCTAATAATGACTGGACCATCTCCTTCACAGAAATCCTATTCAAAGTTATTCTACTCTGCTCTGGAAATTAACAAAATCATAATATTTTCCCCTTAAAAAATAAAATAAAGCAAAAATCACTTGTTTAGTGGATTCCCAGTCATCTTCCTGCTCCTCCCCCAGCTGCCAGAAGCTCAAGGGATCTTTGTGTATCTCTTCTCCCATGTCAAGATGCCTCCTTTTCTTCTCTTGTTCACTTCTCAACCCTTATTTTCACCTTTCTTACTCAACTGAAACTTCATTCTTCAATGTTACTAACCATCTCTTACTTGCTAAATCTAATGATCTTTTCTCAGAACTCACTCTTCTTGAACTCTGACCCCCCCCCCCTCCACTCCAGGATTCTGTTTTCCCTTGGTTTTCATGATATTGCTCTTATCTTGGTTTTCCCTTACCTATTTGGTGAGCTTCATAATTTCATTATGAAATTTATTATGAAAATTATGAAATTAACCTGCCACAGTTTCCCCAACCATGATCCAAATGCTTTCTCCAAACCATAGCTATTCCCCAAGGCTCTACCATGAGTCCTCTTTTTGCTCTTGACATACTCTTCTCAGTGATCTATCTCATTAGTATCTAGGGCTTCGATGATTAATTCTATACAGATGTCTCCTATACATAGACAACTCTAAATCTTTCTTTAGTTCTCTTCTGAGCTCGTCCTACATCAAGCACCTACTAAACATCTCCAGTTAGATGCCCCTTAGGTCATCCTATTGGCTACAAAGTCAATATGATGAAAACATTTTCCCCTCCTTAAGCCTCTCCCTCTTCCTGACTTCCCTATCTCTATTGAGGGCACCCACAATTCTTCTGACCATACAGATTCTCAACCTGAAAGTCATCCTCTACTGGTCTCTCTTCCCCTATTCAACCAGTTGCCAAAATCATCCACTGCATTCCTGGCCATCACTAGTCATCTTGATTTTTGTCTTTTTGTCTTGCCATTACTTTGATGACTCTGGAAGAGGGAGTAAGGGGGACAACTTTGTGTAACTTTGCCTCACTTAAATCCAATTCATGGGCAAGTCAAGCCATCACCAGGGATGTCATTGGTCTTCTTCCAAAACAAAGAAACAACAACAACGTGTCCACAGATAAGTAAATAGGGGAGGGGGAAGGAACAAGCTTTCTTACAAGTGGCATACTATGTTCCAGGTACCATACCTAAACCTTTTGAAATATTATATCATTTGATAGTGCGTATAAGATATATAGTCAATTTTTAAAAAAAAGGTATTGGAGGGGGATACTAACATTGGAAGGAATCAGTTGACTCTTGAAGACACCTCAGGCAAGGAAGAAAAGTACCTCAGGCCTGGATGATACATCACCTGTAGGCCAAAGCAAAGAACCAGGAGATGGAATGTGGTATACGAGGAGCAGTAAGAAGACTGGTTGAACCAGACAATACAGGCCAGTATACAATGCATATATGCAAGATTAAAAAAAAACAACCCAAAACTATGTTCCTTCACACAGACCAAAACTGAAATGAAAAAAAAAAACCGAAGCAAAACTAATTTCATAAACTTGTTTTATAACCATTTATTGGGAACTAAGAACTTACTGTTCAGTTTCCCCCAGTGTTATCTTTAGCATCAGCTGGACTTCCCAAGAAAAGCTCTTATCACACACAAGACCCACTTTAAAATTTGGGACATTTTGGCTGATGAGCTAGACCCAAAAGAGGGCCTCCAGAAAAGAGATAAGTCTTGAAAAAAGGACTGTATGAGGATCAGAGAAAGAACTGGGGACATTCAGCCTGATCAAAAAAAAACTTTGGGTTGGGGACGGACAGGGCTGTCCTTTGGACAAGGAACAACAGGGGGCCAAAGGGTGGAGGAGATACTGAGTCAGATGTCTGCTCCACATAAGGAAAAACCTCCTATTAACAAGAGCAGTCCCAAAGTGGACTGGGCCGCCTCTGTAGGGAGTTCCCAGTTACTGAGAATCTTCAAGTTGAGGCTTGGATGCTTTTTTTTCCAGGGAAATTGTTGCTCATTTCTGCTCAGGTGTGGTTTGGCCCCTGTGACTTCTGAGGTCCCTCCTAGCTCTGAGAGTCTGTGAGTCTATGAAATGAAAGTTTGACTTAACTATGAAAAGATTGATTGCTGTTTATGGAAATTATACTTGGAAAAAAAAATCCACTTTCACCTAGTAAATGAGTTGCTGGGGAAACAGATCAAAGGGCTCAAGACTGATTAGGGCCTGTACTCAGATAAAGAAGTCAGTGAAACCTCTCTTTTTCAAATGCTCTGCCAGCAGCTGACTGTCTTCCCACAGACATGTACTTCCTGGATCCTTGTGCCCAGAATCCACAGAACTTGGAATCTTTCAAGACCATCGGCAATAACAGTCTTGACTGATTGTTCACAATAAATTAAAGGCACATGGGCTCTCCACAAACAAGAGTATAAACTGAATAAGCAAACAAAATCAAGGATATTGATCATATTAAGGACAATTCAACTGAAAGGTAAGTATGTGGGTCATTATTTATTAAAATGGAATTATATGTTCCCTGTTCCCACTGTGCTACCCAACCTCCTCAGAGCTATGGGCTCCAAGAGGGTTGGCCTGTTTTTTTCCTTTCTTTATAACCCCAGTGCCTGGCAAACAGTAGGCATTTAATATATGCCAACTGACTGACTGACTGACTGAGGATGAAGAACGAGACATACATTTTTGGACAGGGTCAATGTGAGAATTTGTTTCGCCTGACTATGAATATTTGTTATAAAAGTATCCTTTTTCTTTTCTTTTTCAATGGGTGGGGAGGAAAGAGGGAGAGAAAAGAAAGGTTTGTTAACTTTAAAAAGTTTAATAGAATTTGCTCAGCTATACTTAGCTTTAACTGTATCTAATAGTGATTCATATACATTAGAGCCCAGAAGACAACATAGACAGAAGGGATAGGAACCAAGGCTCACGGCTGGGAGAAGGTATGTAGACACATGCACAGGACACTGGGAAGGGAAGCAGATGCTTGTAACAAGGAAGTCCCTCCAGGAAGGGAGGATCTTTTCTCAGGGTCCCCCTGAACCATGCTTACTGGGGTGTTCTGCAACTCCAGACTAGGGAGAAAAGATGGATGAGAGATACTTTGAGGCTCTTAGATAGAGTAAAAGGAAGCTAACTACCTCCAGAGGTAAACCCAGAGTCCAAGGGATGAGAGAAAGAGAAACAGAGAGAGAGACACAGAGAGAGAGAGAGACAGAGACAGAGACAGAGATAGAGGCAGAGAGAGGAGAGAGACAGAGAGAGATCCTTACAAAGAGAAAGAAGTATGCAAATATATATACTCGGGCTCTTTTCTGAGCCAGGGAACACACACACACACACACACACACACACACACACACACACACACACACACACCTCTCCCTCTTCACCTCCTCCTTAAAAGACAAAACAAAACCCCATCGAACACTGTCTCCCCCATTCTTCAGCTTTATACACGTTTTCAGACTTCAGAACATGCAGACATCATCAGCATCCCCTCACTTCTTCCCATGGTCATCAGAAGTATCCTTTGTCCTCTCTCCGCTCCAGTCTGGCCTCACAACATCTGCTTCTTCTCTACATAAACATGTCATCACGAAAGATCGTTCTAGAACAGGTAGGTTTCTTCTACTGGGACCAGAACATACTGTGTGTGGCAGGGCAAGGTCGCCTGTGGGGGACACTCTGAAGACAGCATTCTGCCAAATTCTGTTTTGGGAACCATGCAGTGACCTTGCATTCTTTTACTGGGCCTAATCTCTTTTCATTTTGTTTTGAATGTGGGCAGGAGAGTTTAGAATTGTTGATTCATGCTATATCTTTAAAAATAATTTTTAAAAAATTAACAAGCACCCATTGGGGGTGGGGAGGTAGTTGGGTGAAGAAGAACAAAATATGCAGTGTCAAGCAGAAACAAACTCCCACATTGGACATGTCCAAAAAGAAGCCTTGTTCTGCTTTTTCATCCATCCATCCTCTATCAGTAGGGAGAGCTCACTCTTTATCATGAATCCTCTGGAATCATGTTTAGTCACTGCATTGATTTGAGTTCCTAAGTCTCTACAAATTGTACATTTTCACAATGTTGTTCTAGAATATATTGTCTGTTCTCTGCTCACTTTTCTCTGCATCGCTTCATCCAAGATCTTCTAGGTTTTTCTGAAAGTGATCTCTTCGTCCTAAAAGTACAATATTATACAATTACATTTGCACCCAATATATTGTACTTTTTGAACCGGTATCACACAATTGTGATTATTACTGCTTTGTAATGCAAGTTGAGATATGGTATTGCTAGGGCTCTTTCCTTCCCAATTTTTTTTCATTACATTTCTTGAGAGTCTTGACTTTTTGTTACTCCAGATGAATTTCATTATTACCTTTTCTAGTTATATAAAGTGATTTATTGGTAGCTTGATTTGTATGGCACCAAATAAGCAAATTAATTTAGGAAGTATTCTCATTTTTATTATATTGGCTTAGCCTACCCATGAGCAATTAATATTTCTCCAATTATTTAGGTCTGTTTCTATTACTATAAAAATTGTTTCATACTTGTATTGACATAGTTCTTCTGTGTGTCTTGGTAATAAGAATGACTACTAACTATTTTATACATTCTGTAGTCATTTTAAATGAATTTTTCTCTCCCTGCTGGGTTTTGTTGGTAATACATAACAAATGCTCATTATTTTTGTGTAGATTTATTTTATGTTATTCAACTCTGATGAAGTTATTGTCTTAATTAATCTTAGTTGACTCGTAAGGAATCTCTAAGTGTACCATCATATCATCTGCAAAAAGCTGTACCTTTGCTTCTTCTCTGCCTAGACTGATTCCCGCAACAGCTTTTTATCTCATTGCTACAGTGAACCTTGATAGCATTCTACAAACAGGAGTGGCTATAATGGACATCTATCCACCTGGTATGTCCTCCAACTGTCCCAGGAGTACAGTAGTCAGGCCTATGGTCAATAGGGTTGGGAAAGGGAAATAGTGGGGTCTTGAGAATAATTCTACTACCATCTTCCCAAGGCAGCTTCTCTTGACCCTTCCACTCTCTCTTCCCGGACAGCCACTGGAAACTAAATCAACAATAGTATTCCTGTAACACCTACTATGCGCCAGGCTCCAAGCTGAGCACTTTACAAGTATTATCTCATTTGTTCCTCACGACCACACTGGGAAGAAGATGCTATTTTTATCCACATCACCATTTTACAGTTGAGGAAATTGAAGCAAACAGAGGTCAAGTGACTTGCCCAAGGTCACAAGCTAGTGAATATAAGGCTGGATTTGAACGCTAGGTCTTCCTGAGTCCAGGCCCAGCACTCTGTGTACTCCGCCCCGACATGGCTGGCTCTAGAGAGATGGGCACCCAGATAGGCTTACTATGACCTGGCTCCCGTTTTATAAGAATTTCAGCAAGCTGAGTGTCAGGGAAGAAAATCGGCTTGCTGTCAACCTACCCCTTTCCTCTTCTTCAGCTAAACTTGGAAATCAGAGAAGGGTCACCAAACAGAGACACTGAAAGGAAAACATCACAGTCACAGAACCAGGTGGAAGTGCAGAGTTAATCCTTCCCAGGAAATCCTTGAGCAATAATCATGAAGAATTGTTGTGTAAAAGAATGTGAAGCTGAGCTCTTTGAGGGAGGAAGAAGATTCTGTGCACACCCTGAGAAGTCACTCAATGCCCTGATAACAGGCTGACATGGTTCTGCAAACTGTCTCTGCAGAACGAGCTGGAGCTCAGCCTGGACCCCTGGACGAGCTACTGGGTGCAGGGCTTCAGGTCGGGACGGGCCCTCCCTACTGTTTGCGTGTGAGGAACCTTCTCAACCAAGAAACTTGCTTCTCAATTAACTCCCTTGCAAGCGCAATAAATATTGATAATTGGAATTCTCTCTGCTCTGCCCTAACTCCCTCCTCTTCCTCCAACACCTCTACTGGCTGAAATTCTTTCTGTCTTTCACACAATCTAAGAGAGTGGGGAAGATGTCCGAGCACACCCACACCTGACCTAGAATCCAGTGTTAAGTATCAAATGTTCAGCTAAGTACAAAATTTTGTTTTGTTTTGTTTTAAGCCTCTTTCAGAGTTCAAACCAACCTCAGACATTCCCTAGCTATGAGACCCTGGGCAGGTTACTTCACCTTCTTTGTCTCAGTTTCCTCATCTGTCAAATGAGCTGGAGAAGAAAATGGCAAAGCACTCTAGTATCTCTGCCAAGAAAACCCCAAATGGGGGAACGGCCAAACAAATTGTGGTATACGCATGGAAGGAAATGTTATGCCATAAGAAATGACTAAATAGAAAATTTCATAGGAAACTGGGAAGACCTCTTTGAACTAAGGCAGAATTGAGTGAGCAGAACCAGGAGAATAATTTGTACAGTTAGAAGAGCTGACATTTATATGGCATTTGGTACACGTGCCAGGCACTGTGCCAAGCACTTTATTGATCCTCACAACAATTATTATCCCCATTTCACATATGAGGAAACTGAGGCGAGGTTAGATGACTTGTCCAAGGTCACAAAACTAGTTAAGTGTTGGAGGATTCCAGGCTGGTTGCTCGATCCGCTGCACCACTCAGCTGCCTTACACAATGACAATATTATAGAGAACAATAACTGTGAATGATAGACTTTATGATAAATCACTAGTCTAAAAGAATGAAGATGGAACATTTCACTCACCTGCTGAGAGAGATTTGATTAACCTCAAACACAGAGGGGATAGATGCCTTCAGATGCAGCAAGCGTGGCAATTTATTTTGCTGGTCGTGTAGATATGTACCTAGCGCTTTATTTTTCACAGTTTATTTTACTTTCTCAGTGGGGGAAGGGTTTTTGGAGGGATAGCTTAGTAAAAGAAAAAAAGATATCTGTGCTATGATACACCAAGTTTATTTTCAACATAATGTACTACACAGGGTGCTGCTCTGAAAGAAATCTCAGCCCCTGAACCACACTGTCAAAAAGGAACTATGAAAATATACTGCGTCATCTTCCTAATAAAAATAAGTATTTCAGTGCCTTGCTCTAATAGGCTGGGACTGTTGCTGACATTACTGTTATCAGTAATTGGGGAGGAATATTGTTATTGGGGAATGGGGAATATTTACTGAAAAAAAATCATTTAGAAATAATTTTATTGTCCCTAGTTGACAGATGGAGAAACTGAGGCTCAGAGGTTCAGTAGCTTTCTTGTAGTCACACAGCTATAGTTGTAGGAAGGAAACTACTTCAAGCCCTTAGGGATCTGAAGTCCTCTTGCCCAAAGTTACATTCCCAATGGCAGAAGTAGGATTTGAACCCAGGTCCTCAGACTGAAGGGGATGGGATCAGAACCTCGAAAAGGAAAAGATCATGTCTTTAGGATCTGGACCCCAAAAAGGAAAAGCCCCTGGCCTTTCACACGTGGCCCAGGTCTCCGGCGTTTGCCTGGGGCAATTGGCCCTTTCCAGTTAATTAACTTCCTTTTCTTTGTCTACACCTGGCCCCATCCTAGACCACTCTTAATTCCATCTAGACCCCTTCTCTGTTCCCACAGTCTTCTGTCCCCCCCCCATTAAATAGCTCAGATTCAAACTAGCCCGACTGTATTGACAAGCATCACAAGTGCTCAGCTTCCTTAAGAGTCTGGCCAGCATGGTGGATTGTGTTCTAATAAACCTTGTCTTTGGCTGAAAGAAGGCCAGAGCCGAATTCATTCGGGCAGGACCTGCACGTCACGATTTCAGGGTCCCCCTCACCCCTAAACCTCAATAAGACCAGTGTAAATCATGTGCCATTTCCCCTTCACCAGGCTGCCTCCTCTCATGTCTGTAACCAGTAGGCTTCAAGGCTCACTAAAACAAAGTCTCCCAACTATAAGGGCAAGGCTCCCTCTGTGGCCTCCCACTCTCCTCTGGCAGCCCTCAATTTCCCTGACTGCAGATTTACTCCACGTGCAGCATCAAGATCTGTCTTTCTCTCTGACATAATTTTAACAATATAACCATTCCAAAAATGTTCTTTCTTCCCAGCTGCCAGTTTCCAGGCCTAACTTTGAGCTATTTCTCCTCAGACCTGGCTGGCCGAGGCTGATTATTCAGAACACTGGGTAATCTTTTGGATATTTAGAAATTTCCTTAAAAAACTGATCTGTGGATATAGGGGACTGAGGAATAAAAGGCATGATAATCCAGGGAGGGAACAGTCACAAGCAAAACAAATTTCCTGACCTAGAAGGGGATGATTAAGTGGGTAGAGGGAGGGAAGAAAAAGAACCAGGATCCAAGGGCCTCTCTTAGACACCTGGAACGTAGCTGAACCAACTTTGATATGTTACATACATAAAGGTAGCGTTACTGCACCAAGAGAAAGAATGAAAGAGGTGATTTCAGAGAATCTGGGGTGGTCTTTTAGTGGCACCCAATTCTGTGCGTGAGGAAAAATGATCAGAAGGCAGTTCAGAAAGGAACACAGACAAGGAGGGCAGTACTGAAATTAAATTGTAGACTTCATTACACAGTAATGGTTGTTTTTAAAGCAAGCAGCATGAAGAGGAGATTTGCAGTTTCATATGTAATGCTCTTGTGTTCTGTTGTATATATGAAAATGCTCTTTTCTGGTGTGTGTTTGGTTTTTTATCTTATTTTTTACAAATGAGTAACAAAGTCATCTAGAAACGTCCTTTTTGGGTATTTATGTTTGTTTGCTTTTTTTTTTAAGAAACTGTTCTAGTAATAAAGTCATCTAGAAACAGGTATTTGAGGGGTTTTTTTTAGTTGTGTTTTTTTTTTAAAGAAACTAATCTAGTAATGAAGTTTTCAAAGAATGGAAAAAACTGCCACTTCCCCAGCCAGTGACTTTATGGAATACAAAACTCAGCCTGTGCTCCTAGCATTTGATTCATCAGACATGAATGTGTGTGTGTGCCTGAAAGAATACTGGACTTGGGGTCTGATCACTGGCTTTCCAGTTCAAAGCTGTGTGACTTTGGTCAGGATTCTACCTCTCTGACCCTCAGTTTCCTCATCTGTGAAATGGGACTGCTGGGCTCTCCTGAAGTTTATGCCTCTACAAGGATCTGAACCTTTGGACTTAAGGGCGGGTGACAGGTGTTTGTCGTCCTCTTGAAAAGCCCAGTAAGTTTTCTGTAAATTAAATTAAGGCCAGGCCGAGGTCTCAGAGAGACATCTGGCCTCTATCTAGGGGGTAAGAGGCTGCTTTAAAGTCAGTGTCTCTGGAACTTCAGTCTCTGGGCCACCAGATGGCGATGTTGTCAAGTGAACTATGGATGGTGGGGGCAGAGGATGGGAGGTCTGAGAAGGGTGGGTCAGTGGCTTAGAGCCCAAAGGCACCTCCAAGGCCGTCTAGTCCAACTCCCTGTTTTATAGATGCCCGGATGGGTTAAGGGGTTTGTCCCCGTGATGGGAAGGGATCTGAACACAGGTCTTCCTATCTCTCATCACCAAGCTTGTTGAGGTGTGGTCCCTCCCAATTAGAAAATAAGCTCCCGGAGGGCAGGGAACTCCCAGTTTGTGCTGGGCATCCCAGCACAGATAATGGCTTCACAAACGTGCTTCTTTCACTGAATCCTGGTCCTTATGGCTCCACTTTTTCCCATTTGTATCATTTCATACAAGGCTTAAAACTTTTTTTTTTTTGGTAACCAGACAACAGCCCTAAATGAGTACTTAATTATGACCATCCCTAAACCAAGGGAAGGAATTGTTGGGCAAAAGACTACACAGGAAGAACTGGGAGGACATTCCTCAGGGAGGGGCCCATTTACATGACTACAGCCTTTAAACCAGCTCACATTCAGTGGTTAATAAATATTTATTGAATGAAGGTTCTGTGAATTGAACTGGGAAAAGTTCTTGGGCCTTTGTTGGTCTAAAGACTAAGATCTGTCCGTAAAAGACTTGCACTTGGCACATCTTGCATTTATTTGGATGTGCCCGGATTAGGTCTACACCAGAGAAACGATCCTCTAGGCCAATCCTCATCTTACTCAAAGCACTAAGGGAAGGAAGAGCTGGGACTCCAGTTGGGGGCTAGCTGGCTCAGAGTTTGGTGCTCTTCTCAAGATAAGACCTGAATCTTACTGAAACTACAAACGATTGTTATCCTTTTTTACCAAAGTCTAAACTGCAATCTGATGCACGAATTGCTGGATTGTTTCCTTTTCCCTGACTGCTGACTCTAGCCTCCCGAACAACCTTTTTGTCGTCTATGCGATGTTGGTGGAAACTATTGGTCCAAGCAAGGATGAATTTCACAGTCAATCAGTGAAAGGACAAAATCTGTGAAAATAAGAGCAAAGTCTTTGTGCTAGACGAGCACCCAGATCTACCCCCAGCAGAGTATTTCTTATAGAAAACATAGGGAGTGGAGGGGGGGATGCTGCATTTACACAGATCAGTCTGGGAAACACATCAACAACCTACAACAGATCTTCAAGAGTCATTTCACAAAACCAAACCCTTCGTTTTAAGGACAAGAAAACTGAGACCTGAAGGCTTTGGCCAAGTTAAAGTGCATAGAAATGGCAGAGCTGGGATTTGACCTCATGCCCTCCAATGGTAAATTCAGCAAACCTGCCATTGCCCTACCAAGAGTGGGGAACCTGTGGACTGGAGGCCACATGTGGCCATCTAGATCCTAAAGGGGGGTCCTTTGACTGAATTCAAACTTCACAGAACAAATCCCCTTAAATAAAAGGATTTGTTCCAGGGTCACTTGCAAAGTTATTAAAGTTCACTTCAATAAATGGTGATTGACACCCTCTGATTTACCAGGCACTGTGCCAAGGGATCGGGGCATACAAAAATAGTAAGATGTTGCCCCTCTCCTCAAGATGCTTCCAGTCTTGTAATGAGAATGAGACAAGCACCATGATCACAACTATCTTCATAATATCCTGTAAGTAAAAGTATCATTCTACCTGTTGAGGTTTAGGGGTGCTGGGACCCCTAAATAACATCTTATAGATGAGGAAACTGAAATACTAAGAAGACAAGTGACTTGCCAGGCAGCTAAGTGGTTCAGTGGGTAGAGGTGAGCAAGAGCTCCGTTCAAATCTGGCTTTAGCCACTTCCAAGTTGGGGACCACTGGAAGTCACTTAATCTCTGGCTTCCTCACCCACCTCACCAGTAAAATGTGGATGATAAATAACAGCACCTTCCTCACAGGGTTCTAAGGATCAAATGAAGTAATAAAGTACTTTAAAATACTTTACAAACCTAAACGGAAGATTTTGTTATTGTTGTGTCTAGGTTAGAATTTTAAACAAGGGATCTGCCGTACCAGTCATGAACTCCTTCTACTACCATTAGGGGGCCCCTTCCCCCCTCCCCACCCCACTGGAAGGGACTCAGAGACCACATGCCTGGAGGGAGCTAATTCAGCCTTTGGAAATTATGCCCTAGGGTTCTGCTGTCCAGACTGATGAGAAACCCCCTGCCAATATTTGGTGACCCCATGACACTGTGCTATCTTCTCAGAACACAGTAATATTTTTATAAATAAAAAAGGCATTTACCTTTTCATTCATTCATTCATTTATTCATTCATGATAGGAAGAGATAAATGGTCTAAGCCATGTACACTGTGGTCTACATTGGTCCCAAATTAAAGCAGCAGGCCTGGATGGCCTAGTTTTTACCTGGAATAATCCAGTCTAAATCTGCCCCTTTCATTACTGGCCTGTAACAGTATTCTAAAGAGGGGGTTTGTGATCCAGTATCTCAATGGACCAACTGACTGAAAAGAATATTTGACTGACTGACAAAAGTAGCCAAATATGAACCATGACTATTCACTAAAATCCCAGAGAAGGGCTATGCTTGAGCAACAAAGCTCCCCCTTTTTCCTGGACTGGAGGCAGGCCTGTCTTCCTAATGGATGGACCCCTTATCTCCTGGATACTCCATTTCAGCTATGGCAAAGGGCAGGCACTGAAGGTTCAAGAGCTAGAGAGGTTGCTGCTGCTTGCCCGGCAGGAGTCACACCCCTGAATCCCCATCTCCAAGCAGGCAGCAGCCACCTCGAAAAGTAGGTCACAGGTGGCTGCCTGCTCTTGGCTGCCAGAGCCTTCGCTGAGGCGGAGCAGGCGCCCTAAGAACTGACATAGCAGCAGAGCAGAGGTGCCCAGAGCTCCTTGGCCCACTTCCTTGAAGCAGGCTCGTGGCTTGGGGAGTCCAAAATGAACAGGCTACCTCATTGGCCTCGAGCTCTCAGAAGTACTGGAAGGCAGGCTCTACCCTTGTCCTACTCCTGTGGCCACCTCCCAAGGGGCCTGAGCAGTATGAGGTAGGAAAAGCGCTGGCAAGCCTCGGCCAATGCCAGGGCATGGTGCGCGACCCCATCTAGCCCAGCTTCTCTGTCCCAGACTGTTACTTGGCCACGATCTGTGCCATAATTCTCACTAACCAAACAGAAAGGCACAGAGGACCACCGTGGGAGAACTGGCCTTGCCTCCACTGCTCCATCTAGGTTTTATATTTTGTCCCATGGATACAAAAATATTAGGGACAGTTAAGTGGTATAGTAGACAGTGAAGACCTGAGTTCCAATCCTGACTTAGACACTTTAACCTCTGTTTGCCTCAGTTTCCTCATCTGTAAAATGGGTATAATAATAGCCTCCATGTCCCAGAGCTATCCTGAGGATCAAATGACCCCATACATGTTTTTGCAAAAACTCAACCTGCTATAAAATTACCAGTTATTGTTACTGCAGTACTATTAGTTATCATTATTACTAATTATTGTATTACTGCTAGCTATTGTGTATCATATGCACATACACATATCTATGAATCCCTAATTCTACTCCACTCCATCACGGTATGATGTTGTTCTTTAACCTTTCATCCCCTCTCAGTGGGGTGCTTCCATTTCCCTTCACTAATTAATTAATCATTCATTAAGTACCTCTGGGTACTAGCACCTCACTAGCTGCTAGGAATACGGATAGAAAAGTAAAGGAGCTTAAATTCTTGTGGGGTTAAGGAGATGGATGGATAAGCATTATACAGAACCTACTATGTGCCAGGAGGCAGCTAGACAGCTCCGTGGATAAAGCACTGAGCCTGGAGTCAGGAAGATCTGAGTCACTTAACCTCTATTTGCCTTAATCTACCCGAGGAGGAAGCACAACCATCCACCCCAGTCTCTTTGCCAAGAAAACCTCATGGACAGTACTGATGTGCTACGGTCCGAAGGTCTGACCGATAGTTGGACACGACTAAATGGTTGAACAACAACATACCAGCACTGCAATAAGTGGTTTGTTTTTTAATATCCCATTTGAGCCTCAGAGTTATCAGCACCATGCTGCAGCTGAGGACTAGCCCAAGATAACACTGCTGGGAAGTGTCTAAGGCTGTCTTTCTGACTCCAAGTTCAGAGCTCTCTCCACAGGGCCACCAGCTTCCTGCAGTGGGAAGATAAGGGGGTAGAGGGAAGGAGGAAATAATGAAATAGAAGGCAGGTACAAACTGACTCCACGAGGCCTTGAGGGTGCTAACTGCCCGGCTAAAGTCTCTCTGACAAGGCATGCACTATTCACGACCACACGGACCCTTGCTAGAGTCTAGGGTTTCACCAAGTATACCAGTGTGTGCCTGTGTTTGGGGGGAGGGAGGTGAGCAAAAGGGTCACCATATAGCAACAACCTGGTGACCAAACCACAGTGATTTAAGTTTTCCCAAATTCAGAATTTGTAAATCCACCAAATCCTTAAGCTCAAGCTCAGGGACTTTTATGTTATTGTTCTGAGAGGTTTTGACTCAAGCTGGGAAAACCCACTGGGAGACGGATCATCTTTCAGCCCTAGAAGCCAACACTCATCCATAATGAAACAGTGACCCAAAGAACAGGATTCCTGAGGGAGGCCTCTCTGTCAAGGGTGCTGATGTTACTTGTTGGGCCTTAGTTTGCCTGAGAGGAGGAGCTGGAAGGATGGGCTGCCCAGGAAGAGACCTAGGGGTGCACAGTGAGAGCGCACAAAGCGGCAGATTGAAAAAGGCCCCAAAGAGACTGGCTAATGGTCACAAGGGAACCAAAGGGTCTTGAAGCTCCGTCCCTCAAGTTTCTGCCCTCTCCACAAAAACTCCCAAACCAAGTTATCTGGAAGCATTTCTCCAAATTTGGAAGTCCCTCCTTTCTTCCCTTTCCTAAATCTTTTCCTCACAATAGCAGAACTCCTGGTCCAAGGCAGTGAGAAGAGAGAAAAAACAGCAGGTGCCCATTATGGGCAAGAAAACTTGACTAGGCTGCTCTGTGAATAGGTCACCTCATAGGCACACAAACTCCTGGGTGCAAAAAATGCATGTTCCTGCTGAGGGGCACACAGGCCCAGCAGGCACAGATAAAATCAAAATATTTGACCAGCAAGGAGCGGCAGTTCATACAACTGGATGTTTAGAGCTGAAATGGGGCCTTAAGAGACCACTGGGTTCAATTCTGTAGCTTACAGAAGAGGGAACAGACGGCCAGAGAGGTCACACAGCTACTAAGTAGTTGAAGTGGGATTTGAACTCAGTTTTTCCTGACTCCAAATCCCAAACTCACAATCTGATGATATTCCATATGGTTTAAAGCCCAGCCCAGAGCTAGGTAGGAAGTAGTCCCCATCCAGTCACCACGGGCAGTCCTAAATAACAGGGATCTCTGACCATGGCCCCATGAGATCTGCATCAGGCAAATTCCCCAAATCCTATTTGGATTCTAACGACCAAAGTCACTGCACTGATATGCCCAGGGACCATTTTCCGCCACACTGCCCCTCCAGCCATCATAAAAAAGGCATTTGCTAACATTCACACAGCCCTGTACTCTCCTTTATTGAAACAGTTCTATGAGTGGGGCCCAATGAGGAGGAACCCGAGGCCCACAGCAGGGCCTTGGCTGGCTGGGGGTCACTCAGGGAGTCTTCATCAAGGTTCAGAGCCCAAGCCAGAGTTCTTCTGGGCTAGAAGCTCGGCACTGGGCACTGTTTTTATCAAGAATGGAGAGGAGGGTCTCAGAAAATGCAGCCGAGGCTTTCCAACCAGAACTGAGCCCTTGGTAAAGCTAATGAACATTTATTTCCTCATAGTCACACCCACCACAGAAAATCTCCCACATTAAAGCAACCTGATCATCCTGGCTGAGAAGGAGCCGCCTACATTCAACTGTGCAGTCTGCTTTCACACCAAGGGATGACCTGAGGAGCCTCTCCCCTCCTCCATGGTCTAGTACCATAAGGTCACCTCCTCTCCCCTCTCCCCTTGGCTGGCTCCCCTGTGGGGACACCTCCCCTTCCCTCCCCCACAGTCTGGTACCATGGAATCCTCTCCTCTGCCCTCTACTCCCCTGGGGGCCTGGATGCAGGCAGCAGTGCCTGTGACTCCTTTTTGAGTGTTTATTCCTATCTGTTTATTCCCATCTGAAGGATCTCAGAGTTGGACTGGGCAATGCAGTCCAGCCTATGCCTGAAATGAGAACTCTAAGGGTTCCCATGCTTAATAATTCAGAGAATGATTCAATTTAACACATTTGTTCGGCACCAACTCTGCCTCGGCCCTCAAGGAGCTTATAGGCTAATAAAGGGGATATGACACCCACTGATGAAGATATCAAGTGAGGTATAAAGTAATATCAGGTTTGAGGGGTGAAACTTGTCAAGCTCTGTGCTAAGCCCTGCCGATACAAACAAAGTCCCTGCCCTCAAGAAGCTTACAGTCTAGCAGGGGAGGGACAACAGGCACACAACAGATAGTCTCCATTCTGATAGGAAAGGCACTAGCATTGAGGAATGGTTTGGAAAGGCTTTGTGGAGGCTGAAGCATCTTCAGCGGTTTTAAAGGATGGGGACAATTCAAGGGAAGAAGGACAGAGGACAAGGCATCCCATGAACAGGAATATCCAAGAACCAAGGAAGAGAGACAGGCCAGTTGGGCTGCAGAGGTAGTGCCTGGAGGGAAATGGGCTAAAACAGGAGTTGAAAGGTCACGGCCCGAATGCAGACCTGGAGTGACCAGGCTGGACATTTTCCCCCAGTAAAATGAATCCCCAGATCACTTGCTTTTGTCAAAGATGAAGGGAAATTGATAGCTTTTTTAGGTGAGCTGAGGGCAATTTTTAGGCTTTAAAAAATGAAAAGATAAATCGTTTGTGATTATGGGACTAATAAAAAATAACTTTTTAACATGTGAAATCTATTCTGCATTGTATACCACCAGATTTTTGCTTTTGTTCACCAAAATAAGATCATGATGCCTTTTCTTCAATTCACTGATTGGCTGTGAACTGGTTAAGTAAGTCCTTCCATTGATATCTGACTCTGCCACTTACTGTCTATGTGACCTCCTTGTTGGTAAACTGAAGGCCTTGGGCTGGGTAACTACTGAGGTGCCTTCCAGCTCCAAAGAGATAATGACCAGAGGCATAGGATGGTGGAACTCAGAGCACTCAACTGGGGGGTCAGTAGAAGGCTCAAAGAACCTGGCTTAGTTACTTCCTCCCTGTGGCTCAGTATCTTCATCTGTAAAGATATTCTTTAAGAACCGTACTGGGTCTAAATCCCATGATGACCCTATGCCAGACAAGGGACTTTAAACTTCCTTTGGAAGACAAGAGGGCCTGAGAAAAAGGTCTTCCAAAGTGACCAAATCTAATCAGAGCTATTCATAAGGAAAGTCTCAGAAGCAGCAGGAACGAGGTAGTGAAGGAGGGCAAGTCTGCAGGAAGGCCTGGCAGCTACTGCAATTTTCAAGCAAGAGGCAGTAATCCATGCCAGGATGAAGGTGGTGGCAGAAGAAACAGGAAGAGAGGAGGCCAGAGATGTTTTGGAGCTAACAGTCACAGGACTTGGGAAAAGACTGGCTCTGAAAGGAAATGGAGCACTGAAGGTAAATGTGGAAGCTTTGAACCCTAGTTCCATTGGGCTCAGTAGCTCAGCCTCCTGAATGGAAAGATCCCAGCTTTCAGGGTCTTTCTTTAACATTCCTAAAATCTCAGATGTAAATGTCCTTCTTTGTTAGATCAACTCCCCAACCACATTTTTGCCTTTCCTTCACGTACACTTAGCCTAATGAGAGAGCAATCTATTCCCAAAAGCATGTCTTAGGGCCTTTACTCAAATTTTCCTGAAAAGCAAGCTCACTGGGGTATGCATGTTCTAGGGATGCCCACCTATTAAAATAGGAAAGTTAACAAAAACTCCATATACCAAGAAAAAGAAATTCACCAAATAACAAAGCATTTATTATGCACCTACATGCCAGGCACTGCGCTAAAAAAAACCCACACAAATGAAGCCACCTCAAGATGACCTCCTTTTCCCCCTCAGGAAATACTAAACTACGAATAAGAACAACAACAAAAATAACAGGTAGCAAAGCGCTTCACAAATGCCTTTTCTTAGAGGTCCCTTCTGCTCCTGAGGGCGCTTTTTAAAGCCCTCAGTGCACAGGGCACATAGCAAGTACTTCATGCTCCTTCCCCGCTCCTCCCAAATGACTTTCAAGGCATTTTCCTTTAAAGAAGTTCATGCCAATGGAAAAAAACCTACTTCTCCTGCACTTCAATTTGTAACCATCTGCCAGAGTAAGGGACGACAATGCAGGCAGTACACTACACAGCCGCTGTTATTCTCCTCAGGGGTATTTTCTGAAACCTATAATCAAAGTGTAACTGTAAATTCACTTGGGACTTTCCTTCTCCAAGTCTAGTCGGGGATGGGAGGCCCTGACCTTCCTCGAAGACAGAATCAGACCACTTCTAACAGGACAATGCGCGTGCTTCCGTTTGTTACAATGAATAAAAGGTCAACTTCGGTAAGTATTTATTCAGTGCTGATGCTGGTGTTTAAAGAGACTGTCCTTACTCTCCAAGTTGCTTAGAATAGAATCTCCTTGGGGAGAGAGGCCCCGGAGGCCGCACCATTTGGTCCTGCACCACCTGCTTCACAAGTTTGTTCCCTTGAAATGCAGATGGAAGTGTTAGGGGAAACAAAGAAAATGGATATAAACCAAAGGACTCCAAAGGCTGCCCCAGGGAAGAAAGAATCAAGTCAGGCAAGGTCACAGTGGACATCTTCTGCTTGGCCACAGCTCCACGACATCGGGCCTGCAGTCAAGAGGCTACAAAGGCCCTGGGCAGGCTTATTTTTCTTAAGAAAATCCCAAAACCTAAATGCAGTGTTCATGTTCTAAGTTACCTGGATGAGTGCAGAAATGTGACTGTTTATATGTGGGTCACAATGACAGCTGCTTACAGGACAGCTCCATTCTCTACACAGAAGTGCTCGTTTTAGTGGACATTTTGTTAGTTTGGTATTTTAAAATGGGGAGAAAACAAGAGACACTTAAAAAGGGCCTGTGGAGTACTTTTTTACTCTTTGGCCTTTCCAACAGCCACTGGGCCTAGCCCCATAAAGAACTCACATACTTTGCATTTAGAGGGTTAACAGCAAGCTTTATACATTTTTGGTATAAAAGTCTTGCAATTATCTCCTTGTTCCTTTTGACTTTTTGATCTTAGCTTCTGCCTCTGATGATAATTACCCCTTAATTAGCACCCACCACTGTATCATCTAAGTAATTACAGTAAGTGGAGCCTGCACCCCAACAAGTAGTCTTCAAAGAAAATTATAAAATAAGGTCCCACATTGACTTTTTAAAGCAAAACTGGTTCAAATAAAACACTCCTGCAGAGACTATACCCTGAAGAACAGAGTTCAGACCTAACTTCCATTCAAGCCAGCTGCAATAGTCGGCTTTTAAAAAGGAAAAAGAAAGGATATTGCGCATAAAAGTTGATACAGGTCCACAGTTAGGGTACAGATTATCTATATTTATAGTAATGCATCCATCCATCTGTGGGGCTTTAGTCGTTCAGCTGCTAAGCACTATCTTGAATTGGAACTGCTTTCTATGGACTCATATAGATAGAGCTTCACTAATATACCGGTTACATATCATTTAAACTATTCTTTATGATTTAGAAGATGGCCACTTTAAGTGTTTCATAAACATGGCTTTAGGCTTATGAATGGAAGGACTTGAGGAAAAATGGTAACTAATACATTATTAATTTCCCAAGTAATTACCTAAAGCTCCATTAATTTCCCCTCTTCCCCAAGAATAAGATCACATATAGATACAGAAGTCGTGGATATGGTTTTATTTTGGTATCTTTATTAAACTTTAAGTGGGAAGAGAAATGATATAGTGATAATTTTTTAAAAATTCATAATACATTGTTAAAGTTATTAGAGGGAAAACACAGTCTCATAGATATTATGATATTATACTATATTATTATCAACTCCCTTTTGTTTCGAATGAGCAAACTGAAGCCCAGATTACTGAAGACCTATAACTCAAGGACACCAGATAGCTACAGGCAAAGGCAGAATTAGAAACCAGGTCTCCTTATGCCCAGATGAGTGCAAGTCGACAGTAACATACAATTGGGTCAAATAAATCTGGTTTTCCATTGATGAGGTTTTTGAAGATTTAATACACAAAAAAATATCGAACAAAGAAATCAATGTGCTTTCACAACGAGTTCCTAGCATCGGGAGGGGGGGGGTGAGGGAGGGAGAGAGAGGAAATGAAGGAGAGGGAGAGGGGGAGAGAGACGGAGACAGAGACAGAGAGAGGATAACAGATCTAGTTACCTGATCCCCTACGGATCTGTGACATCAGTTGCTGGCAGCTGTCAATTTCCAGGATGACTCATTTGGAGCATTGAGGAATGTCGGATGATAAAGATTTTCTGATCCTAAAGGAAAAAGGTGCTTGGTTGCTTTCTTCCATAAAGGGTATTTTAAACATGTTTTCGTGATATCTTCACGAGGGCTGCAATTTTGTTGCTGATTGTGTGGGTAAAGAGAGACAGAGAAGAGAGATAGACAGAGGCACACAGAGACAGCGGGGTGTGGAGCGGGTAGCCCCCGTGTCTCTCGTGCACCCAGCATCCCGGACTCCACGGGCCTCTTTAAGGAACCCATGGGAGCCCGGACTGACCGTGCCGGCAGGTGGGCACACTCTGCCCCGGCCCGGTGCATCCCAGTAGGAGTTCGAGGGCGCCTCCGGGTTCTCTGGCTGCGGCAAGTCAAGCCACGGACACCGAGGCATCCGCCACGGACACCGAGGCATCCGCCACGGTCCCAGCCTCTGCATTCTCTCCCCGGGCCGGAAGTTTCTGAAGGCGCTAGCAGCGGCAGCCTGAATCCCGGGCCCCCAGGCCTAGACCAAGCCCGGGCCCTTCCTCCTTACTCTCTACTTCCGAACACCGCGGCTCACCGCCGCCCCCGCCCCAGGAGTGCGGCCGGGAACTACATCTCCCGTCGGCCCTCGCGACCGAGACCATGGCGGGTCCCGGCGCGTGCGGCGCCCCGCGCTTGCGCAACGGTTGGTCCGAACGGCGCTGCGATTGGCTGCGGCGGCCGGGGCCGCGCGGGGACTGTGGGAAGCGCCGTGACGAAGCTGGCGGCTGGGGGAGGAAGGGGGGCGGCCGGCCGGGGAGCGCAAATGGCGTTGAGATGGTTCAGGCCCCTGCTCAAACTCCAGCCCTGACCACTCACCGGGCGAGGAGGCGGCGCAGGCGGGGGCGGCGGCGGCGGCGACGGCGGCCCAGCGCGAGGAGCTAGTCAGCGCCGGCGGCGCGGACTGGGTGGCCTAGGCCCGGGCCGGCGACGGCAGCAGGGGAAGTTGCGGGGCAGCCGCTGCCGGCGCTCCCCCCTTCCCCTCTCCCGCTCCTTCCTTCCCCGCGGGCTCCTCTTGGCCCGGAGCGGACGCCGGCGGCGGCCGGGGAAGCGGCAGCGGAACTCTTCTTCTTTCCCTCTTCCCCTGGCCCCCTTCCTCGCGCGTCAATCTTCTCCCACCTCGAGCGCGCCAACCGTCCGCCCCCCCTCGCCCCCCCCTCGGCCCGCGCGCGCGGGGCCCCAGCGGCCGCCCGGCTCGCGCCGCCCGGGGGCCGCCGGGAAGGCGAGGCGGCGACGGCGGCCGGAGCTCGGAGTCCCCACCCCGCCCGCTCGGCGCCCAGGGTAAGTGAGGTCCCGTGGCGGCTGCTAGGCCCCGCCCGAGACGGGGACCCGGGAGGGGTCGCGGGGCGCCCGGTGCGGCGCGGCCCGGAGGAAGTTGGGGGGACGGGCGGGCGGAGAGAAGTATCTGGATCCTCGCCCGCCCTGCCCCCCACCCCCCGGCCCTTTCCGGGCGGCCGCCAAGTCCGGGGCGCCTCCCTCCGCCCTCCCTGCGCTTCTCGGTCAAGTGCACGGCGGGCGCCAGCCGCGCACCCGATTCTGCTCCCGAAAGCGGGGCGAGGGGAGGCGACTTTGTTGGGGCGCCGGCCGGAGTCGTCCTGGACGGAGGCTCGGGCGCGTGGAGTTGGTCTGGTCCGCTGCCCCTCGGGAAGCTAAGCCCCGGGAGGGGGGCGATGGGAGAGAAGTGTGGGCGCGGGGCCCCCCGGCTTGCCGCCAGCCTTCCGAGAGGCCCTGGGGGTGGGGCGGGCGGGGTCCAGTGGGTGTGGAAGGAAAAGCCCCCCGGCGTCGGGTTTACCGAGTCCGCCTTTCTCTCCGGCCCGGACAGGTTGTTTGGAGGAGTTGCAGATGTCTCTGAAGGCCCGAGTGAAAGGTTGAGACCCACGCGCCTATGCACATGTACGTGAGACTGTGATTGTAAGTTGTCCGCCCGCCCCTGGGGCCCCCGCAGGCTGGGCTCTGGTGTCCCCGGCGTAGGGGCGCCCCCGAAGCTTCCCGGGAGCTTCCCCGGCTCAGGCCTGATGGTGTCCGTGGCTCTCCTGCTTTTGGCAAACTCTCAGGTGTTAACTTTTTAGGTCTCGGAGTAGGAAGGGCCCTGAGAGGTGCTTAGTCCAATTCCCTCATTTGAAAGAGGCCAAACTAAGACCTGTAGAGGTCAACCGAGTTGCTTAAAGCCACAGGCATAGTAAGTAGAAGATTTAAACCCAAATCCAAGGAATTCCCGTCCAGCCCTCTTTCCCAGTGTTGAAAAACATCCCAAGTATCTATGTATCCTACACTAATACAAGTGCACGGGGATTATTTACATTTTTCTCTCGAAATGACCAAGTTTTCTTGTTTATAGATGAGTTATTTAAATCATTTTAGTTCTATAACACCTAAGAAGGAAAAGCACAAAATTCACCAATAAAATCTATGGTGCAAGGGGATACAGATATCTCCTGTTCCTACCCCCAAGGTTATGGCCAATGTTACTAATTTATCGTTGAGTTTCAAATTTCATAAGGAATAAAAGTCTGCTGAACACCCCAAAAGATCAGTTGAGCAGCAATTCCTCAGCTTAATACATTCAAGAAGAAAAAAAAACACAACAATATTTGGAGTTCAGTGAAACATGGGGCAAATTCTGATACAGAAAACTATTGTGATATTTCAAAATAAGGGAAAGTTTTCTGTGTGTGGCCTGTAGCCCATTTCTTTCAAGCTGGTTAATTCCAGTACAGTGAAGCTTGTGTGCCTCTCTAGGAATTTATTATAGATTAGATGATATCAGTAATGTTAATTTAAAAAGTTTTAATAACAGTTAAATGGAAGGGGGTTATTAGTAAAAGAATACATGCATGTCATATACAGTATGTAAGAAAGATGAATACTCTCACCCCACCCCCACCTTGGGTGAGTTCTCCCTTCCTCTTTTGCTTTGTATATTTTCATCTTGAGTACACATTGTTCCTCTCTGGTTACTCCTTCTCTTTTCCCCCCTCTCCCCAAATGAATGTAAGCTCCTTGAGGGTAGAAACCTTTCCTAGTATTCTTTAGCTAGTACCTTGGATTAGTTGGTACTAATATTGCTGCATGGTATTAATATTTTGGTTTATGTAACCTCTCCCTTTCTTGAGACTCCAAACATTGAATACGTATTATCTGTCTATTGTGTAAATAAATCGTAATGAATCTCTGAATTCTTTAAGTTTAGAGGTAAAAGTAAAAAGAAAATGAAGTTGTATGTTTTTAATATGGTTTAGCTGCCCATGGAACTTAAGTTAAAGAAGCTGATTTTAGTATCTTCAAAGTCAGACTAAGTCATTATGAAACTCAGCGTTTTTTGAATTAACATAGATTACATATATTAGATTCAGTGTGGTGCCATCTTTTCTTTTGTTGGTCTTAAAAAATCTAGAAACAGTATGATCCAGCATTAGTACGTCTGAAAGGTAAATACTACATTATTACATCTTATTTATGCTTTCATCGATTAAAGTGGTATAGTGCATTAGGAATTGAACTATTCATACCAAAACTATTTTCAAAAGATGAGTGTCTAAATTTTAAGCTTTTTAATCTAATTACACTTAAAATACTTAAGTATTGATGAGTGCTGTCCATTGACTATTGGTTCAGTTTGGAGCTTTAATGAGTTCTGTTATGTAAGTCGGTCAGTTATACTTGTTTGGCAACTTAGTAATTTTACATGTGGCATTTTAAAATTTTAATTAAAATATTGGTTATATTTTCTTGATTTTCCACAGAGAATATGAAACAGGTGTCAAAATGACATCCAGATTTGGGAAAACATATAGCAGGAAAGGGGGAAATGGCAGCTCTAAATTTGATGAAGTATTTTCCAACAAACGGACCACCCTTAGTACAAAGTGGGGAGAGACTACCTTTATGGCCAAATTAGGCCAAAAGAGGCCTAATTTAAATCCAGATATCCCAGAAATTCCCAAGAAGCCTAAAGTGGAAGATGAAAATTCAGAAGATCCTTTTGGATTTGACAGTGATGAAGAGTCTTTACCAGTTTCTTCAAAGAATGTGGCCCAGGCTAAGAGTTCCTCCCAGCTGGAGCCTGGGGAAGCTGCTCATTTGGGTGACTTCACTTCTGTACTTGAAGCTAACAGCTGTATTAGTCAACCAATCACCGAAGACATTATTGTATCGAGCAAGTGTTTACCTTGTGAGAGTACTTTCCTTGGTTTAAAAGAAAAGAGCACAAACCGGACCTTAGAAGACGGCGAAAACAAAAGTAGTGCAAAACTAATAACTAAAGGTGAGTTTTTATTTTGTTTGAGTTGTCATAGACAGCTCCTTCTGAGTATTCCTGCCCTTTACTTTTATGTAACTTAGATTATAGACTTGCCTTAGTCAAAACTCTTTTTGTTTGTTTGTGTGGGGTTTTTAGTTTTTGCTTTTTGCAGAGGTGGAAGGCAGAGAATTGGGGTTACATGACTTGCCCAAGGTCACAAGGCTAGTAAGTGTTAAGTGTCTGAGGCTGTATTTGAACTCAGGTCCTCCTGACTCCAGGGCCTGTGCTCTAGTCACTGAGACACCTAACTGCCCAAGGAGGTTATATTCTGCCTGTTAAACTTTTGGCTTTGAAAAACGGGGTATGGGGGTGGCTAGGCCAAGCAGTGAATACAGCACAGGCCCTGGAGTCAGGAGGACCTGAGATCAAATCTGGCCTTCAGACACTTAACACAAAAAACTAGTTGTGTGACCTTGGGCAAGTCATTTAACCCCAATTGCCCTGCCTTACCCCCTCCAAAAAGCAAAAAAAAGAAAAGAAAAAATGGGGGGATAGATAATAACATCACAGTAACTGTCAATTTTGTAAGTAAATTTCAGAATTTTGAGGAAAACAATTGGCTTTGAAAAAAGTTTTATTTTTGTAAAATGGATAATACTCTGCTATAGAATAGCATTTTGTGTATGCTTCAGATATCTTCTTCATTTTGGATATCCATAAATCAGATAGGGTGGACTAGGTTATTCATATTTATAAAATACCTTATTTGTCAAACTAGTATTTGGTGGGAATATTGGTAGTGATAATAACATGAATTTTAAATTGTAGAATGAGCCCAAGTTTAAAATGTTTAAATGACTTACAATTCTCGGTTCCAGGAAGCACGTATTAGTCATAATTAATATTTTTGTAATTTTCTTGAGTATAACAAGTTAGTATTTTACTCTAATTCTTGGTGAGATTTGATTTGGGCTGAGATTAATAGTTAAGACAGACAGTGCCCAGTTTATGAGAGAATGTA
>CM053582.1:548603309-548622299 GCA_028627135.1 Pseudochirops cupreus
ATTCTTATTTCTCTTCCCAATTTTTCTTCCACTTCTCTCATTTGGTTTTCGAAATCTTTCTTCAGCTGATCTCTAGCTTTTTGGCAATCTTCATGTTTCTTGGAAGCTTTTGGTGTGGGAGTTCTGACTGCATTGTCTTCCTCCCTTTCCCTGCTTTGTTCCTTCTTTTCCCCAAAGAAGGAATCTAGGGTTTGGTTGCTGTTCTTACTTTGCTTCTTATGCTTATTCATGGGCACCATTCAATGGTTTTGTTTTTTTTTTTAGTTCTGTGGAACTCTGCTTCCAGAGGGAACAGCTCTGTCCCAAATTGCTGGGGTTTTCCCAGCTTCCAGGGCTTTTAGGAGGCTGCTGGGTCCCTCCCCAGCTCCGGCTCACTGAAAAAAAAACCCCAGGACCAACGCCCAAGACCACCATCAGGATCCAGGCCGCTCAATGGGAGAACACTTGGCCTCTGAACAATGGCTTGGCCCCCCTGCTGTCTGCAGGCTGGGAGCTCTGAAGGGGCAGTGTGGAGGCGGATGCAGAAGCTCCGCTTCTTGCTTCTTTGCCCTGGAGGCGGCTTGGCTGGACCCACTTTTCTTCCCCGGTTTTTCACCAAGTTCCACTAACCTTAGTCCTTTTTTCTTATGGCTTGATAATTCTGGATATTGCCACAGCTGCCGCAGATCCCCTCTCCTGAAGCTCCAGTGGAGGTGGGGCTCATCTAGTGCAGCCGCCCGGGGCAAAAGTCAGCCCTTTCAGGCTGGGCTGGTTCTGGCTCTCAGAGTTGAAATGGTCGCTTTGAGCCGAGCTGCCCTCAGCAGGAAATATATCTGTGTGCATTTTAGAGCCCTAGAATTTGTTTAGAGTCATATTTTTTGGGTATATGATGTGGTTGTGTCGGAGCTGTGATTTCTTGCTGCTCCTACGCCACCATCTTGGCTCTGCCCCCTAAACTTGGATCTCTTGATGGGATAGATTAAAGTTTTACTCAGTTGGCTTAATTGGAAAGAATGATCAGATAAATTCAGCAGATATCTGAATTACCAAGTATTTTGAAAGGAAAGCTTTAATACTTTGGAGTAATTCAGATTTACTGTTTAGAAAATTTATTCTAATCTCTATTAATGACTATAGTAAGGCTCATTTGTAATGAAGAATTCTCAGGTTATGCTGCCGTTCACCCCAGTAATCTTATTTACACTATTTACTTGATTTCAAGTAAAAAGTAAATTCTTTCTCAGCTTAGGAGAAAATTAATGAAAATTAGTGAATTCCGTGTTAATTAGTACATACATAATCATTTTAGAAATTATACGTACTTAAGATTTTAAACTTTCTACAAGATTTAGATTCATATGAATTGATTTTCTTCGTGAATGGAGGGTAGTCTCAAATTTTCTCCAATTCTTTTGTAATGAACTTGTGTTCCCTTGGAGCCCCAGCATTTTATTTTCCTAGAAGCACGTGATAGACATAGATAAGCAATATATTTCGAACGACCTAGAAGCTAGGAGTGGAGCAAGGGATGTTATTGAGGTGATCTGAAAAAGGTTGATCGTGTGGTAAGCTTGAGGGATTAACAGATGGATAGTCTGAATGCTATGTTGATGTGAATTATAGAAAGTCTTACCCAAAGGAAGGTCTCCAATCCTTTGGGCATGTCATCTATGAGAAGAGAATAGGGATATTGTTCAGGATATTCAGGAGAAACTGTGACTATATTGTGATTTTTTTTTTTTATGGGAAGAGGGAATACTAACATAGATGGGGTCATAGATTTAGAGCTGGAAGGAACCTTATGAGATCATCTTGTCTTAATGGTGAAGGTCAAGGATTCATTGAAGTCTAAGTATGTGCTCCCTCAATCCCATCTGTAGTGGAATGTTATTAAGTGCTTGAAGAACTTAAATTCATCTTAAGCTTCTATATGTAGACTTCAGTAAACTTAAAGTTTATGCAAAAGCGTCACTTGAGAAAAACATGTCTTTGGCTTGAAAATTTAATTGTTATAGAATTTCAGAGTTGGAGGGGATATAGAAGTAGCTGTTTAGTTCAGGTACTTGAACAAGCATTCCTTCTACAAAATACCATTCTAGCCTTTGCTTGAAGGTTTTCAATGAGGGACAACCTGCTTCCTCCTAAGGTGACCCATTGTGTTTTGTCATAGATCTAGATCGCTAGGAAGTTTTTATTTATCAAGAAAATTTTTCTTATAAATGTTTCCAAAATGTCACAGTTTTTCTTTTAAAAAGGAGTCAAAAACAAAGTAAAACAGATAAAACAGAAAATCAAAAAGACATTATAGAATTCTCCTGTACAGAAATAAAAATATCCAGAGTATACTGAAGACCAATTTGATTACAGCATCCCTGCAGATCTAGAACTTTCCTCCTACATCCTGGCCAGGAACAGAACTGGTACCATGTTCAGAGGCAGAGAGAAGGCCAATGAAATAAACTCTAGACCAGAATTTGATACTGCATCTCTGCTCTTTTTTTGTCAGGAAGTTTTTCCTTATATTCAACCTAAATTTCTTTTTTTGTGAGCTTAACTGCTCTATCGGGCCAAGCAGAACAAATTAAAGAGATAAGGTTTTAATGACAGTAGTTGAATGGGTGAGACATTTCAATACTGCAGTTCTTTAAAACTTAACATAATTTTGCTTATCTGGAACGGTTTTCATCAACATTTTTCAAGTAGAGATAAACATGAATCTACTTTAGTAAACATGACTATATTTTTAATGTGTAATATGCAAATTAATGTGCTGATATATGTACTAATTTTGTTTACATTACTACCATTTAAAAGTACTTTTTCTCAAAACCAAATTGGAAACTTTCTGGAAATTTTTAAAGATTGTAATTGAAGTGATTCAGAGATCTGTAATACAGTTTTTAGGTACAACTTAACACCAGTGCACCTTATCAGAACCGTACCCCCGCCCCCAGCACAACTGAGGAGAGTGGGGGTAGAAATCCTGTGGCTGAAAATTAGAAGCCTGGAGGCTGAAAATTCTTCCTCTGGCCAGTCTAGTGATTAGCCTCTCTGAATTTAGCCAGTCTTGTATTTCTGTGACATAGCTTTTAAGAACTCATTAAACATTGGTCACTACCAAGTCATTCAGATCCTTGCTATCAGGAATCTTTTCTCAACACTCTATTGAAATTGCACTTTCAGAGGTTACCACTAATCTTACCCACCATATCTTTGATGCTTTCTTATCCTTTGACTGCCATGGTAACACCTTTCTTGTTTTTTTGTTTAAATTAATTTTTATGTTTATTTTTAGTTTACATCATTCATTTCACAAGATTTTGAGTTATAAATTTTCTCCCCATCTTTCCCCTACCCACCACCCCAAAACAGTGATCCCACTGTATACCCCATCATCCAGTCTGCCCTCTCTTATATCCTCCCCCTTCCCCCTCTGACTTTCTGGTAGGGCAAGATGTACCTCCATGCTCCAGTGCCTGTATATCTTATTTCCCAGTTGCATGTAAATAATAATATATTGTTTTAAACGTATGATTTCAAAACTTTGAATTCCAGATTCTTTCCCTTCCTCCCTCGTCACCCACCCTTACTGGGAAGATAAGCAATTCAATATAGGTTGTACATAATAACACTTTTCTTCTTGACTTTTTTATGTTTTATCTCCTAACTCTCCTAATGGTTTTTTTTAATTAAAAATATTTTTCTTATAATAAATAAAATTTATTATATTTATTTACCTTTTTTTGCCTTTTGGAGGGAGGTAGGTAGGGCAGTTGGCGTTAAGTGACTTGCCCAAGGTCACACAGCTAGTAAGTGTTAAGTGTCTGAGGTCAGATTTGAACTCAGGTCCTCCTGACTCCAAGGCTAGTGCTCTATTTACTGTGCCACCTAGCCGCCCCTTCCTAATAGTTTTCTAATAAGCATCTTCCTCCTCTCCTCCCATGCCATGTTTGCATTCCTCAGAGTTCTGGACTTTGGCCTTCTCTTGGCTCTGTTCAGCCAACTTGTGACATTTCTACTCTTTGGATCCTCTCTTGAATATCTCTTACCCATTTCTTTGGTCTTGAGTGCCTCTCACTTAGACTATTGGGCTAACCCCCCTCTCTTCTTTCAAGGATAGCTTTTCTTTCCTCTAATGTACACTACTTCCACATAGCTTAAGATTTGGTATCTTTTCACCCTTACAACTTTGCTTCAGAAAAACTGAATTACTTAACTGTTTCCCATAAAGACCCTCCAGGCCTTTAAGCCATATAATTGGAATGCCATTCTTTCCTTAAGGTCTGTTCCCCTCTGCTGAAAATGAACTTGCCACTTTTTAAACTACTTTGTATCTTCCATTTTATAGTGATAGCAGCAGCTTATGTTAATATAGTGTTCTAAGGTTTTCAAAGTGATGAGCATACATTTTCATGTACTCTTGTAGGATCCTTTTACTATTACCCCCATTTTATGAATGAGGAAACAAACTAAGGTTGAGTTAAATGATGTGTCTAGGATTGTAGAACAAGGTAGTGCTGAGGCTGCATTCAGCCTTGTTCTTACTGACCTCACCAAGTCCAGAAGCCTATCCACTATAGTTGGGTGCTGTTTCTTGTTATTCAGTCATTTTTTCCAGTCTTGTCTAACTCTCAGAGACTCCATTTGGGGTTTTCTTGGCAAAGATGCAGAAAGAAGTTGCCATTTCCTTCTCCAGATTTTACAGATGAGGAAACTGAAGCAAACAGTCAAATGACTTGCCCAAGATCATACAGGAAAATGAGTCTTCCTGACTTTAGTCGTGGCACTCTCCACTGAGCCACCTAACTGCTCATTTCTTATCATAGCTCATTATTTATTTATGAGCCTATTGTTTCCTCATCTGTAATATATATGTGTATACTTACAAAAGTTTTTGTATTTTATTTAGCTCTTCTTTTAGACTGAAATCTCCTTTAGGGCAAGAACCATGTCTTCTTTGTAAATCCCACAATGCTTTCTGTATAGCTGGTGCTCAAAAATAACAGAATTATCATTGTCTATAGTTACTACAAAACATAAAGGTGATATTTTTGAGGCAATTTATATAGTTTTTATGATACAGCTTCTGTTACTATGTGGCATTTGGCAGTTTTCTTAGTGATTTTACATTTTTTCTCACAAAGGATAAAAAAAATCCTAAGTAGAGCAAGTGCTGGTATTCATAAGTTAGCCATAAGAAAATTTACCTTCAAGCAGGTTGTGACTTGTTATCCTGTGCCACACAGGTAGTTCCTTGGCAAAACTGGAGTTAGAACTTAGTTGTTCTCACTCTTTGTAGTCTATTGCTCTTGCAGTATTATGCTCCACTTCAGATATATCATCAGCAATGAGCAGCAACCTTAAAAGTGACACAGCTTTTTGTCCTATATACAGGAGTGGGGAACCTGAAGCCTGGAAGCCACTTGTGGCCCTCTAGGTCCTCAAGCGTGGCTCCTTTACTGAATCCTTTTATTAAGGGGATTTGTTCTATGAAGTTTGGATTCAGTAGAAGGGCCTCGAAGGCCACGTGTTCCCCATCCCTGCCCTATAATTTGATCTATTTTAAATTTATTAACTAGGGATTGTTCATCTCATATACTTATTACAGAACATCAAAAGACTACCTTAAAAAGTTCATTTTTTGTATTCTATGGAAATTGGAAGTTCTGAACTAGCCATTGTTACCTAGAGCTATGCTGTCCTGCAGGAAAATATATGTAGCAGTTTATCTTAAGTGATTGTTAATGTGGTGAAAGTAACATGTATTGGTCCAGTGGGGCAAGAAGTATTCTGAATGAAAGGTATTGAATTTTGGCTGGATTTTATTTTTTTTTAAGTGTAGTTTCAGAGGTGTGCTAGTTAACATTTTCCTTAGGGGAGTAAAACTAGCCTCTCTAACTAGATGATTTCTGGAGAACATTTTCCTGGCCTACTTTGTGGACACTTACTTAGTGTAGGTGGTATTCACACATTGAAAAAATAAATAAATGAATATGGTACTTTAACTAGTGAGAAAGTATTTACAAGTTAGAGTCCTCTCAGACTTTTTTAACTGAAATAAATGAACTGTAATTATAGTGTTTCTTCACAAAGTATGTTAGAGTTCTTAAAAGTTGGCAGCACGCTGTTTATGTTACTATTAAAATTTACTTAGCAAATTATTGATCATAACAACTTTTCAGTTAATACCATCTGATAGTTTATGCCTTAAATCAACATATCTTGCAGATTACGCTGAATTATTTGTTATTCTCCAGCACACTTTGTACATGTGTGTGCAATGGAATTCCAAGATTAGGCAGTTCAGAGAGGTGGAAGAACAGCAAAAGGAATTTTGGAATTTGGATATTTTAACGTTTATATAATTAGAATAGCAGCTGACATTTATGAATCGCTTTAAAGTTTGCTAAAGTGCTTTACTCAAATAATCCATTTGACCTACAGAACAACCTTATTTAAAGTGCATGCTTTTGTTGGCCCCATTTTACAGATGAATAAACAGAGGCCCAGAGACCTAAGTGGCTTGTCCAGAATCAAACAGCTGGAAAGTATAGGAGGCCAGAACTGAACTCCAATGTTCTCACTTCAAGTTCAGCCCCATATTCCATACACAAAATCTGTTCCTAGCTTTCAGCTACCCTTGACCACAAGTAGGGCCTATTTTCCCCTAACTCATTTAGCTCTGATCACCTACTTCTTAGACAAAACTGTTTTGTCAGCATTGATACTATTAGTTAATAGAAAGTTGCCAGACATTTAAGAAACTGGTGGATATGGGAGTACCTTCCCTCCTGGATCTAGCTTTAATTCATTTTCTTAGATGAGATTGAGTTCATTTTTAAAGACTCCTAATACTAAAAATGTGCTAAATGTAAGCTTTACCTTATAGCACACTAATCAAATAGTTTAATAGAATATTTCTGAATAAATGTTTTTTTACTTATAGGTTTATAGGCTTAAAGCTGGACTTTTAAATACCTAGTCTCATTCTCCTGTATTTTATAAATGAGGAAACTGAGGTCCAAGAAGGCTTCTTTCCTAGAGTCTGACTTCTCATCGTTGTTTTCTGCTTTTCGTGTTCTCCACCCAACCCCCTTTAAAAGAAACAAAACAAACTATTGGTGAAACTGTTGAGTGGTTTTGCTTTTGTCCACACTTAGTGTCAGTACATAATTTTGTGGGAAACAAGTGTGCTTAGTTCTTTAATACTGAAAATGCAGTGATCATTTGAAAACTTATCAAGAGGAGATTTGTGTGGATGTAATGAATACTTGGAGGAAGCACATTGCCCTAAGCAGGAGGGATCACTAGAGCATTTGACTCCTAATACAACACACTGTTGTTCGCATTTTGCATAAAATGAATACATTGAAGTGAAAACTAGTATTTTGATTTCTTTTACTGTTCCCCAATAGGACTAAAGTTCTTTGTCATTATCAGTTATGGTTTCGGTGTCCCCTAGCAAAGTGATTTCTTCCTGAAGTTTTACTTAATTTATTGAAGACATGAGAGAGCTGAAACTTGAAGCATCTCGACAAAGTTGTACGTAAGCCAGATTGGGTGAACCAAACCTAGTACAAGTTTTGGAACAAAATTACGCTTTCTCCTAACATATTTCCTCATTTGTAAAATGAGGGAATTGGACTAGATTGTTTCTGAGGTTCTTCCCACTATATATGTGTAAAGTGCCTTCCAAACCCTAAAACTTTGCTACTCGTAGGCGTGTTGTGCTGTTTTGTACTTGAAATACCAGCATATAATTGCGTTTTCAAAAGGCGTTTTCCCCCTTACCTTTGATGTTGTTCGCTTGTTTCTGGCGTGTCCGACTCTTTGTGACCCTCTTTGGGGTTTTACTGGCCAAGACACTGGAGTGGTTTGCCGTTTCCTTCTCCGGCTCATTTGAGAGATGAGGAAACTGAGGCACACCGGTGTTAGTGAGGGTGTAAACCTGGTCTGTGCCTCAAGGAAACGCCGGTGCTGGAGTAGGTCCTGCTTTGGTATTTTCCTTTGATTCCTGAAAATTTTGAAGTAATAGACACTGTATTCTACTTGAGAAAGACCATGAGCTTTTCTCATTTTTTTCCAGATGCACAACTAAGTGGTACAGTATGCTGGGCCTGGAGTCAGGAAACCCGAGTTCAAATTTGGCCTCTGACACTTATTAGTCATGTGACCTAGGGCAAGTCACTTAACCTTCTTTACCTCCATTTCCACATCTGTGAAATGATTTGGAGAAAGAAATGGGAAATCATTCTGTATGTTTGCCAAGAAAACCCTGGAATGGGGTGATGAATAGTTGGGCATGACTGAACAACAATATAGGACAGAAAAACATACTATTTCTTGGTTTCTACGCGTAGTGTTATAAAAGACTTAATAAAAATTGAAAATTGTCTAGGGTGCTTAGTTGAATTTGAGGGTAGGAGGGCTGGAGGTCTTCCTTTCTCACCTGGGCTGGAAGTGCATAGCCCACTCACCTTAACTCTGATCAGCATGTAGAAGCTTTGACTATTTTGTTTTTCCAACCTGGTCATAGGAACGCTGAGGGCCCCCTGCTCCCAGTGAGTCACCTTGGGGAGTGGGGATGGGGTGGTATTTAGTGCAGACACCAGAATGACTTTAGCACTGTTGGAGCTCAGAATTTCTTAGCTCAAGTTCTCCACCTTCTTCAGCCTTTCTTCCTCCCCAAGCATGACCATGCCCAGTCCAACTTACATTATTAGAATAATTTCAGTAGTTATATTTGAGATGATCTTTTTGGTGAGCTAATGTTTTAGGTCAGACTTCTTTATGTAATTAATGAGCACGTGTACTTTACAAAGTTGTTGTTGTTGTTGTTGTTTGTCCTTCACTTTCCGAAGAGGACCATGACATTAGGAAAATGATAATTTGACTTGCATTTGACTTTGAGTGAGGGAGGCTGTACAGGGTCACCAGCCTCACTTTGACCTCCAGAGCCTCCTGGATACAGTAGGAGACCCTGGCTCTTTTAGGTTAAGGCCTTTTCAGGTTCTCATTTTGAGTGAGGTAAGGCCCATGGTGAATAGACCTCTTTAAGAAGTGAGTCAAGGGATGGTCTCTTTAATTAGGAGGGGAAAAATCAAACTGGGAAGGAAGACCCTCATGGTTGCTAGTTCAAAGAGAAACTGTTACGTTAGACATTTACTCTGAGCCTGGAGGGCCCAAAGAGAGCCATTAGTGGAGCTTTGTGCTTTGTCAGGGACCTGTTGTGGTCTGAGCTATGAGCTTCAGAGTGAGATGGGTGAGAAAAATATCCAACACTGGGAAAAGCATGTTGTGCATAACTTAAGTTTTTCTAGCAAATTGTAACAGTAGACAGTGTTCACAGCATTGAATTTTAAGTCTTCTAGTGAGAATTCAAATCCTAGTTGTGCTCTATGGTCAGGTGAATAAGTCATTACTCCCTTCTTGGGTGTTTTTCTTTTTCTATAGAATAGTTAGTTTGGTTATAGACCGTATAGATTCTGGTTCTTCCATGTCTAAATCTGTGGTCCTAACTTTAACCTTTAAGTGCTGAAACATATCACTGTTATGATGGAAATTTTTCTAGAATGTTTTTTACTCAATTCCCCATTACTAGTAAACAAAGTGTAATTTAACCATATCTTAATAACTAATGGTTATAATTTTGAAACTACTTCTCAAAATGATATGCATAGATTACTCTCACTAGGGTCATCTACTCTCCTGACTCCATATGTTCCCATAGACAGTGTAATGCCTGGAATGTGTGCCTTCAGCATATCTGCCTTTTGAAATACTTTTTTTCCCAAGATTTGGTTGATGTTACCTCTCCCACGAAACCTTTTGGGGAGGGGGTGGGGGGGTTCCTTTTTTCTTATCCATTTTTTTTTCTTGTATTCCTTTACTTCCACTAAATTGTAATCTCTCTGAGGACAGGGATTTTGTTTTTCATCTTTTTCAAGGGCACAGCATCAAGTGTGTAGTAGACACTTAATATGTGCTTGTTGAACTATACTGTTAAGAAATAGAGTTGAGAATTTTTGACAAGGGTAGGACTTGTTCGTGGGTCAGGCTTCTAGAAAACTGAGTCTTCCACTGAGGATACTTTGTAGAAAGCATTACAACTTCAAAGTTCTCCGAGATCTGTACTCTCCAATCACGTTAATCGGACCAGTTGTTTTTTTTTTTAAATAAGGTAGTGATCCTGAGAATCCCTTTAGAATTGAATTTCCCCCTCTTTTTAATGGGTTTGTAAAAGTTTATAGAGCTTTGTTAGTTACTAGGGGCTATAACTCATGGATGTTATTCAGTTTGAAAATTTCTTTAATTCCCAGGTGTTGGGGTTCAGTTAAATGCATCGATTGCCTGGCTTTCTTTCTTGTTACTTATTTTTTAATTCAGTTTTAATTTTAAGTTATTGAATTCTTTCCCTCTCTTTACCCTTTTCTTACCCATTGAGAAGGCAAGAAAAACAAAGCCAATTACAAATACGCATAATCATGCAAAACAAATTCCCACAGTAGCCACATCCAAAAAAGCAAATTTGCTTCACTCTTGAATTCATCCACTCGCCTCCGGAGGTAGAGGCAGCATGTTTTATCCTGAGTCCTTTGGAATTGTGCTTAGCCATTATCAGTTCCCAAGACTTTTAAAGTCTTTTATCTTTACAGTATGGTGGTTACTGTATAAATTATTCTCTCTGTAAGTTCTCTCTTCCACTTGTGTCATTTTATACAAATCTTCCCAGCTTTTTCCAAAATCACCTCCTTCATAATTTCTTAGAGCACAGTTGTATCTCAGGAGTTAGGGGTGTGGTGCTACGCTCCCCTTTCTTCCTCCTTCCCCCATGTAATTCATGTAAAATTTTTTGGTCCTCCATTCATACTAGAGAAGGTCTGAAGTGTTTTCTTTTATGAGTTGTTTACAATACCTTATTGTAAAATTTAGGTTAAGCTTTTGGTCATAGACTATATATAGGTCAGTGTTAAATAAAAATGCTAGCTTTTGTGTTTTCCTTGCTTTCACATTCTTTTCCAACTTATTTTAATTTTAAAAAAGAAATTGTGTATATTTGTTATTAAAAGATAAAACATGTTGATATTATACAAAGCTAAATATATTTTGTGCATTTCTGAGTTTCAAAACTTTTTCTGTGTTGTCTGCTGGTCTTTGCATGTTGTCTGTGGCTTCTGCAAAACTCCTAAAAATTCCCATGTGATTTCTTATGCCAACCTGCAATACATCAAAACCTTGATGGGCAAAGTCATGATGTGGAAGGGATAACTCTACATTCACATCTCATAATGTGCTCAACCATTCCCCATTTGATAGGTATCCCTTCAATTTTCAATTCTTTGCTACCATAAAAAGAGCTGCTATAAATATTTTTGTACATATGGATCTTTTTCCTCTGTCTTTGATCTCTTTGGTTGTCCTACTTTATTAATTCTATATTTTTTTTTAAAAATCTGTCAAGTGAGAATTTACTTAAACTGAAAGAATGCCTATTTTTTCTACTACATTTAAAAAAATCTCTTTGGAAACACAGCTCCATGGTTAGAAAAATTCTTAACCAGTTAAGCTTTTAATTTAAACACTTTTAATATCCTTCCTCTTTTATTGATAACTCTTCAACATTAGGAATGTTGGCATGCCTTTGGTAAAAAGCTTCTATTATGGCTCATCTTTAAACAGTACTACAGATTGTAAAAATAATTTTTACATTACTCTGTAATTGAAATTAAGTAGGATGACAAGAATATTTAAAAGGTTTTTTTTTTAGATAAAATATTTCAATACTGATTTGTTCTCAGTTCACAGTGTTCACTGACTAGTCAATTTTGCTAACGTAGCATTATTGAAATTTGAGACCCTTTTCCTTCAAATTTAATATTCTTAAGCCAGATGTGAAAAGAAATTCCAAGTCTTGACAAAAACAAACCAACAACCCACTTAATTTCTGCTTCACTTGGTATTTTTATTTTCAGCAAGGAATCTCTACCCTCCCAGTTCTTAATTTAAATCCTTTTCTGATGATTTTCTTTCACCTAAGTAGTATTATTTTCTTTGAAAGGAAGAGTTTTGAGGATTGTGGGGTAAATCTTAGCCAGTCTGAGAAATTTGTGTCTTTACCCTTCTGGCCAGACAGAGCCACTTAAGGTTTTTGATTAACATGGTAAGACTCTTAGCTTTAAAAAGTGATTTTTGACAGTCTTGTGACTATATGGGGTTGATCGGTGAGAGTAGTGAATTGGCAAGTGAACTTGACTTGGATTCCTGACAAAATTTTAAAACAAAATACTAAAAGGATAGTTAGTGAACATGACAGGGTTACTTGACTGTGGATAAAGGAATTGATGAGTTTGCCTAGATTTTGACGAAGGCTTTCATACTATCTTGTGAACTAGATGGAGAGGTTTGGGCTGGATGATAGTGCATTTAGGTAGATTTGAAAGAGGTTAAGCAACCGGGCCTAGAAGATAGTCATTAATAATTCAGCGTCAGCTTGGAAGGGAGGTCTCTTGTGCCTAGTTCCTTAAGGATCTGTCCTTGTCCTTGTACTTGCTCTGTTGAACGCTGTTATCAGTGACATGGATGAATGAGTTGGCATGCTTAGAGAGTAACAGGAAGGAATAGTTAATATGAGAATAATGGAATTATCCAGGATCCAGAATGATATCAATAGGCCAGGATGATGGAGCTAATCTCATGGAATAACACTTACTAGAGATTATATTTAGACTTATCCTTAGGTTCACAAGTCACATTTACAAGTACAAGGTAGAGGTGTCTTGAATATTTGTCTGAAAAAGATAGGGGATTTTTGTTGAGTTATAAGGGCAGGTCATATACCTACCTGACAGAAAAACTAATATATACTTGTGGTACATTAAGAGAACTATAATATCCAGAATCAGGGAGGTGTGATTCTTGCTCTACTTTATCTTAGATCACATCTATGATGTTTAGCTCTTAGCTCTGCATTTTATGGAGGGCATTGATTAACGTGAGAATGTCTAGAGGACAGAAATTAGGGTGGTAAAAGACCTCAAGACTATGCCATATAAAGACCAATTAGGGAACTCGGGAATGGTTAGCTTGGAGAAGAGAAGAGTAACAAGATCATTCTCTTCAAATATCCAAAAGTCTGTAATAGAGAAGAAAATTAGATTTTTTTTTCTGCTTAATATAAGGAAATACTGGCAGTTTGAGCTGTCACAAAGTGCAGTGGCCCACCTGGGAAAATAATATGCTTCTCTTTTAGCCTTCTTGTGTGGAGAACTGTTTTTCAGGTATGTTACAGAGAGAATTTCTGTTCAGATGTAGGCTGGATTCTGTGGCCTCTAAGGTCCCTTCTAATTCTGGGATTCTCTGATTCTGTGAACTCACTCTTGAAGGTTTGAAGAAATGATACTTGAAGTATTGAAGAAGTTTATGTACATAAAATATGGGGGAAGTTGGAGAAAGGAAGGAAGGAGAGAAAGGAAAGTGAGATGTCAATTTCCATTCAGGGAACCTGGGTTTGGATCCAAATTCTGCTACTAACTAGATGATCTTCATTTTATCAGAACATAGTGCCTGAATTCTAGCTCATCAGATTGAGGGGTGTGATTTTTTTTTTCTCTTGACCTAAGGAATATTACTTCCTGGAAACTTATTTTTTTTGGACTTATAAATATAAATCTTTTAGGAACATAGTCTTTGATAAGTGCAAAGTAGCCTGGTCTCTAGCTGAATGGTTGAGGCATATTCCAAAGAAGAATCAAGCTAAAAGTACTTTTTCTTTCACTCAACAGCAAGCATTTATTTAGTTTCTGCTTTGTGCTGTGCACTGTTCTAAATGCTGGAATTACAGCGGGGAAAAAGAAGTAATCCTTGTCCTCACAGCTTACTTTCTGTGAGTGAGATGATGGTTTTTGAGGGGGGAAGTGCTAACAACTGAATGGAGGAGAGTGGTAATCAGAACAGGCTTCTCGTATGAGGTGGCTTGATCTGTAAAGGAAACTTCTCGAGTTTCCTCTTTAAAGAAGAGCTGAGGGAGTCCCTTTTAGATGTTGGGGGGCAGCCTCGGCAAAAAGTGACAGAGGAACGAGACAGAATGGTGTTTATGAGCAACAGCTCGGGGCCGTTTGGCCTGGATTATAGAATGTGTGAAGAAAAGTCACAGGCCTAAGAGTGGAGAGAGGCGAGGATGGAGCCAGGATTATTAAGGGGCATCTGCGTTTGATCCCAGAAGCAGGAGGATCGCTACCTCCTTTCTTTCCATGCCTCTCTTGTTAAAAGTGGCAGAGCCAGAATTTCAGCCTCAAGTCCTTTGACCTGAAAAACGGCAGTTTTTTCCACCTGTGCTGTGATGCAGAGTTATGTTGTCATAAGAAGTGATGACTGAAGACTACAGGGAGCCATGGGAAGACTTACATGAATGGATACAAAATGAAGTCTACAGAACCAAGAAAATAGCACACATGATGATAACAGTAAAATGGAAAGAACAGTAGCAAAAATTAAAACTCAATACTCCTTATAAAAATGACCCAAGTTTAACCCCAAAAATGAGATTTGAGGATATATTTACTTCTCTGCTTGTGGAAGTGGGAGGCTGTAGATGCAGAACACTGCATATGATGTTGGACTTGGTTGATATGTTGTTAATTGTGCTAAGCTTGTGTTGTTTTTTTTTTTTAATTTCTGTTTTGTTCTAAGGAATGATTCTCTGGGAAGGGAGTGGGTATGGTAAATTAGGAAATAAAAGTGGCATAAAAATAATCTAATCTAAAAAATTAGGGTGTTAAAATTCAAAAGGCGTTTTACCATATGAGCAGTGCTGTGGGTGGTGGTTGATTTTTTTTTTCCTGTCTTCTTAAAGGATGCAACGCAAAACCCTTTACCCCAGGATGTGGCTGAACTATAGTGCTAATAGAATTTGCCTGAACCCTGGGTCTTATGAGCAGATGGATGTGAAATTTAGGAGCAAAGACCGTCTCCTCATTTCCTAGTGTTAGGGCTTGCTTAAAATAGAATTTGTAATACCGTATTGTTCTGAATATTCAGACTTGCATCCTAAATACAAAATTGCTTTAAAATCTAATTCATTGAGTATTTATGAAGCATATACTGATGTGTCTAAAGTACTCTGGGCACTATGGATTCAGAGACAAAAATTCAAAGTTAAAAAAATCTCTGACTTCAAGGATATTGCATTCTGTTGGGGAGAATTACAACATATAAAAAGGTATAGGCCAGAGTGTGTGTGTCTGTGTCTGCGTCTGTGTGTCTGTGTACACAGTAATTTGTACTGAGAGAGAATGCTAACAGCTAGAGTTATAGGGAAAGCCTTGTAGGAAGTAGCACATGAGCGAAAGCCTTCAATAGTAATAATGATAACAATAATAATAAAATTACTTAAAGTGTATTTCGGAAGGGGAAAGGGGTCAGAGAGATGGCCTTTGCAAATTAGGACAGTTTTGGCTAAAAAGGAAATAATGTTTAATGAGCATTGAGAGGTAAACTGGAGCCAGATTATGAAGGATTTTAAATGTCAAGCTGAGGACTTTGTATTTTAATCTAAAGGCAACAGGGAGCCACTGGAGAGGTTCTTGAACAGGGCATGTGGTCAGATTTGTTATTTAGAAAAATTGTTTTGGCACTTTGTGAAGGATGGGTTGGAGAAGGGAGAGCTTGGAAGTACAATTAGTAGGTTATTGCAGTAGTCCAGGTTAAGAGGTGATGAGAGTCTATAGAGGGTTAAGTGGCTTGTGGAATAGAGAGATAAATGTGAGATAAAGAGATACTACTAATTTTAGACTATAGTCAGCTTTATTGCAATCCAGATTTGGTTGATCATGTTTGGCCTGTATTTGGGAAAATGTGGCAAGGAGCATTTGACTTGTACTCCTGCCTTTTCTGTACATCTGTTTTTAAGGTACTCATTGCCCTTAGGTCATCTAGGTCCTCAAGTGCAGCTCTTTGACCGAATCCAAACTTCACAGAACAAATCTCCTTAATGAAAGGATTTGTTCTGTAAAACTTGGTCTCCTCAATGAAAATGTTGCACTTGAGGACCTAGAGGGCCACATGTGGCCTTGACCACAGGTTCCCCACCCCTGTGCTATCCTGCATGCACATTTTTTTTAAAAAAAATAAGTTTAGTTGAGAAAAGAAGGGGAAATGAGATATAGGATAGACTTGATGTGGTAAATTAAGGCAATAAAAATTTCGGACCTGGATGTGTTTGAAAGGAAAGGAGAAAAGGATGATTTTAGAGTAATTGCTGCAGAAAAATGGGAGGAGATAGACTCAGGGTGCATGTAGAGGGGTTGGCTTTGTCAAAGAAAAGGGTATCCTCTGTCAGAGGATGGATGGGGAATCAGATTTTAAAGCAGTTTTATGTTTAGGATGCAAAATTCCATTCCTCTGGAATTAGAGGAAAACAAGCTGAACAAATTCCTTCTAATCCATTTATAAATAAGCACCATTGGTTAGGGGAGGCATATCAGCTTTGTCTTGGGGTCCCCTGTAGGATCAGCTTTTCTTTCTCTTTTACAACAAATGCTTATTTTCTTCTGATCCCAAATTTAGCTGATATTCTTGTAAGTGCTGTTTTATTTGTTTGGCAGCCATGGTAGAAGAATTTCAGTTTTATCACTGCAGTGTCTCTATGTATGTGTTATTTTTATACTGAAGGACTATATAGAACTACATTTTATTTTATTAATTGTTGATTTATTTTTCTCTTAAATATCTTTCATCGAGAAGAATTTTCTCATTTAGATTTTGCCCTTCTATTAAAATTTTATTAATAACTTTTTTAACATCACATTTGTTTTTAATAATATCTTTCCTCCCTCCACTTTCCAGCAAACCATATCTTGTAACAAAGAATAAGAAAGAAGAAAAAAAGTAGCTCAGCAAAGCCAACCAACATATATAACATATATGAGAATATATGTAATAGTTAACCAGAGTGCGGTGTCTCTGCAGTGTTCTCAACAGTTTGCCAGGGCCACCCTTGGTCAATTGGTGTGTTCATATTTGTTCTTGTTGAGGTCATTGTGTTTATTTTCCTAGTATTGCTTATTTAGCATCAGTTCATATAAATCTTCTGATGCTTATCTGAAGTCTTCATATTTGTAATTTTTTTATGGCACAGTAACATTCTCTTACATTAATATACCGCAATTTGTCTATGTAGCTTGCCATCTCAGCCGTTCTCCCTTCTTTCTCAAGGAGTTCAGCATTTAATTCACCTTTCTTTTCTGCAAACCAATCTTTATACTTGAGGACTTTGCATGTATCCATGTAGATATACCCTCACACTCCATAATCTTCCATTTCTTAACATATCTGACCATATACTCCTGTCATTGCCTTCCACCCCTTCTAACCCTCTGCTTTGCCCTCATTGAGACCGTTGCTTGACAAAGGATAACTTTCCTCTCTTTCTTACCTATAACCCATTAGACATTTCAACTCTACACTGTCTTATAACTCTTGTCTTGTCCATTTTGCCAAACTTCAGCCTTGGAGTATTCCTATCATCTTATTTACCTTATTCATCTTATTTATATTTACAAACCCTATTTACAAACCACAGAATTAGGCTAGAAGAACTTGCAATTATACCAACTACGGACACATTACAGATTGATGTTATCCAACTTCAACTGGGCCCTCACTACAACAGAGCTGTTCTTTGGCAAAGATGATGTTCTAAACCTTCTCAAATCCTCCATACTTCTAACTCCACTCCCAGCCCCCTTACTTTACGGAAAAAAAAAAAGTTGAATCCATTCACCGTCGAGTCCACTTCTATTTTTTCCCTTGAGAAAGCTTATCTCCCACTCACTCACTCCTCCTTTCCCTATCTGGCAGAGGTTACCTTTCTCTTTGCCAGAATCACCCCTTGATTCTGTCTTCTCCCATTTTTCTCCAGCAGATTGCCCTCTCAGTCATTCTTTTCCCCCTCCCTCCCCTCCCTGCCCCTTCCTTATTCCTTTTAAATACGTCCAGGTCCAAAACCTTTATTAACTTACCATACCACATCAAGCTATCCTTATCTTCCCACCCTTTCTCAAATAAACTTTTTGTTTAAAAGAATGTTTTTAGTTGATTTTTTTCTCCCATAACATCTTATTATCACCATAATATTCCATGTATTCCTTCTCTCCCTCCCCCCCATCTTCCCATATGACAGTATTTTTTGAAGAAAAACCCCCCAGCACAATTGATTAATACATTGAAAAAGTTTGAAAACATGCACACAATGTGTAATACCTGAGAATTTCCTACCTCCACAAAATGGTAGGTGAAGGTGTCATCTCATTTCTTCATTTGGGTTCTATTTGATCCTTATATTTTTACTGTATTGACTTTTGGGTTTTTGTGTTTTTTTTGCTTTGTAGTTACTGTGGATGTTGTTTTCTTGGCTCTGTGGACTTCGCTTTATATCAGTTCATATAGATCTTTCCATGTTTCTCTGTATTCATCTGCATCATTTCTTGTTTAGTCGTTTTTAAGTTGTATCCAACTCTTTGTGACCCCATTTGGAATTTTCTTGGTGTAGATATTGGGATGGTTTGCCATTTCCTTTTCCAGCTCATTTTACAGGTGAAGAAACTGAGGCAAGCAAGGTTAAGTGACTTGCTGAGGGTCATATAGCTAATGAGTATTTAATGCCAGATTTGAAAGATGAGTCCTACTTTAAGGTCTGGCATACTGTTCTATTCTATGTTCAGTTACATTCGTGTACCACAGTGTGTTTAGCAATTCCCCAAGTGATGGCCTTCTACTTTGTATACAAGTCTTAGCTATCACAAAAAGTACTGCTGTTAATGTTTTGGAATATATAGGGACTTTCTTCTTCTAACAATGACATCCTTGGGTTATAAGCCTCATAGTGCAAACTCTGGTTCAAAGGATATGGATATTTTAGTCACTTTATTTGCATAATTCCAATTGCTTTCCAAAATGGCCGTCTTTTATAGCTCCACCAATAATCTGTGTGCCTGTCTTTCCACACAACCGCTC
>CM053582.1:548622799-548671692 GCA_028627135.1 Pseudochirops cupreus
GGCATTCCTGGAAAACAAGCCTGGCGCCACAGGCTTCACGTAACCACATTCAGCCTATTAGGGAACAGAGTATACTTTCAAATATCCAAGGGTCCTCAGGGTCACGTAGCCACTTTAGCAAAGGGCCTAGGGGCAGGGAAGATCTTCAGATTCCCATAACAGATACTTGATGCAGAAAGGTGGATATAAAGAAGAGAGTGTTGGGCTGGCAAGATACCTTCTGTTTGTTTACCCTGGCTAGATCTTTATGTACAGAGTTACTGTTACACTGTCTCCTCCATCAAACTGGGAGCTCCATGAAGGCAGGCACTGTTTGCACCTTTCTTTGCACTCTGCCTAGCACATAGTAGGGGCTCAACGAAAATTTGTAGATTGACTGATGGACCAGGGATTGAATTCTGGTCCTGTTGCTTACTACCTACACTACCTTGGGCAAGCCGCTGCCCTTCTCTGCCTTTGTGAAAGGAAGGAAAGAAGGAAGAGTGGAAGGAAGAGAGGGTAAGAGGAAACAAGCATTTATTAAGCACCTACTTTTGGGCCAGGCACTGGGCTAAGTGTTTTTGCAAAGATGATCTCATTTGATTGTCTGGGAAGTAGGTGCTATTCTCTCCACTCTATATTTGAGGCAGGAAGAGGTTAAACTCTCTGCCCACAGTCACACCGCTAGTAAGTATCTGGGGCCAGATTTGTGTTTAGGTCTGACTTGGACCCAGGACTCTAAACACTGCACCACCTAGCTGCCTGAAGGGTTCTTAATCTGGGGTCCATAGATTAGATTTCAGAAGGCTGCTGAACCCAGATGGGAAAAGAAACAAACGACACATCTTCTTTAGAAACAATCCTATATATTCTATTTGATGCATTTAAAAACGCAATTCTGAGAAGACCACAGGTTTCCCCAGACTGTCCATGACACATACAGAAAGAGAAAAACTTCTGGACTCAATGATACCTCAGGTCCATTCAGGCTTTAAACCTTGTGATCTTCTAAAAAGGGAATGTGGGAAAATATGGGAGGAGAGAGAGACAGGGAGACAGACGGAGGGAGATAAGAATAGGGGGAGGGAGGAGAGAGAGAGACAGGCGGGGAGGGAGAGAGGGAAGGAGAGAAAGACAAGGAGAGAGAGAGGGGAAGGAGAGAGATAGGGAGAAAGAGAGAGAGGGAGAAGAGAGGGAGAGTAGTGGAGGATTCATAGGGGGGACTTGGAGAAAAAGGTAAAAAGACAGGACTGTGGGGAGGACTGGGAGGGGAGAGGAGTGAGGAGCAAGGACTTGGGCAGCAGCCAAGCACCAGCTGGGGTGACAGAGAAGAGCCAGCTTCCCGAGAGCCTGGGAGCCAAAGGAGCTGGAGCCCACAGACTCCTGACGGAAACGACAACTCTCCATCCAATTTCAGCTCCATTGGAAGATGGCCACAAGCAGCCTCGATTCCTGTGGCTTTAGCACCTTGCGAGCTAAGGTCGGGCCATGGGAGGCTGGGTTCAGAGCTGAGACTCGAAAACCTGAGGCTGCTGGGTTGTGATGTTCCTCCTCCTCTTCCTTCTGTTGTCACTGCTGAGGCCACTGCAGTTAGTACTGTTGATGTCCAGGACCCAGGAAGCCCTCGTTTGCCCTGACAGTGTCCCTTGTGTTCAGTCACAGCTTTGACTAAAATTGTCAGGAAAGCCTTGAGGAAACATGCTGGCAGCCATAGCCCAGCCCCTGGACTCCTGGCCTGATATAGCTGTGGCTACATCTGGGAGGTAGAAAACATAACCAGCAGAGTTCACAGGTCGGTTTTCCAATTCGCTGCAAATTTTATCTTCACATAATCCTTTAGATTTTTGAACATCAGTTTCATTACTTAGGGTCCTTGGATCCCAAGGAGACTATGGATAGATTTTAATAGGCCTGTGAACTCACATGGGGAAAAAAAAAATCACATCTTTATTTTCACTAAACTCTGTCTGAATTTTTACCATTTTCTCCAGTTTGAAATATTTTGAAATTCAATTTTAGTTTCAGTTGTAAATTCTAACCTTCCCACCTCTCCTCCCCTACTCATTGAGAAAGTAAGGGGGAAAAACAGACTGGTTACAAATGCATATAGCCATGTAGAAGCAAATTCCTGCATTAGCCATGACCCCCTTGCCTCCCCGCCCCAAAATATATATATGTATGTATATATGCCTCCATGTACACAGTCTATCATTTGCCATCTGAAAGTCGAGAGCATTTTTAATTTGAAAATATATTTTTTTAAAACCATGATTCTAACACAAGGTCCACAGACTTCCCCAGACTGGCAAAGAGATCCAGGACACAGAAAAGGTTAGGAAGTCCTGCTTTTGACCACTTTGCGGAACCACGGAGGTCTCTGGGACAGTCTGAGAAACCTTCATCTAGCAGCGCCTTTTGCTTTGCCTCTGGCTTTGTTTGGAAGCATCCCAGTAAGCACTGACAGGGACCCTGGGAGCCCATGAGGCATCAGTCTCAGAGGGTCACAGAGATTGTCAGAATGCCATGAAATAGGACAATTCAGCTCTGCTTTTTAAGGCAGAGTCCGAAGGCTCAGTCTGCCACAAACATATATTTGACTGGCCTTCTAGAAATAGGACATGAGAGAGTGAAATAAATGCCATCAGCATTCTGCCCCCAACTCTCCCCACTTCCAGGGGTGGTGCCTGAAGGGCCAAGGAGGCTGCCCAGCACATCTTAGTCTGGCTGTCCTTGGAATGATGCTTAAAATTGATGGGCCCTGCCCATAGTTTCTGCGTGCTTCATGGCCTTCCTCAGGTAGAGGACAATCATTTTTACTGGGTGGTGTTAATCATTGAACTAAGTGCCTTTTTTTTTTTTTGAGACAGTTGGGCTTAAGTGACTTGCCCAGGGTCACACAGCTAGTAAGTGTCAAGTGTCTGAGGTCATGTTTGAACTCAGGTCCTCTTGACTGCAGGGCCAGTGCACTATCCCACCTAGTCGCCCTTAGAGCTAACTGGCTTTTACCAGACAATTATTGGGCTATTTCAAGACAGACTCTTGGTTTTTGTAGAGGATTTCTGTTATTGGCCAGGCATCTCTAAACAAAAAGCCCTTTCTCCTTGGGGTCTTCATGGCCCATGGTTTCCTACAGTACTGATTCTCTTCCACAAGCAAATCCTCTGGAGCTCTGTCTGGGTGCAGTGCCTCTGGGTACCATCTTCAGCATAAAAGAGAGTAGGGTGTGTTTAATTGGATTTTTATCTTTTTTTGTTATAAATTTAATCATTATCAACAAAACCCATGCAGTTAAATAACACACAAAAGGAAAAATCATGTGTAAGATTAAAAAAGTCCAAGGCAGCAGTTTTCTGTCGAAGATATTTACTACAAAGCGTTTCTTTCCCCCAGTCCATTTGTTCTCTTTATATTTTGGACACCTTGCTTTTTTTGTTGTGCAAACCTCCTCTATTTTTATGTTGTCAAGTCCATTTATTTTCTTTCCCATAATTTCTTCAATTTGTGCTTCACTGGGTTGTCTTCCAGGGAACTACCTGCCAAACCCACCTAGGACAGTGGTCTTACATTTGATAGGAATTTTCCTCTTCTCTACAATTAAAAAAATATCCATCTTTGCTTTTTCTTCTAATTTAGTGGAACATTGTTCAGGTGGCAGCAGAATGAAGGGGGAAGAATTTCTAGGATAGAATTAATCTGGGTGGGAAAGACTAGGGACTGGGAACAAACTGGAGCTTGGGTTCATTCTTTCCAGTTGTGTTTTAAAGAGGAGTTGGGGAGGAGGAGGAGGAGGAGGAAGAAGATTTTCCCCTTTTGAATCTTAAGTCAGTTCTTTCTGTTACTAATGACTGAAAAGGCCTTCCCTTCCCCTTCAGTGGGATTCCCTGGAAGGGAGGAAGAGAGGGAGGAGAGCTATTTTCAAGTATTTGAAGTGTTGTCAGGTGGAAGACACATTAGAGTAGTTGTCTTTGGTCCCAGCATCAAAGGGTGGAAGTTAGAAAGGAAGAAAAGAGCCTGAGGTCAGAGAATGCCTAACGTTCTGAGTTAGCCAGGAATGGAGCAGGCTGCCTAGAAAGATGGTGGAAGGCTAGACTGGCGGGAATATTAGAATGGGAATTCTCTTTTTGTGTAAGTCAGACTGGAAAAGTTACTAAAGTGCCCTTCAACTCTCAAATTCTGTGACACCTTGCCTTTATTTTGGGGAGGCAAATTGGGTTAAGTGACTTGTCCAGGGTCACACAGCTAGTAAGGGTCAAGTGTTCGAGTCTGGAATTGAACTCAGGTCCTCTGAGGACCTGGGCTGGTGCTCTATCCACTGTGCCACCTAGCTGTGGTAGCTGAGGGAAGCCTTGAGGAAAGGGTGAGGATTTTGGGAGACAGAGAGAAGGAAGGGGTGCATTTCAGGTAGGGCAGATGGCTGATGTGAATGCATGGGGCTGGGAGATGGGAGGTTGAATTCAAGGACAAGCTAATAGTCCAGTTTGGCTGCGATTTAGGAGTGTCTGGAAAGTAACAAAAAAGGAAGTTGAAAAGAGAAGCTGGAGCCAGATTGTGGAAAATCTTAAATGACAAGCTGAGGAATCTGAATTTTTTTATCCTGAAAAGAATAAGAAGCCACAGAAAGATTTTGGGCAGAGGAGAGCAATAGAAAGATTACTCTGTAAGGTATGTGGAGGATGGGCTTGTGAAAGACAAGACTGGACCTGGGGACATCAATCAAGAAGACATTCCAGTAAATGAGGTGAGAGGTGATAAGTGCCTGAACCAGGGGAGTGGCTGTGTGAATGGAGAGAAGGAGACAGAGGCAAATGGTGTTATAAGGTAATAATGGCAAAACCTGGAAATGGAAATGGTGGATAGAGAGCCAGTCCTGGAGTCAAGGAAAACATGAGTGCAAATCCAACCCCAGACACACACTAGCTGTGTGACCCTGGGTAAGTCACTTAACCTCTGCTTACCTCAATTTCCTCATCTATGAAATGAAGATAATTATATTACCTACCCCAAAGGAGGTCATGAAGATCAATTGAGATAATAATTGTAGAGTGCTTGTTGTAGTGCCTAGTAAGTGCTATGTATTATCTATCATCATTATTCTTTTAGGATTTGGGGCAATTATTAATATTATTATTATTATTATTATTATTATTTTCTGTGGGGACAAGATAGAAAAGTTACAGAGTCGGAAGTAGAGCTGGTAGTAAAATGAGCATGGATGTCCCAGATACCACTTAAAATGACAATCCGGGCCAGTGACTCATCAATCAGAGAGAGGGCCATGGAATGTAGGTATCTTCCAAGTGAGAAGGCTCCAGGGCTGGTGCTCTGTTCATTGTGCCACCTAGCTACCTCAGGGATTGAAGTTTCAAAGAAAGATTAGGGGAGATGAAAATATTTAAGAGTTACCTGCGTAAGGATGGTAGGGCCAAGTAAAGGCTTTTTAAAGATGTGGAAACCTGTACACATTTTCCCAGAATGCAAAATGTCTTGAGAATCATAGATTACCATGATCTTGGGAATGAAAGTATAAGGGTAACTGGAAGGGTAATAAAAGGATGCCTAGTGGAAGAAATCCAACTGTAGCACTCTATCAAGGATGACTTAGGCAGCAGAGGTGACAAAAGATACAATACTAAGGATAGTGGGAGCCCGGACCTTCCATAATGCCCGAATCTACTATCTCCTTACCTTTACCTCAGGAGGTTTACCTCAGGGAACCCCTCTCTTCCTTCAAGACTCAACCCGAGCAACACCTTCTAAATGAAACCTTTCCTAATCCTCCAATGAGGTATTTGGAAAGCGCTGAGCACCGCGCACAGCACATAGCGAGCTTTAAACAATGTGTTCCCTTCGAGCACCCCGCACCCCAACTTCTAGTACCATGCCTTTCATGAATTTGCTTTGAATTTATTCTCTTTGTGTTTATTCAGTGTGTTCTTTTTTAAATTCAGTGTATCCTTAGGCAGGTATTTCTCTTCTCTGTTAGCACAGAAACTCCTTCAGAGCAGCAATTATTTTATTCCTCGAATTTGGACCTAGTAGCTGTCCAGCAGCATTTAGCGCTGTGCCTGGCGTCATCATCATCATCACTACCACTTTTATCACACTTCAAGGTTTGAAAAACACTTTACAAATATAATCTCATGATTTTATTACGCAGTAGGCACTTAAAATGTTTGGTGATGATGAACTCATTTAAGAATGATTAATAATTAACCCTTCATAAATATTTATTGATTCATTTGAATCCAGTGTGCCTTTCTAGCTTTATTACTCATTGTTCCCCTTTGCTATACAGTTCTGTCAAAATCAATCCATGCACATACCTTTTTTATTTTAAGTTTTAATTTATGTCTTTGGGTTTTTTTAAACATAATCACAGTTTCCTCCAGTATTTCTCCTTCATTCCCTCTCAGATAATCATCCTATATAACAAATGTTATTTTTATAAAGTCAAAAAGAGGAAAAAGCAGCATAACTTATCAAAACATTGGGAAAGTCTGAAAACGTGTGTAATTGTGCTGTAGCCCAGAGAGAGCGTTCTGTGCCTTCACATTGACTGTACGGCGTGCTGGGAATGCTCTCGAATCCTCTCTTTCCTCATCTCTGTCTCTTAGAATCCTTCATTCCCTTCAAAACCTAGGTCAAACCCCTCTGCAGTTATCCTTCCCCGGGCTCGCTTTCTATTTACTTTCGCGTACTTACAAGTATGTGTTATTTGCCCCAATTAAAGACATCGCCTATAAAGGCACAGATTGTTTCACCGATATGCCCGGCTCGTAGTAGGCTCTTAACAAAAGCTTGCTGATCAATCGATTGACTTTTAGGACGGCTTTCCGCAGTCTTCTGAGGCATCCCTGAGCCTGAGATGCGTGTCAGCCGCCTGCCTGGCCGTCAGCCTGCCGGCTGTAGCCCTCCATGAAGAGCTGCTTCCTCTTTGTGTTGGAACAGCTTCATCCTTCCCCACCCCCTTGGCCCCATCCTTGCCCACCCCCCGGCCCCATTCTCCCCCACCTCATCGGCCCCACCTGCTAGGGCAGGGATGCAAAGCCAATCTGTTTCATTTTACTTTAATAAAGTCGGTTCCTGTTTTCTTTAGCCCCGGTCCTGGGCACTGCGGAGAGGGAGTTGACGGGCACTGAGCTGGAAGGTGTAGTAGGGAGAGTTTTAAGAGTACTGAAGCAGCTCTTGGAGGCCTGGGGAGCAGAGCCAGTCCCCGGCCGCCGGGATGCTGAGAGAAGCAAGAGGCTTGGTGGAGACGCTTCTGCCCGGAGCAGACAGAAGCCAAGACCCTCTCTACCCGCCCGCCCGCCCCCACTCCCGGCTCCCCCGGCTCCTAAAGCCGCTCTCCCTGATACCTCAGGCTGGGCGCAGCCCACTTGGCAGCAGTTAGGAATGAGGAGGGAAGCTGTTCGTGACAACACAGTGGAATTTATGTTTGGGCTTAATTAGTCCGAAACGGGCAATTTCCCGCTTCTCCCTTGAACCTCGCAGGTTGCTAACCGAAGCCTATGGAGAACCCCATAAAAGGGAATGGATGGGGAATGTTAATTAGGCGGCTCCCTGGGAGGAGGAATTCAACCAGGACTGCTCGTAAACAGCTGGGTGGCTTAGTGGATAATCAGTCAGTCAGTCCGCAAGTAAGTGCCTACTATGTGTGCTTGGGAATACAAAGAAAGGCGAAAGTCCTTGCCCTTGAGGAAGTGGAACTGTGTTCAAATTCTCCCTGAGACACTCACTAGCTGCCTAGCCCATGACAAGATACTGAGCCTCAGCCTCAGTTTCCCAATCTGTAAAATGGAGATAATTATAGGATTGTTGTGAGGACCAAATGAAAAAGAGGAAAGTAAAGTACTTTGTACATTTTAAAGTGCTATAAAAATGCTGACTCTTGTTATTTTTAAAAATTATTATGCCTCAGGGAACAAGGCTCCTGAGACCAGAAAAGAATCACTGGAGCCATAGATTACTACAAGTTATGAGCTGAAACCTAGCTCACCCCACCCCCCATTTTATGTGTGAGGAGGCGGAGGTACCTGTCACACAGGTAGCAAATAGCAGAGTTGAGATTCAAAATGAACATCACAGAGTCTGAGTTGGAAATACCGCAGATCTTCCAGTCCAACCCATGCCCAAGGGGAACAACCATGCCTGACAAGTGGTGAGCCAGTCTCACTCAAAGATTTCCTAGGATGGTGACCCCACCCTCCTCCCTCTGAGGCACCCCGACGTCTTGTCGGCAACCACCCTTAATCCTTCTTTTGCCCTCTGGGATCAAGGAGAACAAGTCTAATCTCTCTTCCCACAAACGAACTATAAGGAATACAGTAGCCTCTCTGACAGCAAAAAGAAACGCAGGGCAGCTCAAAAACCCTAGATAGGTAAACCGAGTCATCTTGCAAGAGGAGGACCTGACTCAATGTCCCAGAGCCCCTTTTTCAGCCTGGGGGAGTTTGAATATCAGCTAACCTCATGAGTCTTCTAGTTACCCCACTAGCAACCATCAGCACCAATCTTCAGGTCCAAGCTCTTCACTCCCTTCTCCCAATGCCTGGTCCTGCTAGATCTATCTAACAACACAATAAAAACTGACCAGACTTTACTTGTCTTGGCGAAGAGGTTACCCTGTTCCCTCTGGGGTCCCAGCCAGGTGCCAGTTTCCACAGGGACCGACAGGCCCTGTTTCCCTCCTTCTCCAAATTTTTTGAGTATTGTCCCCTCAATAAAACTTCCTTGCTTTATGCTTTTGTGAACTGTTTCCTCCCACTGGACTTTGGTATTCCACTAACCTTTGTGAGTCTGCATTAAGACAAGGCTCTTTAGGCTCTTAAAGTAAGTTATCCTGTCTCTCCCTAACCTGCATTGCCAGGATAAACATCTCTAGTTCCTTGAATTAATCAATTGACACAGTTTACATTCATGATCCTTTACCTCTCAGCTTGCTCCACTGTCAATATCCTTCTTAAAATGCCACCCCGAAGGCATCAGCACAGTTCTCTAAATACTATTTTTTCCAATTACATGTAAAGACAATTTTTAATATTTGTTTAAAAAAATTTTGAGTTCTAAAGATTTTCCCTCCCTTCCTCCTCCCTCCCCTCCCTAAAAGGTAAGCATTTTGATAGGTTATATGTGATGAGCATAGTTCTCTAGATATGGCCTAATGAGGGCAGAGGATGTTCAACCACTCTTAACACAGACTGAAGATCCCAAAAGCATCCATTTCTCATGACAGACTCTTTTTAAAAAAAACCAACTATTTATTTAATTTTAGTTTTCATCATTCACTTTTATAAGATTTTGAGTTCTAAAGTTCCCCACTCCCCAAGGTGACCTGCAATCTAACATAGGGTATACATGTAAAGTTATATTACACATATTTCCGCATTAGTCATGTTGTGAAAGAATTAGAGAACAAAAAGGGGAAAACCACAAAAAAGAAAAAAAAGAGCAAATAGTATGCTCTGATCTACATTCAGACTCCATAGTTTTCTCTAAATGAGAATAGCATTTTCTATCATGAATCTTTTGGAATTGGTCATGATGTAAGGACACTGAGGTGGCTCAGGGGATATATCACTGGATTTGAAGTCAGAGCAACCTAAATTCAAATCTTGCCTCAGATACTTCATGCCCCCCCCCCACCTCAGTTTCCTCATATATGAAATGGGAAGGCTCAGTCCATAGGCCTTATATTGACAGGGTTGGACTGGAAAGTCGCTAAGGTTTTTTTGTTGTGTTTTGCTTTGTGATTTTTTTTTGTAGGCCTAGATCTATGCTCCCGTGAGTTTATGTTGGATCATCTGGAACTTGAAGTCTCCTGAATTCACTATCTTTTTTACATAAACTACATGTTGCCTAACCATGCTTCACCTCCTCCTTTATTTTGGGGGTTAATTTTTTTGAGCCTATAAATTCTCTTCTATTGATCCCTGTTAGACTTCCCATTATTGTATGCGGCCCATCATTGCTACTCAGTCAAGATCTTTCTGGATCCTTTATCTTATGTGGTGACTATAAATTCCTAGATTTCCTAAGTTTGCCATCGAAACCTTCATCCAAGTCGTTGATAAAAGTGCAGGAAACACAGATCTCTGGGGCAGTCCAATAGGTAATCACAGAATCTCAGAATCAGAAAAGACATCTGATTAGAATCTAAACAACATATTCAAAAAATGGTCATCCAGCCGCGGCTTGAAAAGCCCCTGCGAGGGCAAACCCATCACTGCCGAGGCACTGCATTCACCTCTGACGTAGGACTAAGCATTGGGAATACTTTTCTTTATTTCAGCTTAAATTTGCCTTTCTATGACTTCCATGCATTGCTTCTAGTTCCTCTTCCTTGGAGCCAAGCAGAACAAGTCTCACAGATCGAGGTGGAATAGTGGAAAAAGGTACTAGACCAGGAAGACCCGGGTATAAAACTTGCCCCAGACATTTACTAGCTCTGTGCCGCTTGGCCAGGTTGCCTCTTTCTGACTCAGTCTCCTCATCTGTAAAATGGGCATAATAATAGCATAATACCTTTGAGGGTTGTTAAAAATATATAATGAGACAAGCCATAGAGTGTTTGACAAGCCTTAAAGCTATATAAACAGTAGCTATTATTGTTCTTGTCTTTGTCTTGGTCTTAGGATTGTCATTGACCGTCATCTATAGACTGAGGGAATCAGGCTCAGTGGTCTCTAAGGAGCTTGGTGCCTCTACCTCTATGATCCTGTCATGCCTCTATAATCCCTCTTCCATTTAACAGCCTTTTGAGTACTTGAACACAGTCATCATTGTTCTTTTTTCTTCTCCAGTTTAAACCAAAGCCTACAGCTGATCTTCACACAGCTGGATTAGGGCTGTATTTTGAGACCTTTCTCCATCCTGCTCATCCTTTCCTTTAGCCTCTCCTGTTATCACTCTCTTTCCTGGAAGGTGGTTCTGGAATGCGCAGTATCGCAGATGGGAGCTGACCAGACTGGAGTAGGACCATCCCCTCCTTCTCCCTCAGTGCTCTGCCTGTCTTCCGGGTGGCTTAGATTTTATTATTGACTTGCTACACCATGCTATTGACCTGTATTGAACTTGCAGTCCATTGAAACAACTAAGTCTTTCTTCAGATGATCTGCTACCTGGCCATGCTTTCCCCATCGGGTACATGGGAAGCTGATTTTCTGAACTCCTGTGTATGATGCTGCATGGATCCCCATTACAGCTCATTCTTATCTCAGGCCCAGCAATATTCTAGATAATACTAACACTCTAGAGCCCAGACCTTTTTGAATCCTGGCGCTGTCGTCCAATAAATCCGTCAGCAGGCATTTGCTAAGCACCTTTTGTGTTCCAAGCACTGCGCTTAGTGCTGCGGATCCAGAGAAAGGCAGAAGACAGTCATGGTCTAATAGAAGACACAATATGCAAACAACTGTGCCCAAAGACATGGACGGGATAAACTGGAGACCATGAAGAGAGGGAGGGGAGGTGGGAAAGGCTTCCCCTAGATGGTGGGATTTGAGCTGGGCCTGGAGGGGAGCTAGAGAAGTTAGGAAGTGGATATAAGAGGGGGAGAGTTCCAAACATGAGGGACGTAAGTGCAAAGGCCTGCAGTTGGGAGTATCTCCATACCACGAAGTATCCATCTATGGCACCTTTCTGTTGACCCTAGCACTCATCAAGTGCCCTTTGCCACTAGCCAGAAGCCCATCCTCATATGCCCAAAGGCAAAAATTAAAAAAAACATTTCATGGACATTTGACTGTCAGTGCCAAGACGAGCACAAGCAAACAGGCCACCATGAAGATAATTGCCATGTAGGCACCAACATCCATCAGAAACAGAGAAATTCTATGCAGAATTCATCAAGATCCTCCAATCTAAGTCAACATAAACTTCTATACACAGTGACTTCAGTGCAGAAATGACCATGGGAGGACGGCAAAAAAGAAGTTAAGAAATATGAGTTGAGGATTAAGATGCAGAAATGAAAGAGGGCAAAGCCGCATAGATTACTCGGAAGCTCCACGTCTGTATATCATGAACACTTTAAGGGGATATAAAAGGTTCTGTGTATGTGAAGCAAAGAATAATATCCAAAAAAACCTAGACTAATTGAGCTGCTAAGAGGCAGCTGCTGGTGCGGTGGTTAGAATACTGGACTGACATCAGGAAGATATGAGTTCAAATCTCTCACACACTTACTAGCTATGCTACCAAATCATGTAACCTCTGTCAGCATCAGTTTTCTCATTTGTAAAATGGGATAATAACACCCACCTCCAAGGGTTATCGTAAAGACCTAATGAGATCATATTTTCCAATGCTTAGCACAGGGCATGCTACACAGTAGGCACTTAATAAATGTTTGTTTCCTTCCTTTCTTCTTTCTCAACAGATAGAAGACGACTGGCTTCATATAGAGCAGTCATTTCCAAAACTGCAGATTTATTAGAACAAAATTCAAAATAAATTCCAAATGAGAAGAAAGGGTAAAGATGAAGAAATGGCCCTGTGCCTTTCTAGAGGTTTTTAAAAGCTTTTGACATCTGAAAGTGGAATAGAGAACAACAACAAAAACCCAGTCAGCGATCTCTATCACCGTTTCTTAGAAAAGTTTAATCAATTTAAAATAGTTACTATGTTGAGGAGGCTGGAACCTTTTAGAAACTACCAGCCGGTCAAAATTTAGACCTCTTGGACAAGCCAAAATCAATTGATAAACAAGCATGTATGATCTAGGTGCAACTATGTTTTAGGTACTGTGCTAGGAACTGAAGATAGAAATAAAAAGAATGAAACTATCCTTATTTCTAAGGAGTTTACAGTTTTATAGAGGTGAATCAGTCAGGTAGTTGGAATGAGAGAATATGGACAGGCAGACTGAACATGGTACATGGGGCATGCCTAAAATGTTTTTTAAAATATTAAATTTTTTCAACTATCAACAACTTATTTCCTCTCCCTCTTACCTCCCCCAAAACACTATGGCAAAAAGGAAAAACAAAGACAAAACCTCATAACAAATATTTATAGTCAAGCAAACCAAATTCCTAATGTAGACCATGTCCAAAATAGTATGTCTCGTTCTATACTTTGAGTCCATCATCTCCCTCTCAGGAGGCAGTTACCACACTTCACCATCTGTTCTTTGGAATTGTAGTTTGTCATTGCTTTTATCAAAAACCTTTAAATTTTTTATTTTAAAAAATTTGACCTTTGAATCTTTAAAAGTTGTTTATCTTTTCAATGTTGGTCTTATTATATATATTGTTCTCCTGGTTCTGTTCACTTCACTCTGAATCAATTCATACAAGTCTTCCTAGGTTTCTCTGAAATTGTCCCTTTCATCATTTCTTACAGCATAATCATTTTCCATTATATTAACATATTCTAACTTGTTCAACCAGTCTCCAATGGATGGGCACCCCTTTAATTTCCAGTTCTTTGTCACTACCAAAAAGAACTGCTTTAAATATATATATATATATATATATTTTTGCACAAATAAGCCCTTTTCTTCTTTCTTTGCCCTTTTTGGGGTAGCAGACGCAAACTAGGAAAAGAATTAGGAGAACTACACCTCCCCCAGGGCTTTTTAAAAGATCCTCTATGGAGGATTGATCACATAATCATGGAGAAGAAACACACAGGACAAGAAGGCATGGAGAGTTTACAGGTGCACTAGTGAAAAGAATGCCAACAATAATGAACCTGCCCATCTATCACTGTAGAAAGTCTGTTTCTTGTTCCCAAGAAGACTTGGGAACTTTTGCCACTAGATGGCAGAGACTGGCATTTCTTTGGAAAGAGAAAACACTGGCCACTGTGTTGGTCAAGGTAATTAATTGAGTGTAAGATGGCTCTTGCTCCTTACCTCAGGAAAGGGAAGCTGGAAAGACTTGTGTGCTATTTTTTCGAAGGGCAGCTCAGGATTGCAGGGTATAAAGTAAATAATTTTGTCCTCCCTTCAAAGATACACGCTGTTCCTTCTAGAAGCAAATGGTCTAGGTGTCAGATTTGAACTGTTTCTCCTGCCCACAGTGGGAAATGCCGAGAATAGTTGAGGTCAACTGAGACATGAACAGAGAGATTCCCTGAAGCACCTCTTCATCTTTGAAGCAAAGTTTAAGGGGGTCTCCATATGCCTACTCAGACAGAGAGGTCTCAGGCAAGCCAAGAGTAATATGTTGTTGTTTGCTGCTTTTCTTTTTTGACATTCCACGTCTGTCGCTAATACTCCATCTTCTGGCCTCTTGGACTGTGGCTGCTTCTTAGTGCTCTATTTAATGAACTGTGATCTTGGCTTTGACCAACATCTATTGCCTGTCTATTGCTCTAATTTAATGAAGTGTTTGTAAAGCTGTCTGGGGAATTACTGAAAAATCTCATTTTCTGAGCAACTGCTATAAATTTTGATGAGTTATATGGAAAGAGAGCTTTTCAGAGAGAAGTTCAGAAGGAAATACGGACAATCAGGGCACTGTTGGTATTACCACACTATAATTTTTTTAAAAAGCTATATGTGTATATATTTGTAAATGTATAAGCTGTCTCAATTAAGATTTATGGTTTTACATACAATCCTCTTTCTGTTGTTTCTTTAAATATGGAAATGTTCATGTTTGTTATTATTTATCAAATTGAAAATAAAAAATTTTTCTTAAAGAACAGAGCTAAATGTATCTATTTTCTTTTCCTAGATCTATTAGTATTCATTATTATTCTTAGCTGGCATTAACATATTGCTTTAAGATTTGCAAAGCATTTTTAATATATTATCTCATTTGATAACCTATAGAAAGAAAGAAAAAGTGTGGCTGGGTAGCTAACCATTAGCATGTTTATTCTTCACGAAGCCTGTGTCTTTCTAATTGCTTATTTCAGCTCAAGAATTGGGAAGCAGGGTTGGGTAAACCTGATTTTTGCACAATTCTACATTTTCTGGGGTTTTGAGACAAGAACATTGGGTCATTTCCAGTGAATAGGGCACCTGATATGTACTGATACCCATAACTTTGACTTCAGTTCTCACAAAGCACTGGCTGTTCCTGGGGAGTATTGGGTACATTCCAACTCCTATCCAAGGCACTGCTGGCAGGCTGTGCTTTTCAAAGGCAAAAGGGTGGGGTGAATCTTCCTCCAGCCAGTGGTCAGGTACCCTTCCAACCAAGACAACTCCTCACTATGTAAAAGGATAACACCTCCGTTATCCATCCTTTACTTTCTGTGATTACACCAACTAGCTGGGGTCTAGGGAGGAGAGAGCTAATTTCCTTCCAGTACTGAACTATAAAGCAAGTATTATCAAAACTATTTGTACTGGCTAATTTTTTAAAAGTAGATTAGTGGAACAGCCAAGCTAATGAAGAACCAGAAATGATTGAACTCAATAACCTAATGTTCAGTAAAATTGAGAACACAAATTACTTGGAGAACTCCCTATTTGACAAGAGCTGCTGGGAAAACTGCAAAGCAGTCTGGCAGAAATTAGGTCTAGACTCTGTCAGGCTGCTTCTCTCTGAATAATGACAGAAATGATCAGTTTCAATAAAGGGCATGGTTGACATCCCAATGGGAATCCTTTTTCAGAAAAAGAACTGGAGGTATGTATGAGTAACATCTCACCCCAACTTAGAAACAAGGCTAATTTGCTTTCTCAAAGGGAAGATGGCAAAGTATATGCCACTAGAGAGCCTGATGAATACATTCTGTTTTATTTTCTCTCCTTCCTATCACCTTTTATACCTTGGTCTCCTCATTAACACATTTTCCTGTTATCACAAGAAGGGTGATTTTTTTTTTTTTGGTTGGGGAGGAAGAGAGTGATGATGGAGAACCAGACACCTACATTTAAATATCCTCATAGAATATATCTCTCTTTTTATCCTCACCCCATTTCTGTTTTTCTGCTGAAATTGTTGTTTGTATTACATTAGGAGTGGAACAAGGTGGAAAGAATACTAGACTTGGAGTTGGAAGCTTGGATCCCCACTCTGCCTAGATAACTGTTTGACCTTGGATGGATCTCTGAACCCTAGTTTCTCATCTGTACAAAGGAAAGGAGGATACTTATACCACCTGTGTACTAGGATAGCTGTGAGGGTCAGATAATATGGAGGGCATAAGGTAAGACAGCAAGCATTTATTGAGCTCTTCCTATGTGCTGGGATTGTAAATACAGATAAAAAGAATCTGCCCTGAAGGAGCTTAAAATCTAATGGGGGAAAACAGCAGGAAATCTAAAAAGGGATGGGAACAGTAAAGTCCAGGAGAATCAGGAACAGAGCCAAGAAAGGAGTGAAGCATGGCTGGCCTCAAAAGGGAGGAATTCCTCCCCAGTGGTAAGAGCAGATGACAGGGGCTGAGAGATGGTCCAGAGCAAGACGGCATTGGAGTTGTGGTGGTGAAGTCAAGAGAAGCAGAAGCACAGCCCAGGGCATGGCTGAGAGGGGAGGAACAACTGTAAGGTGCTATACTCTTGGATCTTCTCATCAACAACACCATCACTGACCCTGTCAGAGTGTAAAGTTTCTCTCCTTGAAAGTTCAGGTGAATTCCTAAACCTGGGGCTAGCTGGTGTAATCACAGAGAGTAACGAACATAGAATAGAGGTGTTGGCCTTTTATAAAGTGAGACATTTGTGTGCTTTGATAAAGTGAGTAGAACTCTCAATTCAAGAATGTTTCCTCTAGGTGGGCCCCAGACAGGAGGAGGACAAAGGGTTAGTCACATCTCATTTGGAATCTGGATGAAAAGAAAAACTCATGAAGATATCTGGGGAGACAGGATGATCACGGAATCCACAAGGCTGTGCATCATGTCTTCATTAGTCATCAGATCATTTAAAATCAAGGCAGATCCTTCTCCGAGACTTGTAGCATTGCTCAGTGTCACTGAGACCATCACACGCACGTTCTCAGAACAAAACCTTCCATTTGGTCACTGGGGTTTCCGTGTCTCCTGTAGCAGAAGCTTTAAGTCAGGTTAATTCTACAAATAATAGCTGAGAACTCACTGTGCCCACTGTCTTGTGCTCGGCTGGGAAGAAATGTTTAAATAAGTTACCACCCTCCACTCCTATATCTAGCCAGCCCTGGAGCATGCTACATATCCCATCTAACTGCCCACCAGGAATGCACAAATATCAGCACCCCCTTTCCTGACTACCACTCCCTGGTATGTGCTGTCCCCCCCCCCAGTAGGAGCCCCCTGCTCCTGAAGGGTACAAACAGTCTCATTCTTAGTTGTGTATAGCCAACACCTGGCATACTGCTTCACACATAATGGGTGAATAATAAACATTATTTCATCCATGAAATTTAATCTGCCTCTCTGCAACTCATACGCATTTTATTTAGTTTTGTCCTATAGGCCAACCACCCATCCGTCCATCCATTCATTCATTAATTCTTGGAGCTTACAGCCCAGTAAACTGATGGCATTTACACATATACATGCAATAAACAATAATAAAGGACAAGTCCATGACAAAGGTACAAACTCAGCAAGGGCCATTGGAGCAGTAGAAGTGGTGTTTGAGCTGGGCTAAAAAAAAGATGGGTATAATCTCCCCCAACAAAGGAGGCACGGAGTTGGGAACGTGTGGAGTGTACTGGGGGTAGATCCATTTGACCAGAGCATGGAGTACATAGATGTAATAATAAGAGATGTCTGGAAAGGTTGAATGGTGCCATGTTGAAGAGCGTTTGAAGGCCAGTCTGAACTAATTCATAGAGAACCACTGGAAGACTTTAAATAAAGGAATGACATGATCAGCACTTTAAGGGCAGGAAGGTGAGGAATGGTATGTTTGGGTGGAGAGAGGGAAGGGAGTGGGGCTGATGTCAGAGATACTTGTTGCCCTTCCTTGTTATTCTGTTTCCCTTCAGGGAGACCACCCTGGGCAGAGCTGGCTGTCTGTTCAAAGAAAAAATGGCGGCAGCCACCTTGACATAGTATGTTGGTTCACTTAGGGCTTGGTCTGTTCAGTGTCATTCTGATGGGTAAACTCTTCATCTTAAGCCCAGGAAATAAACTTTCTGCTTGAGACAATCCAGGTGCATAGCCTGAGGCCTTCGCAGCAGGAATGTCCTCAGATGAGCTAGGGAAAGGAGGCGAGACGGTAAATAAAGAGGTTACAGCTGTAATCTGCGACCTATGGCTCCAGGGGATCTCTGGGGGACCCCACTGTTCCAGGGACCCCACTTCCCCCACCCCATGTCGGGGCCCTTCCCCACAGGGATAACTATGTGTGATTACAATTAAGTGTGAGGGATCGTGGTGCCCAGCTGTCCCCCTAAGCACTTAGCACACCCTAGGTACTCAGGGTTCAATTGATTGGAGTGGATGGGATGCTAGGAAGAACAGATGGACCGGCTCCATGGGGGCACCAAAATACTAATTGATCCTATGTGCTTTTCCTAGATCCAAAAGCCCGGCCTTTGAGGGCTCAAGAGTCTTTGTAAGATAAATAGGCAGAAAAATCTCTCTGCCTCTTTCCTTAGCAGGGATGAAAGCAGCGTGTCCCACTGCCAGATGCCTGCTAATTGAGCAGAGAGCCTCACTGGGGAGGAAGCAGCCGTGACTGCTGCTCTGTTTGTACTGGAATCGCACTTCTCTCCCAGAGAGAGAGGCCTTGAGCTAGACATAAAAGAAAACGGCTTGAACCTGAGCTCAGCTTTACTTCTTCCCTTCCCATCCCCACCCCCGGCTCTCAAATAGGCAGTTTAGTACTTAGGAGGAGGCAATCATGGGAGACTGCTTCCATCCACCTGGGGTACAAGCTTTCTGGCTATCAAGAGCCTCATGGGACACCCTTAGAGGGCATTGACAGCAGGAATCGAAGGGTCTCAATGGCCCCCTTTGTAAAGGTGAAGGAGGATGGGAAACCCAAGATGAGTCATGAGATAGCCAGAGGAAAGATGACATCTGCCATCCTATTGAACTCTTCTCAAAGTGTGGGATGTGATGGTCGAGAAACCTTTGATTTTCTGGGTCTGGTCTTTCTGGGGAATGGGCTACATTTGCTATAGATATATCCACTGTCTAGCTGGCACCTTGTCCTGACCCTTCTCTGACATACACCTAACTTACAGGCTAATTAGAACCTCTCAGCCAGTGATATCAGAGGAGGAAAACCAATCAGAGGCACTTGAATGACACCCTGCCCCTCCCTATAAAACCCCTAGCCCAAGGACCTGGTTGTGTCTGACAGTCCTGGTGTTCTACACTGAAGAGCTGGAAGGGGCTGGCATAACCTGAGTGTCAGTGAAAGGTGCTACCAGGGACCTGGATCATAGATCTAGAGTTCAAAGAGATCTTAGAAGCCATCTAGGCCAACTCCAGCATTTTACAGATGAGGAAACTGAGGCCCAGAGAGGTTAAGTGACTCAGCCAAGGTCACATGGGTGATTAAAAAAAGTCACAGAGAAGGATTTGAACTCAGAACCTTTGCATCCCGAGCCTGTGATCTTTCCCCCTATAGTCTATCATTCCCCTTTGTCTTCCTTCCAGGCATGAAGGTTATGACACAAAGGTCATGACTATCTTCCAGAGATCTGACTATATCCTTATCATTCTAGGGGACTGTGATCCCAGCTGTATCCTTTGCCCCTCTTCCTTTCCCTTCTGTGTCCCTGTCTCTTCAAGTTAAGCATCTTTTCTTATGGGAGGAAAAATAAGCCCATTATGAGAGGACCATTGGCTCATTTGCTCTTTCTGTGGAAATCTCCACGCCTCCCCCAAAGCAGCTTCAGTGTGTTGGGACCCCCTGTGGAGTCATGTGAGTATAAAAAGAACATCCTACAAAGTGGGATGTGAAAGCTTTTGTGGTGTCTTTATCCACTGTTAGGGTTTTAGTCTGAAAACATTATAAAAGGAGAAAAGAATCTAATGCACAAAAATACTCCTAGCTCTTCTCAGAATAGCAAAAACTTGGAAACAATCTGCCCGGCAGCTGGAGAATGTCTGAATACATTTTTACAATAGTGCAAAGGAATAATATGTATACACATTGGCCACAAAAGAAAAAGGAACAAAGAAATTTATTTTATATTAATGTAAAGGGATATTATGATACTACGAAAAGAGAAATATGAAAAACAAGGAAACACAAACACGGTGTGTGAAGAGATGCCGAGCAAGATCAGAAACAGGAAGGTGTGTTATTACGTACTGACCACGAGGGGAGATTCAGAGACAGAGAAAATAGGGAGAGGAAGTAAAGACACAGAGCGCGAGAGAGAAAGAGAGGGAGAGAAGACGTAGAAAGAGAAAGAAAGAGAGGAGATAGAGAAACACAGAAAGAGAGGAAAGGGAGGGAGGAGAGGGAAAGATAGAGACAGAGAGATGGGGGAAGGAGGGAAAGAAAGAAAGAAGAAGAAGAACAAAGAGGAGGAGAGAGAGAGCTGCGGGGGGGGGGGGGGGGGGAGGTCACAACAATGTCAGAGGTAACGGAGCTTCTGCCAGACCTGAGAGGGAACATAGAACAAAAACATCTTTCTGGTTGTTGCTGATTTGTTAATTGATTTGGCTCAGCCTTGTTAAATGCTAAGTATTTTATAAGCACGGTGCCTCCTTATTTTGCATATTTATTCCATTATTTGTTTTTGTTGCTGGTGGCTGTTTACAATAAAAACATGCTACCTATTATTGTGGCCTTTCTGCTGGCTTTCCTAAGAGAAAAAGAGACCTTTGGAACAATCCTCTGGGAGACAAGAGCTCTGAAATATCAGCTCCAAGAGAATTGAGAAAACAACAAAAATGTTTCTTAGAACTCTGAGTATTGAACTGCAACGCCCCAAGAAAGACATGAGGAAGCACATTGGGTTCCATCATAGAAGACTTTGAACATGTATTAGAGTAGAAAAAAGGCAGTTTTTGGAGTCTGAGGCCCTGAGCTCAAAATCTAATTTTGCCTCTTGGTTAAGGTGCCATCCCGCTGCTGAGTGTCTGTGTGTTGAATCAACACAGATGACTGAACAAAATGGCCTGATGTTCACAGCTTGATTTTCCTAGGATCATAGATCTTGAGCTAATGCGTCCTCAGGATCCAACCTCCTCCTTTTAAAGATGAGGAAACCAAAGACCAGGGAAGTTAAATGACCTGTCCAAGATGAGCTAGCTAGTAACCACCAGAGCTGGGATTTGAACCCCATTCCTCCAATTCCAAGCACCCTTTGACCTGTACCATGTTGTTTCCTCCTTTTTCTTTTAGCTCATTACTGCCTTATGTTGTGTCTAAATGTCCAGACAAAAGAAAGAAGAAAACTGGATTGAGGGAAATATATGAAATGTGGGAGTTAATAATCAATCAATAGATAAACATTTATTGAGTACCTACTATGTGCCAGGCACTATTCTAAGTGCTGGGGATACAAAAGAAGCAAAAGACAGTTCCTGCTCTCAAGGAGCTTACAATTTAATAAGGGAGACAACAGGTAGACAAATATATACAAAGCAAGCTACATGTAAATACAAGAACAGGAAATAATTAAGAGAGGGAAGGCACTAGAATGAAGAAAGGTTGGGAAAGACTTCCTGTAAAAGATGGGGTTTTAGTCTGGACTTAAAGGAAGCTAGGAGGTTAAGAGGCAGAGACTGAAGAAAGAGAGCATTCTAGGCTTGGAGAAAATGCCTAGAAGGAGAGAAATGGAGTGTCTCTTTCAGGGAACAGCAGGGATGCTTCTATGAAGATTATGAAGGGCTTTGAATGCCAAACATAGCACTTTGTATTTGATTGTGGAGCCACTGGAGTTTATTGAGTAGGGGGGAGGGGGTGTGTGTGATGATGACACAATCCAACTTGCACTTTAGGAAAATCACTTTGGTGGCTAAGTGGGGGACAGATTGGAAGGGGAAGAGACCTGAGGCAGGCAGACCCACCATCAGCTATTATAATCGTCCAGGTATGAGGTGATGAGGGCCTGAACTAGGAGCTGGGACAGTGTCAGAGGAGAGAAGAGGGAATATTGGAGGGATGCTGCAAAGGTAAAATCAACAGGCTTTGTCGCTAGCTTAGATGTGGAGGGTGAGAGATATCGAGGAAGGAGTCCAGGACAAATCCTAGGTTGTGAGCCTGAGGGCCTGGGAGGGGGTGTTGCCCACATAGGAGGAAGGAGGGAGGGAGGGTGTAGGGGAAAAATGAGTTATGTTCTGGATAGGTTTAATTTAATTTAACTAATATTAAGTGAATACTATGTATAACCCCATAATTCTGTGTATACAATGATCTGTGACTTTTCTTTACTGTTCTTTTAGCCTTCTGGTATTTCTGTAGTCATCAGTTGTTTTGTAGTAGCATCCTCGAGTTCCTACAGAAATGTATCCATAGATCAGAAGCTTCTGAAGGGTAGGAATTCCTTCTCATTTTGCTTTTGTATCCTTAGCCTACAATAGGCAGTTCACCAAGGCTAGTTGGATCGCATGGCCTCATATTTAATTTTGTATAAACAAAGACAGAATTTTGACTTCTGCAAGTACTGATCCAAGTTCTATTTATAGGTGCAAGGGAATTTGTGGATCTAGGGGCCACACCTGTTCAGACCAGGCTTAGCATAAAAAAACTCTCCCCCAGTGAGTCATTAATCCCGGTGTTATTTAAATGCTTTGTACTGATACAGCTAATCTCTTAGGAGGGCAGGATAAAAATGAATTTTCCTTTACTCTATTCCATACCAGTCGGAGACACTTGGGTGGACAACAGAGCCCCATAGGAAGTTGGTGACGTCAGGACTCCCTGTGGCCCCCTCCCTGATCACTCTAACCCAAACCAATCCTTCCTCTGTACTCCCATGGCAGTCAATGCTGATACCTCCCACTTGGCACCAAGAACTGGGATCGAATGGGGTGTTAAATCTGGAAAGAACATTAGAGACCATTTACTCCAACCCTCCTTATTTTATAGATGAGGAAACTGTGTCTTGGAGCTGGGAAGTGACTTGCCCATGGTCACACATCAAGCTGGTGAGAAATCCAGGTCTAAGATCCAGATTTCCTGCCTGCCATTCTGCTAGCACATACTCTTTCGCATTATCACTCATCTTTTCAGGTGTGTAGGTCCTGTCTCCCAAACTCCTTCATCTGTTCTTTGAAGACAGGAACTATCATGGCTTACCCTTCCTTGTATGTCACTTGGCAGCTAGCACGGAACCATGACTGTCCATCTATTGATTACCTTTATGACCATTATCCTGTTTTGGGATGTTCTTGAATAATGGCAGAGTGGGTTGGTTGAAATCCAGCGACCCGGTGGTTGTCTGAGTCACCAAGAATAGGAGGAGACAGTTGGAATCATTTAAATGGCAGCTGCCTCATTTGAGCCATTATGCAGATGGATGCCAGGAAATCAGACTCCCTATTAGCGCAGGACAAGGATTAGGATAGTTTTGAGTTAGGATATTTCCCTAAATCCCTACCTGAGTCACAGTCTGGAAGTGTTAGCTTTTATAGGTGCTGTGATCTTGCAGATGCCGGCTGCCGGGGACCTGTGACTGTAAGTGTTGCTGGTTTTAGATGGAGGGTGTCTTAGCAGGGACAACACCTCATATTCTCCAAGCTCCATACAGCCACTCTCTTTTTCTCCCACCGGCCCCAGGACCCAGCTCAATGTTATTGCCCCACTTTAACTGGTCTTAGAAATGTGATAGCAAAATGATTAATTTGAGGGAAAAAAAAAACAACAACTGCAGTGAATTTCTGGGATAAAAGTCTGATACCTAAGGCAGGTAGGCAATTGATGCAAATATATAAGAACCAGAGCCATTGCCAATAGCTAAATGATTGGGGATGTGAACTGGCAGTTCTCAAAAGAAGAAATGAAAAACAAATGCTCCAGATCACCAACAATAAGAAAAAAAAATCAAATGAAAACAATTCTGAGATTCTATCTCTCACCCACTATAGATTGGTAAAAATGACAAAAAGAAAATGACAATTATTGTCTGGACTGTCAGAGAATAGTCACATTACACTTAGTGAAACTGAGCAGTCTGAAAAGTATTTGGAACTATATTCAAAAAGTCACTAAACTGTGCAGACCTCTTTACTCAGTAATACTACTATGAGGTATATACCCCTCCAAAGAGACAGAAAAAGGAGGGGAAAGACTCATATGTACAAAAATATTTATAATAGAACTTTTTGTTGAAACAAAAATAATGATTCCTCCTCCCCTCAAAAAAAAGAAAACCAAGAAAAAAGCATCAGTGAAGGGATGACAAAGTCCAGGAGGGGACACAGAGGAGCAGGACGCTGTTGGGACTACCATGTTAATTTAAAATACAGTCTAAAAAATAAGCTGCATGTAATAGAGATCCATGATTTTGTATACAATCCTCTTTTTCTATTTTTATATAGGGTAACATTAATATTTGTTGGTATTTGGCAACTTCATAATATTACATTTTTAAAAATGTTTTAAGTCCCTTGGCCAATGACGATCCCATTTCCATAAAGCCTTAAGGTTTATGAGCATTACTGTCCCCGTTAGATGAGGAAGTTGCAGCTCTGGGGGTGGACGTGGCCATGGTAGTATTACTGTAAGTACAGAAGACAAGATTCTGATCTGGGTCTCTGGGTTCCCCTACATAGCACTATCTCTCACATAGGGAATTAGTGGGCAAGGAGCGGGAAGATTAGGTGAGGTCATAGGAACCTAGATCCAGGCCCCACCCTAGCAATGCTCCTGCTAGAAGGGAAGAGAGAGCAAAGACCAGCCTTCCTCAGGCACCAATCACTGAGGCAGCCAAAGGTCAGACCTTCCCTCCCAGAGAAAGCCAAGCTGCCCATCTGGGGAGTGTTTCGGAACCTCTCTAAGGCCTCTCAGAATAGCTGTGCTCTGGGATTGACAGCAGCAGTGTGCCTGAAGGTAGGGTAGAGGCTGGGGGTGGAGAAGTAGCTGGAGAGTTTGTGGGAGAGGTGGGGTAGGAGCGAATGAACCTCCAGGAGCAAACGGGAACAATGCCCAGTCACAAAGCAGTGTCTACAAGAGGCAGAAGCCCCCCAAGCAGGAGTTTAGAAATTCTTACTCAATTTCTACCCTGGAGAAAAGCTAAAGTATATGCTGTCATGAGCTCTTACTAATAATAATTGCTAACATTTACTATGAGCTATGCACTTTAAAATTACCTCATTTAATTCTCAAAACAGCCCTGCAAAGTGGATGCGATTATTACCTCCATTTTACAGATGGGGAAACTGAGGCAAACAGGTTAGGTGACTTGCCCAGAATCACACGACTAGTAAGTGTCTGAGGTCAGATTTTAACTTGGGGTCTTCCTGACTTCAGGCTCAGCAAGCTATCCAGTGCAGCACCATCTAGCTTCTCCTAATTGGGAAAAGCATTGACTCCAGTCAGAAGACCTGGGTTTAAAGCCAAATCCTGGATGTGACTGGTCAACTTCTCTGTTTCTATTTCCTCATATAAATGGAGGGGATGGATCAGATGGCCCCTGAGAACTCCTACTAGCTGTGACCTAGTAGAAAATGGTGATGATTTTACACGGAGATAAAGAAAAGAGAATTCCATTAGAGATTCTACTGCCACGAAATGAATGCCTAAGGAGCCAGGATCCACAGAAGCCTGGAAGATGAAGCTTGAAGGGACCTTAGAGGTTCTCTCATAACCTCGTGCCAGAGCAGCTGGGTGGCACCAGAGTGCCTAGAGGGCCAGGGAAGGAGTTGGGGAGACTCATCTTGTGAGCTCAAATCCAGCCTCAGACGATTCCCAGCTGTGTGATTCTGGGCAAGTCACTTCACCCTATTTGCCTCAGTTTCCTCATCTGTAAAATGGACTGGAGAAGGAAATGGCAAACTGCTACAGTAGCTCTGCCAAGAAAACCCCACACTGGGGTCATGAAGAGTCAGAAGTGTGGTGAGCCAAATAGATCTGATCCAGGACTCAGATAAGAGACCTTCATTATGTACCCTAATTCCTCTCGAGGTGATGCGGCTTGCTAAGGCTGGCTCCCCAAAAAGAACCTCAGGAGTGCACTTAAAAAGACTTTTGTCTGAGATCCTGGCATCAAAACTATTGCCTCCAAACTTCAAGACATGTCCCTTATGGTAGAAAGCCAAAGTATTTGATTTTGGGGGTCAGTTCATATGCATATGTCTTGGAGAAGTGGTTTTGCCTAGATTTGTGTTAGACAAACCTTGACTCTTTGAAACCTGCTCTCATTGGCATCATCTTTGTTTATGCCTTTAAAATGTTAACTGACTTCCAAAGACCTGTTGGATTTCCCAAGACTTTTTGGCGCCTAGAAGTCAGAAAACTTGATTGTATCTGAGTTTACTTCCAGGATGTAGCCGACCATTGTAATGATAAAATTATGGTAACATCCCAGGATGTGACAAACTAAGCCTATTGATGACAGTACTTGAATCTTTGTCCTTTGGATCTTTAAAAATCTTGTTCAGATCATCATTAAATGGAGTTCACGGTTCTTCCTTGAACTACCCACATGGCCTGGTCACTTCATTTATTCACATCTCCTGTCATGCTTAATGCTGGACATTAAGCAGGCTCTCAACACGGAACAGACTGGAAATGAGTGAACAACAAAAGTCCCATATCATCATTGTGACATCATCATCATAACAAAAGGAAGATCAAGAGAGGTTTGGTGATCTGACCAAGACCACTCAGGGAGCAAGTGGCTCTGGGACCCCCCTTGAGCTCTACTTGAATCTTTGAGGTAAGGGCTCTGGGAAACCCCCTGAAGTCTGATTAAATCTTCCCACTTGATGAGGCATTTGCAGAGGCCATAAGTATTTCATTGTGGCTGGGCCCAAACCTCTGTTACTAGCCTGGCCCTCCATTGTCCATCTGCTTCCAACCCTAGAGCCTATCAAAATATCAATCCACCCTTGCATTGACCTCATTAATTCCTCCTGAAAACCCTCCCCAAACTCATTACTGGAGTCTGACCTCATTGATTCCTCCTGAAGACCCTCCCCAAACTCCTCCTACACCACCCCTAGATTCCTCTGTACATAAGACCCCATCTTCCCTCTATGTGGTGTGAGAGGGCCATAGAATGGCTTAATACAGACTTACTCTGTGTCAGACTTGCTCTGGCCTGCTTGCCCAATGCAAGCGTTACAGATACTTAGGCTCCCTAAGAATCTACCCCAAATGGTGAACTATTAATAAACTTTACTCTTCTTTGGCTGAGAAGACTCGAGTCAAATTCTTTCGGCAGGACCTGGTATTTTGGGGTCTCAGGCAACCCTAACCCTCTTTAGCGTGGGCTCGTCGAATGGCCTCTTCCCCTGAAAAATGAGGAGCTAAGAAGGGTGGTTAGATGGTGCAGTGAATAGAGCACCAGCCCTGGAGTCAGGAGGACCTGAGTTCAAATCCAGCCTCAGACACTTAACACTTAATAGGCATGTGACCTTGGGCAAGTCACTTAACCCCAATTGTCCTGCCTTTCCCCATCCCTCCCAAAAAATGAGGAGCTAAAGGTTCTTGGTTGACTTGTTGACAAGTCACTTCTCAGGAGGCTTTTTAGAAGCAGACTCATCTTCAAAGATGATGTCACTGAGGCAATATCCACAGAGACAGGCCTGCTGCCACACTCATCCAAGCACCACTCAGGGCTCTCCACCATAGCGGGCACTAAAGAAATGTTTGTTAAATGGCATCAAACTGGCAATTTACTAGTAGTGGCCAAGGAACAGGTCTCAGTCACTCAGATCCAAGGTGAGTCAGGCGGGGTGGGGAGCGAGAACCAGATTTGGCAGCCACTTACTTGGGAAAAAAAACCACCCAACCTCCCAGGGTTTCCAAAGTACACTGCAAGGTTGACAAGAGTTAACAGTGTGATCCCAATGCTAAAAGTAACGTAGCCCTCTGCGGTATGCACAGGAGAGTATTCAGATCAAGAGAGACGCCGCGCCGTCCCGCATCCAGAGCGCGGTGCTCAGGTTTAAAAAGGGACATGGACAAACCACTGGGAGAGACCCCGGAGTGAGGCATCCAGGAGAGGGAGGGAGGCGGGGGCCCAGCCTCCCAAAGAGAGGCTGAAGGGGATTGAAGGGATTTAGCTCAGAGAAGAAGATTTGGGTGGGCAGTGACGTGATCACTCAGTCTTTAGATATTTGAAGGTTTGCCCGGGGGAAAAGAGATTAGGCTTGTTTTGTTTGGCCCAGGGGACAGTTTAGTACAAGGGGTGTGAGTTACAAAGGGGAGGATTTAGTAGCTGACCTGACTTTTTATTTGATTACAAAAGACTTTCCCTCATTTTATCATCATAACAAGCCCTGGAGTGACTGAGTGATGTGGTAAACGGCCTGGATCTGAGCTGGGAAAAGCTAGGTTCAGGGCCCTCCTCAGACACACGCTGGCTGTCACCTCCTGCTCTCTAGGCTGGGATTGGTCAATTAACCTCTCATTGTCCCAGGCAGCTAACTCTCCAATTCTACAAAATGTAGAAGAGTTACTGATCTGCCTCCTCGGAAGTCCCCTTACACTAGTGGAATTACGAGTCTAGACCAAGGAAACTAACCTCGCAATGGATAGAACCCTGGGTCTGGAATTAGGAAGACCTGGTACAAATCTGGCCTCAGACACTTGTTGGCTGTGCTGCCCTGGGCAAGTCACTTAACTGCTGCCTGCCTCACTTTCCTCAACTGTAAAATGCGATAATAGGATTTTTGTGAGGATTCAATGAGCAATTCAATTTGTAATGCACTCAGAACAGTGTCTGGTATGTAGTAGGTACTTAACAAGAAATGATTCTGTCCTTCCCTATGAAGTAAATAATAGAAATATTATTATCCCCCTCTTACAGATCTGGACATTGAGGCTCAGAAAATAAAGTTGCAATAGCTAATAAGTGGTAGAACCCCACGGTTCTGTCTCCTTTTCCAATATTCTTGACACAAAAGCATGCCGTTTCCCCCACTGCTGAATGTGTTTAAGCTTAGCCTCAGGGATGCTCTAACTCTAACCAGTGTTCCTGCCTGGTTTAGCAGGCCGAACAGCTCTGACACAGGACTTAGAACTTGAAATGTCAAACTCCTTTTCATTAGAATGTGAGCTTGGAGAGAGCAGGGGCTGTTTTTACTTTTTGTTTGCATCTCCAAGTGCTTATCACAGTGCCGGGCACACAGTAGGAGCTTAATAAATATTTATTTCTTGCCTAATGACTGAATAACAGTGGAAAGCTAACAAATCTGAATTTGGATTTAACCCAAGGCCCTGATCTTTTGAGCAGTGAAATCTACATCCCTTCATTCATTCAACATACATTCACTGGATATTGATGGGCACCTCGTGGCAATCTGTGTCATCTGGGGGAGCACCCACACCAGTGAGATGACAAATCTTCCAGAGCATTACTATTGTTATTATAGACAAAATGGTCTGTGTTTCTTGGCACTTGGGCATGCCTCAGAGAGTAGTTCCCTAGGACAGAGGCTGAATTGTCATGGTTATGTTAAAACTGTATTGTTCTCTCCCCAAGGATCAATCCACTTTAGAACCAGCATCATGCATTGCTTTGAAAACATTGGCAGCAAAGATGAGGACTGTATACCATCAGAACTACCCTATTGCCAGAGATCAGACTGGACTGGAATGTGGGTTGGGCTGCCTCCTCCTATAAGACCAACTCAAGAGTATGCTGAGACATAATAAGTTTCTAGAAAGACTCAACAAGTTTCTCCCTGCTTCCCCAGGACAGTACTTTTGTGTATGGTTAAATGTCCCAGAAGGCAATCATGTGGTGCAGTAGGGCCTGGAGTCAGGAAAACTCATCTGCCTGAGTTCAAATCTGGCCTCAGGCACTTATTTGTTGTGTGACCTTGGGCAAGTCACTTAACCTTATTTACCTTAGTTTCCTCATCTGTAAAATGAGCTGGAGAAGGCAATGATAAACCACTCCAATATTTTTGCGGAGAAAACCTCAATGGGGTCACAAAAAGTCTAACACGACCAAACAACAAATGTCCCAAAACACTTTAGATGAAAGGGACCTTAGAGATTACGGTCTAACCCTTTCAGTTTGACAGATGAGGAAATCGACACCTGGAGAATTCAAGTGAACCTAAAGTTATATACAGGTAGCAAAACAGCCCAGCCTAGACTTGAGCACACTTTAAGCACACACTCTCCTCACGATCAAGAGAAACTGTGGGTTATTATTACTCTCTCTGTGAATTCTTTGTGCATTTGTAAAGCTGGACATTGGCTTTGGACGAATGCCCTGAAGAAAAAATGATTCATTAACTTGTAAGAAGGGAAGGAGGAGAGCTGTGCCAGGTGGGAAATGTTCTTTGGACCCTGCAAAATGAGCTAAGAACAAAAATCCGCTTGAATTTATTAGGGGGTGGAAGGTGAGGTCTGGGAGATGTGACGGGAGAGGGAATCAGAGAAGGTGTTATGGGATGGGTGTCACCTGAGCTGGACTTGGAAGGAATGGAAGGACATAAATAGGTGTGTGTGTGTGTGTGTGTGTGTGTGTGTGTGTGTGTGTGTGTGTGTGTGTCTATGTGCACTCACATATCCATGCTAAGCATTTGGAGGGAGTGTAGGGGGATACTCTGGGCAAATGCACCATGATGGAAAAGAATGGAAAGATATGTTGGAGCCTGAATGGAGAGATACTTGAATGCCATACTAAGGAATTGGTCTTTTATCATGTAGGCAAAGGGGAACTGTTGAAGGTTTTTGACCAGTGGTCAGTCAGACCTATGCTTTGGCAGCCATATGAAGGAAAGATTGAGGAAGGGGACAGATTGTAACTAGGGAGAACAGTTAGTAGACTATGCCAGTAATATAGAAAAGAGATGATGGCTTGAAATAGGGTGGTAACAGTAGAAAGGGAAAGTTTAGGGGAGAGATATGAGATGTTTAGGAAGTAGAATCATTGGGACTTGGTAGCTTGAGGGTGGATTGAGGGTGAAAACACGGAAGTGATTCTAAACTTGGGTTCCAGGAGGGACAAAACTGTCACCAGAAATGAAAAAATTAGAAGAAAGGGGAGATTTTACAGTGAAGAGGATGAGTTCAGTTCATGTGGAGTTTAAGGTTTCTCAGGAATACCTAGGTGGAGATGTTTCATGGGAAGCTGGAAATATAAGACCAGAGCCCAGAGGAGAAGTCAGGACCAGTGATGTAGACTTGGGAGTCAGCCCCTTGGAGGTAATAATTGGAAGCCTGAGAGTTGATATTGCAGGAGACAATGAGCAGAAAAACGTGAGGGCTGAGCCTTGGGGGACCATCTCCACTTAGAGGGGTAGAAGTAAGATGATAAAATAACAAAAGTAAACAAGTGCAGAGACGCACAATGTGGTGCCATCATAGAACCCAGAAGAGGAGAGAGATTATTAAGGGAGTGGTGACCAGTAATGGCTAAATGCTGCAGAAAGGTATGTTCAATTCCTCAAACATTTAATTTGTCTGTGTGTGTGTTAGACTGGAGTTGGTCAAAGAAGAAGGTTGCTAAGAAGACACCACTGGAGGTGGTAATTGGGAGACTGCTCATGACCTTAGCTAGGGGAACTCACTGGGGAGGATGGAAGAGATTCTACTTGGGGGATGCTGATGGGCATTGAATGAACAGAAAAGAAGTGGCTGAGAGGACAGACTACTCTTCCAAGAGAAGATGATAATTTGAGGAAGTGGCAGAATAGAAAAAGCTTAGTTTGTCTTTAGAAAAGAACAGACCTGAGCATATTTGTAAGCAGCAAGAGAGGAGGCAGGAGGGATAGAGAGAGAAATAAAAGACAAGCAAGAGAATCTTTTGTCAGTAGAGCACATTTCCAGTGGAGGTGGGAGGGAATGAGATTCAGGATCCAGGTAGACAAGTCAGCTTTGGCAATGACACAGGAGTGGGGCCAAGCCTAGAATCCAGGTGTCCTTCTTCCCAACTTGAGATTTCTCCTGCTGCCTAGTGAAAATGGTCAGAATTGAGTAAATCAGAGGCCAATCACTGAATCTAGGACTAAGAAAAGAACTGAAATATGTCCGTCACAAACCTCCCTCAGCATCCTACCTTCTTCTATCCTCTCCCTTCTCTCCCCCACCCCCTGCCAGCTCCTACCCCCTAGCACACTCACCCATGAGGCCTCTCTGGCCTTCACCTGCCTCTCCCTGGGCCTCACTCTTCTTTCCATCCATTATCACCCTCTTTACACTACCACTCTCTTTTCACCCAATTCTCTGAACTCCCTCCTCCTCCCTTGAATCTCCCTTTTGAATCACCCTTTCCACAACTCCACCACCCAGCAGAACAATCCCCCAAATGAGATGAATAACCAGTAAAGTGTACTTCAAATTCCTAAGCCTGGAATTCAGGGTCTTTCATGATCTCTGCCCATCCCAGACTTGTAAACTGTTTCCCTCAAAACACCTCCTACAGGACATTTTTTTCTAGTTCTCAGTAAAATTACCTTATTTTTACTTTATAAATATTCACATATTTACATGTTGTATACATGTTTTCCCCCAAAAATGACAGCTCCTTGAAATCAGAGCTGGTTCTATTATTGCCTTTATGTCTCCAAAAGGGAGAACAGTACTTGTCATACTTAGGCATTTAACAAATACTTAGTGATTGATTGATGTTTTGTGCTTTTACTCACAATGACTTCCACCTAGAATGCCCTTTACTCCCATTGAACCTCTCATCCTCCCAGGTTTGGCTTAAATCCCAGTGGGTAATCCAAGGACATCTTCCCTGACCATCTCCTTCTCTAGCCAGATGGGATCTCTCCCTTCATTGCTTCCTTCGGGCTTTGTTTATATCCTTCTTGTAGTACTTAGGAATGAATGAATGCGCACTTATTTAGTACTTACTGTAGTCAAACACTGGGCTAAGTGCTGAGGTTACAAATAGAAAAACCAAGACAGCTCCTGTTCTCAAGGAACTCACACTGATAATTGGGAGAGACAGCACTTCAAAGAAGGTTCAGCTGTTGGACAGATGGAAAGGCTTGAATGTCTTAAGGGTGCTGATTGTAGGCAGATTGTAAAGTTCTGGGGGCCTTATGAGATAGATGATAGTGTCAGAAACCTGGAGGATATAGAAGCAGGGTAGCTGGTCAGGCCTGATGATCTTCCATGTGACCAGAAAGATAGAGTTGTTGACTCCCATCTCATCCAGTCCTGGGATGGTGGCTTCTGGGTTGTCCTGGGGCTGGTGGAGAGGGTGAAGATAGGAGGCAAGGGGGAGGTCTTCCTAACTGTAATTATTTGTGTATTTCTGAACTATGATGAGCCCCTTGAAAGCAGGGACTCCAGGTTTGTATCTCCCTTAGCAAATAGTCTAGTGCAGTGGTTCTCAACCTTCCTAATGTCGCAACACTTTAATACAGTTCCTCATGTTGTGGTGACCCCCAACCATAAAATTATTTTTGTTGCTACTTCATAACTGTAATTTTGCTACTATTATGAATAGTAATGTAAATATCTGATATGCAGGATGTATTTTCATTGTTACAAATGGAACATAACCCACAGGTTGAGAACCGCTGGTCTAGTGCCTTGCATCCAGTAAGAACTCAGCAAATATTTAGTGACTGTGGGCACAGACACATTGGATACTGCCTGTCTAGAGAAGGCCTTTGTCAAAGGCTTTGTTAATCCTGTTACCTTTGCCTTCTGGGTGGGTGGCAGGGTGTCAGCCCTCAATTGGGATGGGATTGCTAGGACTCACCTCTTCATCTTCATATCTGACCTTGATCCATAGGCTTTGCCATGTTTCAGGGCCACCAGCTTGATCTCAGAGCTGGTCCAGGGGACCTTCATGCTGGCACCAAGACTTTTTCCTTTGCTACTTTCCAAGTCTCACTGACTAGTAAGTTCCAACTCAAGGCAACGAGCCCTCTTGAGTTGATTGGTCCCTGAAGCTACATTCAGAGATTTGCATCTGATTCATAATGACACCACAGTTCAGGTCCCAAAATTTAGTACCCACTCTCCTTTGCGGGGGAGGTAAAGGTAAAGAGGAAAAGCAAACCTGTGACTTCCTTGGTGTTGGGAACTCCCTGTGAAGAATTTCCTTTACCAATGTAGATGGTCCCTTGCTTGGCAACTTATAGTCTTGTAGTCTGGGCTGCTTTAATATTAAGTAACTTATTCAGGGTCATACTGCCAGGGGATATCAGAGACAGGGCTTGGGCTGACTCTGTACCCACAAGGCCACACTACCTTTGCCACCTAATTATAGGCCTTCATTATCATCCAGTTGGTCATTAGCCTCCTAAAACACTTTGTAGTATTTTAATACTAAAGTAGTCACTGTCTAGTCTCTGGCTCTAGCTTCTAAATTAGTCTCTTTAGTATTAAAATTCTATTTAGTGTTTAGTAGGCTGGGCAGCTAAGTGACACTGTAAATGGAGTGTTGGAGTCAGGGAGCCCTTAGCTGGAATCCCATGTTGCACACTTACTAGCTGTGTGACCCTGGGCTAATCACTTTACCTTCTATCTGCCTCAGTTTCCTCATCTGTAATATGGGGATGATTATATGTTATTGTTATAATGTATAATGTTATATTACATATTATAGTATATATTATTATTATTGTTATAATCTACCTTACAGGATCAAATGAGAAAAGTGAACTATTAAATTAATATTATGATCATCATTATGATCGTTAATTGATCCAAGAATGTGTCTGAATGGGAAGGTTCTGTGACTTTGTCATCCTTGGGAACTCCCTGGGTGGGTCCCCATCAGAAGTGGTCTCACCCTAGGAGAGAGGCAGACAGGAGCTGCCTGGTGAAGGAAGTCAGGGACCAAGTGGCTTGCCCAGGGTGTAACACAATTAATCAATGCAGTGATAAATTCAACTCAACAAACACATAGCACTGTGCTAGGCACTTGGAGAGGCTGAGAAAGGCATCTTCTATTTTTGAACATCCCCAGGATTTGGGATTCTTATCATCCAGAACTGATCATGTCTTGTGATCCCAGGCTCACCCTTGGCCAATCGGGAAGTTTCCTGATACCTGGCAGGTTTTTGGTGATGATTCAACAACTAGCATTTATGAAATGCCTACTGTGTGCTAAGAGCTGAGAATACAAAGAAAGGCAAAATCAGTCCCTGCTATCAAGTATCTCCAAATCTAAGATACGTGCAGGGTAACTTGTAAGTCATCTCAGTGGGAAGGCACCAGCAGTAAAGCAGACTGAGAAAGGTTTCTTGCAGATGGTTGGACTTTAGTTGAGACTTGAAGGAAGCCAGGAAACCAGGAGGCAAGATGAGGAAGGCAAGCATTCCAGGCAACACAACTCACCTATGACCTTAAGTGGATCTCTCTATAGCCAATTTCCTTCACCCAAAGAAAGGAGGGAATAAAAAGAACCACCTATTAGGACCCTAGAATTGAGACCTGGGCTTAAATTCCGCATCTTCAGCTACTTAAGACTAATCCAACTGTTTCTGCATAACACCCATTTCAACTCCCACATCACAAAAGATATGCTACAGATATGGTGCCTATGGATCTGGATCCTGTTTGTCCTGCCATGCATAGCTCAGTCCAAACTCTCCTGTGAAGCTTTCTCTGCCCCTCCTAACCTCCTTCTACTCAGAATTCCTAGAGCATTTATCATAGGTGCCATTCATTTGGCCCTAAGCAAATGAGGGGTGGCCACATAGATGAAATAATGAAATAATGAAACCAGGGGTGGCTAGGTGGCGCAATGAATAGAGAGCACCAGCCCTGGAGGACCTGAGTTCAGATTTGGCCTCAGACACTTAACACAAAAAACTAGCTGTGTGACCTTGGGCAATTCACTTAACCCCAATTGCCCTGCCCTCCCCCCTCCAAAAAAATGCAAAATAAAATATATTTAAAAAAATAATGAAACAGATGCCTGGGTGTGGTCAATCCTCATGACTTATCAGTCTTGTCCTGGATGCTACCCTGGTTTCCATTAGAGCTATTATGACGGTGCAGTGCTGTGGAAACTGGCCTCCCTCCTTCATCAATACCCACATGGCCCTGGACCAAACCCGTTCATCCTCTTTGTGGCTTCAGTGTTGTCCCCATTGCAAAAACATTTTTTTGCTAGTCTATTTAGGTTCTGTTATGTTCTTGCCCCATGTAGTCCTAGAATCCTAGAGATGAAAGGAACCTCAAAAACAATCTAGTCCAGCCCATTACAGAATAGGGATCCCTTTTATAAAGCTCAACTGGAATTCATACAGCCTCCTCTCATAGACTTCAGTGAAGGCTCCAAAAACAGCCACTTCCTCTTTTAGACAAGTCTTTTGGACTGTGTTTCTGACTTTCTAGACTTTGACACCTTGCCTCAGCTCAAATCTCACCCTGGAACATCCCTCTACTTTGCCAGCCCTCTTTCTTCCTTGGTAATTTCCTCCTGGGAACTTTGAGGAGGTACCCAAGTTGGTCAAAGTTCATTCCCATCTTAATCGTTCTTCTGACTTTCTGGATTTCAACTACACTCCCCTCCTCCCTTTCATTTCCTTTTTGGTGTGTTGTCTTTCCCATTTGATTATAAGCTTCTCGAGGGCAGGAATTGTCTTTCTTTTTTGCTTGTATGTTCAATTCAGCCATAACACTTGTTCCAAAAATGGAAATTTGTTCTGACACGATTGAAACATTATGGAAAATTTTGAGCATATCACAAATTTCAAGTTTACTTATGCTTGATTTCTTTCTCATTGAGAATGCAGAAAATTACACCACTTCATAATAACTCACAAGCTGCCACCCTTCCAACACCCACTTCCACCATCAAACTTCACATCTTTTTCAAGATAATGTGTCCTTTATTCTATATCTTCTGCTACAGAAGAAGCCGTGAACAGAAAAGAGAAGGGCTGGTCCACATCCTACTCCTCTTCCAACATGGCCTCCAACCCAGCTGGGAGTTGTGGTCAGCTCGACTTTCATGACCCTTTGCTGGCCCAGATGGTGGGAGCTGGGGTGCAGCCTGAGCATCAGCCCGAGACTTTGGAAGCTGCTACTACTTGTTGCAATATTTCTGTGCTGTCCATTTCCTATTAGGTTTCCATCTTTTTTTGGCAGGGGTAGGGGGAGAGAGGGGAAGAGAGTCACTGTGTTATGTTCCTTACCCCATTTTTTCCATATCAAAACCCTGTGGTTTTTATTTTGAGATTTTACACAGGCCCATGCTTTTTTGAAAAAAAGAACTGACTCTATTTGTATCTCTGGCCCTTAGCACGTGCTTGGCACAGACTAGGCATTGGATGAGTACTAGTTGTCTTGCTTTTTGCCTTGCTCTAACAGGGAAGATTTAACTTGTGTTAGATCTAAATATGAGTCTACAATTTCCTCCCACTGCTCCGAGCTCTGTTTCCTTGGGCCAAGCAGAACAAAATCGAATCCCTTTGCCATAATACTTGAAGACAGTTATCATGTCAGCCTCAAGCCTTCTCTTTGCCAAGGTAAGTATCCCCAAGGCTCAGCATATGAGCTGTGTGCCTGCTCATGAGCAAAGCAAATCCTTTAGTGAAGTCATCAGCTACCGTCACATCCCAATCAATCCATCAACACATATTTATTAGTCACTTGCTTTTTGCCTGGTTCTGTACTAAATGTAGGCATTGTAGGCCAGGTGGGGTGATGGAAGCGTGAGTTAACTGCACAAGTTCCCATATCACCGGAAGGATCTGTTATGTGTAAAGAACCAGCAGCACATCCTGGGCCAGTTTGAGTCGACTTTGCCTTCAGATCAACTGTGGAATCTTTGGGCGATTTGAATAAAAAAACAATGTTTAGGACCTGGGTAGGTAGTTCCTGACACTCTAGAGAGGTTCCTTATTTGTGACTTAAAACAAAAATCCTCCTGAACTGCTTCTGAGGGTATTGGAATATGTTTTTAGTATAGGGTGTGGGTGGTACCATTGTAAGGTCCACGTGGGGCTGTCAAGAGATGCGGCTCCCGGAAAGGCACAGTAAGATATCAGCAATGATGAGATAGCTAGTATTTCTGTAGCACTTTAAAGTTTGCAAAATACTTTACAAATATTCTCTTTTTCCTCACACAACCCTGAGAGGTGGCTGCTATTATTATCCCCATTTTACAGATGCTGAAAATGAAATAGCAGTTAAGTGACTTGCCCAGGGTTACACAGTTAGGAAGTATCAGAGACTAGATTTGAACTCCGGTTTTCCTGCCCCCAGGTCCAGCATTCTATCCACATTGCCACATAGCTACCCTCTAGCATCTCCTAGACTCAACCTTCACCAAGGGATACTTCTAATTCCTACCAGGAGATTGGGACCACCAGAGTTGGAAGTGCTGGGCTGAAATTTTTATCTAGCTACCCCACTAAATATTGTTAGTCTATGGGAAATTTTTCTTTTGGTTCAAGCCATGCTCCTGATCACTGTCCCCTTAGTGTGTGTGGAAGGAGTGCTCCAAGCTATGCCTCCAAGGCTTGACTCTCTTCCCACCAAATAACTGTTACACAAAAACCACACATTATCAAGTAGCAAATAAACTCACTTATCCAAGCTGGAGGCAAACAGAAATCGGGGAAGTTATATAGGTCGGACTGTATCAGATATTACACAGAATTAATGAACTCTCCATCAGAAGTGATATATCTCAGTTGAATCAAGGGACAGAGTCTCAGATCTCACCCAAGGGGAAATTCCCCAGAGTCTCTGGTACAGTAAACTGGGGATAGGGATATGATTGAGGTACTAATGCTTCTTTCCAGAATTTTTCTCTCCTTTCAGAGACCTCTCTTTGAAGATACCTTCTCTTAAAATTAGAAGTCGGAAGAATGGGATATCTCTCCTCCCAAGCACTTCCCAATTCTACATCTCATGCAGGCATGGATATTATTAATGATGATGATAATTAGTACTTATATAGCCCCTTAAAGTTTGAATGATCACTTTTCACCAGTTAGGAGAGCCTAATACAAATGACTTGAGTCCTGAGTTGCATTCCTCCTTTGGATCAAAACTTTTCAGTCCTTTTTGAAAATCAGCCAAAGCAGGTTTGAAACCTGTAACTCTACAGTATAAACACAAACACCAGCACTTTAAAACAACAAGGGCGATTTCCTGGCGTCCCAGAGAAGTAACCAAATGGGTGTTAGCAGTAACTGTGATAGATGCGGCATCGTTACCTGAGAGGGCACATGCCTAAGAGCATGCCGGACAAAGCACATGCATATTTCAGAAGTACACGGATGTCCACAGTGCACAGCAGTCAATCAAAGACGAAGCTGACTAGCTGCAACAGTAGCACTTCCAACAGACCTGTACAGATACAGCTTAAGTGAGAGCCTTTGTATGTAGCAAACATTGCTATAGTATGAACATAATACAAAATATAGTCAAATAAACATAATATCAAAATAAGAAATAAGCATCCTCAAACATAAAGTCCCCAGTAAAGAAAAAAAAGGCTGGTTTGAACCTTTGGACTCTGAGTGACCTAACTGTGGTTGTTCAGATTTCATTTGTGTCCAACTCCTTGTGACCTCATTAGGGGTTTTCTTGGCAAAGATACTGGGGTGGTTTGCCATTCTTTCTCCAGATGATTTTATACATGAAGACACTGAGGCAAATAGGGTTGTGACTTGCCCAGGGTCACACAGTAAGTGTCTGAGGTGGGATTTTAACTCAACAAGATAAGTCTCCCCAGTTCCAAGCCCAGCTCTCTATCCACTGTGCTACCTAATTATTTAAGTAGTGTCCAACTCTGTGTGACCCCATTTGGGGTTTTCTTGGCAAAGATACTGGAATAGTTTGTCATTTCCTTCTCCAGCTCACTTTGCAGAAATGATTTGCCCAGGTGCACACAGCTAGTAAGTATCTGAGGCTGGATTTGATTTCACAAAGATGAGTCTTCCTGATTCCAGTCCCAGTGTTCTAAGCACTATGGCACCACCTAGCTAACCAGTATAACAAACTAGGTCACTGAGCATAGAAAGAGAAGGCAAAACCAATCTCTGCCCTCAGGGAGTTTACATTCATGAAATAATCAAGCCAATTTCCCCAAAGGAAGCCTCGTGAGCAGCAAGAATTGCCGTGAAAATGGGAAAGAGCCAGGTATCTCTCAGAGCACTGGGGCAAGGTCAAGCTGGGAAGAGGTGACCCTCAGTGGCGTGTGGGACTTCTTCTTTAGCTAGCTATATAAAGCTGAACAGTGTGACCTCATTTTTCTCAGCTCCTTACTCCTCTGGTCCTGCTTGGACTTCAGAAAGAGAACATGAAGTATGGGGAATTTAGAGGCTGCTTTGACATACTTCTATCTTCACATCTGGAATAGTCACCAGTACTCAGTTTCTGGAGATGAAATCTTATGTTTATCATGCACCATGTGACTGGTTCCTATTAACCATTGGCCTCATGTACTGGTCATTAGCCCTCCCTATCTCTGATCAGCCAGAGATCACACTCCTCCTGTCTATGTTCGAGAGTCCTGCCCTCACCCTCATGACTTCCTGAGGCTAAAATGAATGAGCCAGGCTGTGTCCACATCATTTAAAAATGTGACTTTCATTTTTCTCAGCCCTGGTCCAGTGGAGAAGCTAATCTCCCTGCTGGGTCTCAGGGACTGGGCTCAGACACCATGCACAGCAGCCTTCCATCAGAGAATGACTTCTGAGCTTCACCTGGGGAAGAGAAAGAGAGAAGGGGAGGGAGACTGGTCTGCCTGGGGGCATTGGGTGGAACATCCCAAGAGCAGCACAGCAGATGCTCATTATGTCCTTGGGATGCTCCATCCTGAGAAGTTCTGAGGCAGTGAGAGCAGGCAGGAGAGGCCCTGCAGTTTTGGCCACAGCAGGAGAGGCTACTTGTTGAGAGTGCTCTGTAGAAATATGGAAGTGAGAGATCTCTAGTCCATTAGGCAGGCCTGCCTTCCCTCCTCCCATAGAGATGGAAACTACTGGATCGAGGCTCTTCAGGCTCTGATCTCCCTCTGGCCCCAGTTTGTCTCAGGACCTATCACATCAGGTTGGGTCCCTGCTTCATGAGTCACGCAATGCTCATTTATTTAGTGCTTGCTGTATACCAGGCTGGTGATACAATGAAAGGCAAACACAGTCCCTCCCCTTAAGAAGCTTATATTCTACTGTTCACTTTGTCAGGACTTGCCTATTTCTGTGGAAGGCATCACCGTCCTGTTTTAGAGTCATAATCTTCCTCATCATTAACAACATCAAGCATCACTAAGTGCCTATTGCATGCCTGCTGGTCACCCTAGGGATATAAAGAAGAGTGAAATCACCCAGGTTCATGAGCTCAGAATCACCCTAGAGTCTGCCTCCTCCCTCACTCCCCTCATCCAATAACAACTTCTTTCAGTCCCAGAAAGGCTGGGCGGTATAGTGGATAGAGCGTCACTGGCCTTGGTGTCAAGACAAGTTGGGTTTGAGTCAGATCCTTCCTCTCTGCAGTGACCTGACTTCACCTTCTGAGAGCCAGAAGGTAAAATAAGGAGTGGAGTGGGTGGGTAGACTTGATCTCTAAGGTTCCTTCTAGCTCTAAATCTGACTCTCTTACATATGTTCCTTCTTCTCTACTTATATGAACAGCATACGAGTTCAGACCCCCATCTCCTCTCACCTGGGCTGCTGCACACTAGGTCTCCTGGTCTCCTTGCCTCCCCTCTGCACCCTCTCCATTCCATCCTTCAGACTGCTACCAAAATAATCTCCCAAAAGAACAGGTCTGACCATATTATCAACAGCCCTCCATGGCTCCCTATCAGCTTCAGGACAAAATATAGACTCTAGGCTATGACTTAAGCTCCTCCACAGTCTGGCTCTAGCCAACCTTTCCAACTTTATTCTAAAGTACTCTGCATCAGGTACTCTATAATTTAACCCAAGTGGACAAACAACTATTCTCTGACCTTGATCTTCCATCTCTCACTTGTATGCCTTTACTCAAACTATCCCTCTATTCTACTCTCTCCTTAACTCTTATCAGAATCTTTAGGATTCAAATCCTGCCTCTAACACTTTGCATAATTATGGTCAAATCACTTCACACCTCTGAGACTCTGTTTCCTCATCTGTAAAATGGGGATAAGTATGCTCATTCATAAAGCACTTGGCCAGCTTTAAAGTCCAATTGACTTCTTTTTGTAGTGGCAAAGAACTGGAATTTGAGGGGATGCTCACCAATTGGGGAATTGCCAAACAAGTTGTGATATGTGAGTGTGATGGAATATTCTTGTGCAGTTATGGGGAACTTGCCACATTGAGGCCACATGTGACCTTCTAGTCCTCAATTGTGACCCTTTTATTGAGTCCAAATTTGTTCTGTGAAATTTGGATTTAGTCAAAGGGCCACACTTGAGGATGTAGAGAGCCACATGTGACTTTGAGGTCACAAGTCCTCCACCTCTGCTCTTATGTATAAGGGAGAGCCAAGATGGTAGAGTAAAAGCAGGGACTCTCTGGAACTCTCTCAAATTCTCCTCCAAGCAACTTTAAAATAATGCCTCAAAATGAATTCTGGAGTGGCTGAACCAACAAAAGGAGGGAGTAAAAGAATTTTCAAGGCCAAGACAACTTGAAAGATTGATAGGAAAGGTCTGGCTCACTGGGTGAGTGTAGAATTCAGTCCAGTTAACCAGAAGTCTGGGTCCCTGGTCACAGTTCCAGGGTGGAAAAGAGTCCTTGTGGTTACTCACAGACCAGAATACAGGTCAGGAGAGCAGTGACCATGCTTGTCTTTAGATCACACTCCCTTGGAAGAAGTGAAAACTTACAGCCCCCAGAAGTAGCTCTGAAACAGCAGCATGAAAAACTTGAAGCTTGGGACAGTGCCACCTCCCACTGAGAGCAGAGCCCAACTTTAACATACAGTTAAAGGTCAAGAAATAGACTGGAAAAATTAGTAAACAACAACAAAAAAGAACCTGGCCATTGAAAGTTGCTATGGTGCAGGGAAAATCAAAACACAAACTTAGAAGACAACAAAGTCAAAACAGCTACATACAAAGCCTCAAAGAAAAAATGTGAACTGGTCTCAGGCTAAAAATAAAAAAAGAATTCCTGGAAGAAATCAAAAAGCATTTTAAAAATAGAATAAGAGATGTAGAGGAAAATTGGGAAAAGAATTGATAGTGATACAAGAAAATAATGAAAAAAGGCAACAGTTTAGTAAAGGAAGCACAAAAAATATTGAAGAAAATAATACCTTAAAAAACAAGGCAAATGGTAAAAGAGGTACAAAGATTGCCTGAAGAGAAGTCCTTAAAAGCAGAATTGGCCAAACAGAAAAAGAGGTACAAAATTCACTGAATAAAAGAACTCCTTTAAAAGTAGAATTTGCCAAATAAATACAGCACCGGCCCTGGAGTCAGGAGGACCTGAGTTCAAATCTGGCCTCAGACACTTGACACACTCATTAGCTGTGTAACCTTGGGCAAGTCACTTAACCCCAATTGCCTTGCCTTCCCCCCTCAAAAAAAAAGAATGTAAAAAAATTTATACATAATTGGGAAATATTTAGCAAAATAAATTATTTATACACATTTATGTACACGTCACTCTATATTGTATATGCCTATATATTGCATACACCTGTATGTATATATATATATATACAGACAGACACATAGATGTATTTATGTGGGTCTGTATATATGTATGTATGTACACACACATATACATGTATGTATACCGATACACACACACATACACATGTATGTATATAGTCTGGTTGACTCCTTCATCAAAAGGGATCCTGGGGTCTAGATATGGCCCTGAATGATACAGTCTTCTTGGAGGCTAGATCAGAGATCAATTAGTCAATCAACAACCATTGATGTGCCCACAATGTGTAAAATATTGTTGGTCCCTAGTATTCAAAAACTTGGCCATGAGCTTCTTGAGGGCAGGGGTTGTCTTTTGCCTTTCTTCACATCCTCAGTCCTTAGCATAATAGGAAGTTGAAAAATGTTTGTTGATTGACTAACTAAAAGGAACCTACATTTTATGTGGAAAAACATACGCACACAGATAATTATATACTAAATACAGAGGTAGATTCTAGACCCTGTGATTTTCTTGGTGAAGGTAATCCCTCCCACCCATGCAACTTGGCACCTTCCTTGTAATTTATATATAGTCTTAGAGTTGCCTAAATCACCGAGAAGTCAAATGACTTGCCCAGGATCACACAACTGGTGTGTCAGAAGCAGGATGTGAACTGACTCCTGACTCCAAGACCAGCTTTCTACCCATAATACCATGCTGCCTATACATATAAAAGCAAAACTGATGCCAATACAAGTTAGCTTGAGGAGTTTATTGAGTGGAAAAGTAATACCATCAGACCTGGGCTTTAGGAAAATCTCTTTGGCAGCTGAGTAGGGGAGTAGATGGGAGAGGGGACTCTGCCCTTGAGGCTGGGAGACCAGGGTCAGCTATTAAGTTGTTGTGAGTTAGATCAGGGGTCAGCTATGGGCTTTCCGTGGGCCCTGCTTGCCCACTCCAAGGCACCATGTCCTACCCAGAGTCCTTCACAGTCAGGGCTGGGCTCTGGGGATGGAGGAGAAAGGTTTCAATGTCCTCCTGGGTGCATTGATGGAAAAGCTTTTTCCACCTCTAGCCCCGAGGCTGCAGGCAAAGTGCCAGAGCCAGTGAAGGGTAAAATGCTGGTTAGCACAGAAGGTAGCATAGCGAGGCTGGCTCTCCTGTGCCCCGCTAAGTACAATAAACATGTGAAGATCTCACCCACACAGCTGGCCATCTGTCTGAGGGGCTAAGAGGGAAATGTGCAAAGCCACTTCACTGGCAGGAGATGGGCTGGGCAGCCTGCTGGGAACTCTGTGGAGTCACTCAGGAGGGAGCCAGCGTGCCCAGAAGAGGAGGCTTTAATAGGGAACTTCCCAGCCTCGGGTATGAATTCAGTTAAACAAGTGTTTCCTGAGTACTTGGGCAGGGCTGGCACCTGGGCTGGGTGTGGGGCATCCTCTTTTCCTGAGTCAGGCAATTAGGGAGTGCCTGGCTCAGCCTAAGACTCTGCTAGAGTTCTGCCCCTATTAAAGCAGAGATGACAAGACACAGAGGCAGCACTGTCCCTTATTCAGCAACTCAGACAGCTGAATATCTATCCCTCTGGTGACCCCATCCCTGCCTTAGACACACTCGTTCCATACAGACAGGATAGACAGTTGTCACTCTTAGCCTTAGGCAGGCTAGGTAGAGAAGTAGTGCTAGGTCTGAATTTGGAAGCCCTGAGCTCAAATCTGTTAAATGATTGCTTCATCACAGTAAGAGCCCAGTTGAAATTATGCAACATAAATTGGTAGTGGCAGGGTGGTTAAATGAATTGAGCGCTGCCCTGGAGTAAGGAGGACCTGAGTTCAAATCCAGCCTCAGACACTTAACACTTACTGGTCGTGTGACCTTAGGCAAGTCACTTAACCCCAACTGCCCTGCCTTCCCTCTCCAAAAAGACATAAATAAATTGGTAGTGGCCCCAATTAGCCCAGTTTCAGGATTTTCTCCAACTTTATTCAGCAGCACATAAGTGGAAGTAAAGGCAGTAGATAGTGGGAGTAATCCAAGGCTGAATCTGTCAGGGCAAAGTCAGCAATAGGATAAGAGCAGTGGGTAATGTGAAGTGGACCTAGCCCATCAAGGTCCAAGGTCGGAATAGAGAAGAGAGAATCGCCTGTCCAAGGGTGAGAGCCTGAGAAAGGACAGAAAGGTCAAGGTTATGGAGGTCATTTTTAGGAAAAAAGACAAGGCTTGGGGTTGTTAGGCAGAGGTAGAGGTGGACTGAGGAGGTGATCAGATATGAGAATTCCTGAGTTCATGATCATGCAAATGAAGTATTTATAGGTGGTAACAACATCAAGGATATAGCCATCTCTTTGAGTATCTGAGGTGGGGCTGAAGGAGCAGGTCATGGGAAATAAATAAATTGAGGGACTGGAAACTCCCTACTGGTTATTTGAGGGACTTATGTCAGCATATATGTTGAAGACCCTTAGTATGAAGGCGAGAGTTAAGGAGGAAAACTATGAACCAGGCACTGAATTCATTGAGGAAAGAAAAGTGGTGTCCTGGAGGTTGCCATCTTGATTGAGTGACAAATAGAGATTGAATGAACCTCAAAGAAGGAGGTTACTGAATGATGGTGGTAGAGGGAGAATGTGGAAAGGACCCTATGGAGCAAGGAGGTATTTCAAATCAATCACCTCAACCAATGAGTCAAGGAAGGAGATGAGAAGGGGCAGCCCAAGAGTCTGTGTCATCTGGATCGAGCCAGGTCTCCATGACCTGGCATCAACAAGACTTGGGTTTGACTTCTGCCACAGTCACTTACTAGCTGTGTGACTTTGGGTGAGTCACTGAATCTCTTTAACCTCATCTATGAAATGGAGATATTAAAAACACCTATTTTACAAGGTTGTTGTGAAACTCAAACGAAATAATATATGGGAAGAGCTAGGCCAACCTTAAAGTGCTCTTTAAATGTGAGTTATTACTATTATTAATCAGGGAGAAAATAGTTAAGGACATTGGAAACAATTTGTGGACCTAAACTGGGACTATCTTGAAACTCAGGCTTACTACTTGAAGATAGTTATTTAAAAGGACCGTCACATCAAAAAGAGGTTCATTTCTTACTGCTTGGCCCCAATCAGGATTAGGTGGTGGGAGTTACAGGGAGGTAGAAAAGCAAGCTCCACCAAGACCTGGGAGCTGTCCAGACATGGCCATTGCCTCTGCAGGAAGGTCCTTCCCCCTCTTCTTCAAGTGTAGGATAGATGACCACCTATCAGGCAGTCCGTAGAGGAGAAAACTGCTTTGGGAAAGGTTGGGCTATTCATCCTCTGAGGTCCCTCCTGAAGTCGAGATTTGATGAGATGGTTCTGTTTTCCCCCTCCCCCCAACTCAGTATGGTGCCAGGAGTGACAATCTCCAATTGATTCATAAGCACAAAGGCAGCCTTTCCAGCTCTGGCCTGTAGAGCTGACTCTGTCTTTGGAGAATCTCTCTTATGGGTCCCCTCCTTTCTAGGACTCACTGCCACAATCCTACTCCAACCCCTCAGCATTTCTCAACTATTTTCTACCTCCATTACCTTCAAACTTCACATGTGTTCTGGCCCAGACCTACCTCAGGATGATCCAGTGGTTCAGACTTGGATCTGGAATGAAACAGATAACATTCAGCAAAAAGACTTTTTCAATATGATGGAAAGGATATTCATAGAATGACAGATTTAGAGTGGGAAGAGATCTTTGAGATCTTCATACACCTCATCTTACAGATGAGGAAACTGAGGCACATAGAGGTTATATGACTTGCCCAGTGTCTCAGAGCTAAATCTCTTAGGCAAGATTCCAATCCAGTCTTCCTCTCTCTGGGTCTAGTGCTGTATCCATGCTGTATCCATATCACATGATATGACATTGGTTCAGGTGGGCACATTTCTCTTGCCTCTGAAGAAGGGTGAGTTGAGACTGAAGAGCCCAGACACTGATGTCTCTGGCCTCCAGAAAGCTGTGTTAATGGTTCTATCCATGGTTCCCTGGATTAATTTCATTTCAGGACATTTTTTGCCTTCTTAAAAGAAATCTAGCCTAGCCTACATGGCAGGGACTTTAGTATCTGATGCTCTTCCTACAATATAACTGTTAGCATCATCTTCCTCCTGAACAAACTTGAACACTGCTCAGAAACCTTTGATGTCTCCCAATTGCTCTTGGAAAAATGTCTTAACTCCTTAGCTTAGAATCAAGCTCCTTCCCAATCTTATTTCGTTTTCCTCCATGCACTCGATGCCTCATTGAAACTAGACTATTTACTCACCATTCCTATGCCAAACAAAAACCTCTCCCTGTGGAAAGTACATTGTATTTAGAAGCATGGGACCTGCATTTAAATCCCAACACTGCCATTTGGTGCCTGTCGACTCTGGACAATTCACTTAAGCTCTCTTGGTTTCAAGTTTTACTCTTCCAGAAAAGGGAACATTGTGTGGCTTCCCCTTTTGTTCTTATTCTTCTTTCACAACATGACTCATGTGGAAATGTTGAATATGATTGTACATGTATAACCTATGTCAGATTGTTTTCTGTCTTGGGTAGGAGAAAAATTTGAACCTCAAAATTTTATAAAAATGAATGTTGAAAACTTTATGTGTAATTAGAAACAATAAAATACCATTAAGTAGAGGAATAAAAGAAAAGAGGAACATTGGATAACTGACCTCTAAGGTCTAAGAGTTAGACTTCCCTCTCTCGATCTAGGAAATTTTGACCTCCAAAAACCTTTTGCATTGACTGTGTCTCATGCCCAGAATACCATCCCTTCTCACTTCTTCAGAATCCTTCTTTTCCTTCAACGTGTAGCCTTTCCTAATTCCCCTAGCTGCTAATTCTCTCTCCTCAATTTAACTTATATTTAATCATTTTGCATTTATTGTCTTTATATTTACTCTGAACATACTTACATGTGTCCTTGTTACCTCCTCCATTAGAAGGAAGCTTCTCATGAGCAGAGATTGTTTTATTGTTTGCGTCTGTGTTCCCAAGGCCTAACACAAGATGTAGCCTATAGTAGGGGCTTAATAAGTATTTGTGGCTTGTTTGCTTGGAGACAATGTCTCGTCATCAGTAGTGAAGTGTTTCAGAGGACTGGCATGAAAAATACACAATCCAGAGTAAGAATCTAGGGTCTTAGAAGGTCGAGAGTTTTCCTTCTGGCCAACTTGGGGGAAGAGGCATTCTGGGGATATTCAGGAAAACAAAAGCAAATGGTGACTATTCAAGGAGAAACTTCCAAGGACCTAGAAAAATGAGTCTGGAAAGGCTGGGGAAGTGTAGCTGCTCTTGTCTGTGGGGTTGAGAGCTGCACACTAAAGTTTCTAGGGTGAGGTTATCTGGCCCTAAAACAAAGAAACTTTCCTTCCCATCAGTGTTAGGGTTGTATAGCTGCCCCTATTTCCATAACTGAGAAGAAGGTGTTCAATTTTCAAAGAGAAATTTCTA
>CM053582.1:548671792-548685450 GCA_028627135.1 Pseudochirops cupreus
TAAAATGAAAACATCCACTGAAAACTAACAGCAGTAATTAAAAACAGCACAGGCCAATTACCAGCTTTAGGGTGTCATTCCCCTGGGATAGCCATTGGAGAATAACAGTGTCATAACAGAATTAGAAAGATGGCAGCAATCCAGAAACTATGAAGGCTTGCTGGGCCAGGGTAGGCAATCAGAAAATATTCAGAGACTGGGTAAGTAAAGCCCAGTGACACAAGACTCCAAAAGGAAAGTGTTTTTTTTTTTTAATTACTGTTTTAAGATGATGAGCAAAACTCAGGAACAAAATGGAAATGGAATCATCACAAATCATCCTAATGAAGAAGAAAAGAAGGAGATAACTAAGGAGATTGATGTGGCTGCTTAGGGAGCTCTCCAGTGAGCTCATATTTTAAATGGAGGAGGGTGAAAGAGAAAAGGAAAGATACTTAACCAAGAACAAAAATGTGAGGAACTGTGAGGGTGGTGTTCAGAAAGCCCAATGCCTAGAATGTGTTGAGGCTTATAAGAATTTCTAAGGGCAACGAAAAAACTTTTAAAAAATACTTCATTTTATGGAAAGAAGAATAAGAAAGGGAAAGGTCCATTGCCCAGATAGTACTATAGAAGAAGCAATCCATTATTTCCTCAGTCCATTACAATTATCCTTAAGTTGGAAAAGATTGACCAAGCTTGGTTAAGCGAGAAATAAATCCCAAGACAAGTGAAGTGTCTATAGGCATTTCACTGCAGAAATCCCTTTGGGAATAGATGCAGGATAGGATGATGGGGTGTGGCCAACTTGGAGTAACTTTAAATAAGTCTGTCTGCTTTCCCAGGTGAATTATATTCCAGGTACTAAAGATCTAGGAGATGTGATAAGTGAACTGCTACTTGTGACCTTTAAACATGCAGGGAAAATGAGAGAGGTGTTAGAAGACTAGAGATGTGCAAATGCTATTTGGACTTTGAGAGAAGGGAGGAAATCAGCATGCAGGATAAAACAGACTTTTCAGCCAAACACTGAAGGCCCTCAATAATATGGCTCTCACCTACATTGGCAGCCTTATTTCCCATTACTCTTTCTTAACTCTTAAAATACCTAACTTCCTTAAAGGCTCAGCTCAAATGCCACCTCCAACATCTCCCAACTGCTAATGCTGCCTACATCTTGCAATTACCTTGTATATTGAAATTTACTTTTTATATATTTTGCACATAATCACATATACATGTAACCCAGGGCTCAAACCTGGCATTTGCCTAAGTGGTAGAGAAAACAATTCTTAGTGCTCTGTGTTTACATGAAGGGTGAAGGGTAGAATTCATAAAACCTTGGGAGAGAGGAGATCTTGGTCTTCTGGTTTGTACCTTTGAGAGGACACATGAGATTCTAGAGTCTAGAGTCTAGAGTCTAGAATCTAGACTCTTTGTAGGGAGAAGCCCTGGAAGAATCAGACATGGAGAGGATTCAATGCCTCGTCCATGTCCCTATTCCCAGTTTGCTGCTGTCTCTGTGTATCTCTCTATCTCATTCTCCCACTGGAAGATTATGTTCATACCATATATTGTTTGGTATGTTTTAATATCTATAACCTCTCTGATTTCTATTTTCTATCAGTTTGAATAACTGGGTTTATTCACTGTGCGTGATTGTCTTTGTGTAACTCTCATTTGGTGAAAAGGAAGTCAAGCCTTCAGATTTAGGATGGGACACTAATTTCCTGTTAGAAAATGACCAGGAGCACAGCTTGAACCTAAAAATTATTTTCCCTAGACTAACAGTATTTAAGGACAAATAGATATAATTTTAGTATAGTATCCTCTCTCTAAAAGAATGAGCTAGCCTTATGGTCTTAATCTCTTGCTTCCCTCCAAGAAGGAATCAATTTTCTTTGGAGAAGATTGGGTGGAAGAGACTCTGGGAGATATCTATTTACCCTTTTCTGTAGGTCATGTGTAGACAAAACCACGTAGACACAAAATGTACAAAGAAACCAAATATACCTTATATTTTAATGTTGTTTCTCCTAATAGAACGGAAAGTCCTTGAAAATACGGACTGTTCCATTTTTGTTTTAGTGTCTTTCAGTACCTAATGCAGTACTTGGCACATAGTGGTTGCTTAATAAATGTTGATAGAATGATTGACTTCTGCATGCTAAATTTAAGCCCAACTAGAATACTTGCCCTTCCCTGAACTTGATATTCCATCATCTGCTTCAGTATTTTTGAATAAACATGCCACAGGCCTAAAAAATGAGCTTTTTCCTCATTACTGTGCTGTAAGAAATCATTACTATGAAAAACATGGGAAGCCTTACAGCAGTGGTTTTCAACCTGTGGGTTATGTTCAATTTGTAACAATGAAAATACATCCTGCATATCAGATATTTACAATTCATAACAGTAGCAAAATTACAGTTATGAAGTGGCAACGAAAATAATTTTATGGTTGGGGGGTCACCACAACATGAGGAACTGTATTAAAGGGTCATGGCATAAGGAAGGTTGAGAACCACTGCCTTATAGGAACTGATGCAAAGTGCAATCAGCAGAACCTGGAAAACAATTTTTTTTATTTACTCATTTACTTTTAATTTACAAGATTCAGTTCCACAATCACTTGAGTTTCAGATTTTCTCCCCTCCCTTCCCCCCCCCCCATGGTGGCGTGCAATCATGTATAGGATCTGCAAATACTTTCACATTGTACAATAGTTTGGTCATATAGAAGGGGTGTAACCAATGAGTGATCACTGGGAAAAGAAAAAAGCAAAACCAGACATGAAAGAGAACGATGGCGTGTTTTGCTTCAGTCTCCATTTAAACTATAGTCTTTCTAGATCTTTCTCTGAGTTTAGGTGTCTCCTCCTGGAAAACAATTTACACAATGACTACAACGTAAAGTGAAAGAAATCACCACGATAAAACAATCAGAGTGGAATGCTGAGGAATTATAATAACCAAGCTTGGCTCCAAAGAAGAGACACGAGAAGGAACTTCATCCTGCTTCTTTGCAGAGGAGAAGGACTTTGGTCGGGGATTACTGCACAGAATTTTTACAAAATATGTTGACTTTGTTGAATTTTGTTGTTGTTGTTTCTCTTCTTTATTCTCTATTATAAAGGGAAACTTTCTTATTATGGGGTGGGGGGGAAGAGAAGGAATATTTTAGGATAAGTAGATGACATAAAAAGAAAAGTATCAGTATGAATTTATTTGGAAGAAAAAAACAGGATTCAATGATCAGTAGTTCACCTTTGCATGACAGTCTAGTTGTAGACCATGGAGGCCTGTTCAAGACTTTACACATGGTTATTCATGACTTGTGATGAAAACTTTAGAACAGTGTCAGCTGGCAAATCTGTACATTTAAAATATGTACTCAGGCCAAGGACTGACTAGATTGACCAACAAGTTTGTCTTGACCCTTGTCAATGTCCCCATGATCCTGGGTGACAGCCAGGCTAGATGTCATCACAGACTTACTCTTGTCTCAGGTATGATGCCATCTTGTTAGCAGTAGGCATACTCATCTAGAAGGATCATTCCTTCGCATGTACTAAACCTCCCACTAAGGCCAAGGTCACTCACTTTTTTCCAAAAGAAATCATCCAGAACCATTGCCAGTGTTCTTACAGCCCCTCTAATCAGGGACTTACTTTTTGCACAGCTCTATCTCGTTGCCTTTAGGATAAAGATTCACCTTTCCATTACATATTACTCCCTGACCAATGAGCAAATGGAAGACACAAACTGACCCCTGGACGCAGCATTTCCACTGCAACAGCTTCTACTATCAAGATGACTAGGCCACCTACCCACAGAATTCTGATACAACTTAGGTTATGCCTGAATCTATAAAATGCCATTTTATATAAACTCTGGTTGAACATAGGAGATAAGATCTGACTATTCTCTCATTACCACTACACCTATTGAAACCTTCCAGAAATGGATGGGAAGACAATAGGCATCTTCTTCGTAATTCTCAGATAGCCTAGTGGCCTTCCTGAAAGCATGAGATTACCCAGCTCATGTCCACTCTGGTTCCACTGGCCTATGATGGTCTCACCCCAACCACTGACCACTTTCCCCAAGTCCTCACCCACCAACCTTTCCTGGATTCACAGAGATGATGGGGCTGCTACCAGTACCTAGCAAACTGGTCAAGACATGGGTCTGTGGAGACTACCTGTAGAAGCCAACAGGAAATGTGCACAGAGGTCTTCTAGGAGCACTCTACTGAATGACCACGTCAAAGTCCAGAGAGGCATCCTGAGGCGAATCTTTAATCTTTACTTTGCAAGCAAACAGCTTAGTGGGGGAGGCTGAGTCAGAGAAGCACCAGCCCCAGACGGAAACAGGCTGGACAAACACTGACAATAAAAGCTTCAGGAAATCAGGTCAGAGCGGACAGTGCAACTCTGGAATCGATATGTTATTATTTTCTTTCAGTCTCCTGAGGTTTTCATCAACTTTGAATCAGCTGAACAGTAATAATAATGTTACAAATAATGAGAAAACCAGTGCTTATAGAATACTTTGAGGAGTACAAAGTACTTTATAAACAATATCTTATTTGAGCCTAACAACAGTCCTGTGAGGTAGTGCCATTATTATCCCCTATTTACAGATAAGAAAACTGAGGCCGATATGCCCAGATACAAATACTATGTCTGAGGCCGTGCTTGGACTCAGGACTTCCTGATTCCCAGTCCAGCATTCTATTCATCATGCCATCTATTAAGTGTTTACTTTGTGCCAGGCACCATGCTAGACATGAGGAATATAAGAATCCAAAACCAAACAACAACCTGAACCAGTCCTTGCCTTCCAGAAGCTTATCCCAGATGCTGAGAGGTGAGTTTTCACCTCGTCTTGCGGAGTCTTGCCCTCACCACTGGCCTCTTCACACCTGTGCCCCATCATTCCCATCTTCAATGTCTTCCCTTGACCTTGGATGCCCAGCTCTGGCCTGGGCTCTTAAGAGGAGCTTTTGCCTTATTTCACCCAGAACTGGAATGTCAAACCACTTCTGGGTCACACTGTGCTTCTCCTCCTTCATGTTTTAACTGCTCTCATTAGAAGGGAAGCTCCTTGGGGGCAGGGACTTGGGCTGTCTCACCTGTATTTGTACCCCCAGCATTCAGCACAGTGCTTGGCACATTGAAACTACTTAATAAATGTTCTCTCTCTGTCTCTCTCATATCTCTTATCTGTTCATCTATGACAGTCATCGATCATATTATATCTTTATAATGGCTGTCTGTCTCTAGCCATCATATCTGCCTTTATCTATCCCTGTATCCCTCCATCTACCTGTCTATCTCTATCTCTTTCAAGTTCCTATCATGTCTTTTACAATGAAACAACATGTATAAAAATAAGTAAATATACATATTTATTTGCATCTGAAATGTATTTACTTATTTGTGTACTTATGTGTGTGTATATGTATATATATGGAGAGAGAGAGAGAGAGAGAGAGGGAGGGATGGAGGGAGAGGAGGAGGAGAGGAGAGAGAGAGCAAGCACATACAGGGTAAATACTGAGTGGAAAGTTCTTTGTGTGATTTTAATTTGTGTAAACCATCCATGGCCAGGCATGGGTTGGACTAGACCACCTTTGAGGTTCATTCCTTGAACTTCTGAGGTTCTGAGATTGTTCTCTCTGTAATCCAATACAACTTACACTAACCCTGCTGCCAACTTCAGACTTGATGTTCTCAAACTCAAAACTTGTTTTCCTGAATATTTTACCTCTAGGATGTCTGGTTTTGACCTTTGGACTGGTTTTTATCTGCTTCTGGAACTGAATACACCTTCCCCCACTTCTGTGGGTTTGTTGACTCTCTCCCATCTGTTAATGGTTCATTAATCTTTACTGACCCCCTCCTCATAGGTGGGGAGGCAAAACAATAATCATATGCCTGCTGGTGGTCTGAGTGGATGTGAAGTGTGTGGAGGTGAGCAGAAAGCCAGGACATTGGAGAGATCACAGGTATTTACAGTGACCAGGAAATCAGATGTTAAATTTATATGTATATGTATTAAATTTATATGTATATGTCTGTCTGTCTATCTATCCATCTATCTATCCATCCATCTATCATCTATCTATCTATCATCTATCTAAATTTATGTGTATATGTATATATGTCTATCCGTCTATCTATCCATCCATCCACCTATCTATCATCTATGTACCTATGTATCTATTCATCCATCCCTTTGTCCATCCATCCATCCATCCATCCATCAATTGATCTATCTATCTATCTATCTATTATCTATCTATCTATTGCCTTCTTTAGAATTCTGAGAAACTAATGTCTTCTTGGTCCTCCTTCAAAATAACAGGATATCAGACTTAGCAGAGACCTCAGAGGTCACATAATCCAACATGGAGTTGAATAAAGATCCCCTGTACAGCATTCCCATGCAGTTTCTGCTTTGAAGACCTCTGGGGGTGGGAAGCCCATCCCATCTTTAGGCAGTGCTCTGCACAGCACAAGAGCCCTGATGGTGAGGAAGGCTTTGTGTATTCTTTCTTGTTCAGTTCCCCATTCTGCCTAGCTCTGCTCTCTGAGGCTCAGGAGATCATTTAGCTTAATCCCACCCTTCTCTATTGAATGTCTATCCATTGGCCAACCAGGAGGCATGGGGGAAAGAGTACTGAGTCTGAGGACCTGAGTTCAAATCCTGACTGATTCTTCTGTGGCTTTGGGTATCTTCCTGAGCACCAGGAGCCCCATATGTAAAGCAAGGCATTTGGATGAGATGAGACATATGAAGTCTCTTCCAGCTTGAGATCTACGATTGATTCATCACTTGAAGTTCTCTAGTGAAATTCAATTATGGAATTGATCTCCTGTCAGTACAATCTAGATTCTAATCTGCTGGAAGGGAACTTGTGAGCCCACTTATGCTTGAGCATGGCCATGCAGGCCTTTATTCTTAAAGGCTATTGTAAAAAAAGTCATCTAACTGGTGACATGAAAAGATTGACCTGGTCAAAGCAAGAGTTTCCCTTAAAGACAACTCCAAATGAATTCAGCATTAAATTGGAACTTAACAACAATTACCAACCAGAGGAGACTTGGAGAGCTGAAGAAAGAAACACTAGCCCCAGGCTTTGGGAAAGTGCCCAGGAATTCACCTGGCATCATGATTTTTGAATAATTCTTCATTTTTCTTCATGGAGAAGTAGAATTGACTTTTTATGGATCTGCGTTCACCATCACTGGCCCCCTACTCCAGTTCCCAACTAAACGATCTCATGGGGTTCTAGCTTATGTTCTGAGATGCCTCAATTTCACCCTGTCTCTAAGCCTTCCCTGCAGGTTAAGGGGGAGTGATGTCACCCAGCAACCACAAAGGGATCAGCTGTGGAGCGCCCCCATCTCAGCTCCCTCTCTGCTTCCCACAAAGCACACACACCTTCCTTCATCTGATATTAGCACAAACCAGGCTGTTAGTTAAGGATAACATTTACAGTTTTGATTCAGTTGACTATGGTCCTGACTGGCCATGTGCCAGTCCCTCAGGCTTTGATATTTAAAGGGGCAGACCCTGGATGCTGTGTCTTCTGGACTAATGATATGACACAGTAGTGAAACTCCACTGAACAGTCCAAGGCAGGGTCTCACTCACTTTCTGGGAAGAAAGAGGTTTAAAATTTACCGTGGACAAAAGGAAGAGAAGCCAGGGGCCAGCAAATGAACCAGGACTGAATGTGGATGCTTTGAGCCAAGCCAGAGTATCTTCCCAAAGGGCATTAGCAGTGAGCATTGCTCTCTCAACATGAATCCTTCTCCCAGGCTAAGGGGTCTTTCCTGCCCAGCTCAGGACACCAACTGCACCAAGATTATGACCTCCATCACTGAGTGGAACAACACAGAAGTAGATGCCTACCGTGTGGTTGACCTGCCTTCTATCACTCCCACGGTAAGTCAGGTCATGGAATCATTTTTCAGTCCTTTTAGTCCATAGTTATCTAGGAGGCAGATAGCAACTGAACCTTTCATGACTCCCCCACCTATTCCTACCCCTTCAATTCTAGACCTTAGCCTGCCAGAGAAACAGTTCCTAGATCATGGGGTGAGAAAAGATGGTCATGTTAAAGTTCAATGAGGCATCTAGTAAACTACTCTTTGTCAAGTCAGCCATTTCAGAAAACGGTAGAGTCTTTCCCCAGAGCCAAGCATGAGAATAGTGAATTGGAATTCCCCATGGCATCTTAGAGGGAATAGCATGGTGAGATTTTTGATGAAGGGAGAACCCTGGAATCCAAATTGGGCACCTAGTTTGCAACAGATCTTCCCATAAGCGATTGTTGAGCTTTATTGGTGTGGCTGTATGGGGCATTTAACTCTTCAGAAGGGATAAAAACATGATGACATTCCTTTCCAGCATCTTTCTAACACCTTGTTAAAGGAAAGAAGTGAAGATGACTGTTCCTATATCACAGTGGGGAATACATAAACCCGACTGTGCTTGGAAGCTTTACTAGATGCACCAAGACTTTTCCTACCTCCTCTATTACTTCTGTTGCACTAAGCAATCTTCACCTATAATTCTATTAATACTAAATGCCTGTGATCTGTCCTCATAGGGTCAGACATAGAGCCTGGAAAGAACCTTGGAGATCATCTAATTCAACTCCCACATTTTTCAGATGAGGAAACATAGGTCCATGGCAACTTCCCTAAGGTCACATAAGTAGTAAATGGCAGAGACAGGATTTGAACCCAGCCCCCAAACTCTAGATGCAGAATTTTTCCCATTGCCTCAGTAGATGAAGAGGGGGAGGGAGGGCATTCCAGGTGTGGAGGAGAATGTGAACAAAGGCAGAGGCGGGAAAGCACATTCATCATCCACAACCCTCATAATAAGGATTTATTAAGAGCTTCCTGGGTCAAGCCCTGTGCTTAGTGCTGGGGCTACAGAGAAAGGCCCTGAGTCAGCTCCTGAGCTCGGGGGGGCTGCGTTCTAATGAGGGAGATACCATGCAAATAACTGGGAATATACAAGATGGGTGCAGATGTGTAGAACAGGGTATTTCAGAGGGGAAGGCACTAGCCCGTGGGGAGGTGGGTAAAGGGAGAGTGATAGAAGTGATCAGACAGACAGAGAGATGAGAAGAGACAGAGAAAGACAGAGACAGAGAGCCAGCCAGACACTCAGATAAAAAGAGATGGGAAGAGATAGAGACAAAGAGACAGGGAGAGATGAGGAGAGACAGAGAAAGATGGTGACAGAGAGAAAGAGAGACTGCTAGATGGAGAGACAGACAGACAGACAGACCAAGCCAGGAAGTAGAGAGGAGGAGGGAGGACTCTTCAGGCAGGAGGGACAGCCATTGAAGAGGCCTGGATAGAGTTGGGAGATGAAGTCACCTGTCAGTATTGTCAGTATAGTTGGAATGTAAAGTACATGGAGGAGAGTGAAGTGAACGAAGACTGGAAAGGGAGGAGGGTGCCAGGTTGTACAGGACTTTAAAAGACAAATATCAGATTTCCTACTTCCTGGAGGTAATAGGGAGCCACTGGAGTTTATTGAGGCGTGTTTTATTTATTTGTTTTTGATGGAGAACAAGGAAAGATGCCCATTTTTTGCTGGGGTTGGGAGCAATATAAAATCAGCCTTGACAGGCTGAGTCAAGTTTTCCGTGCCACATAATCAGATTTTCCTAGAACTTACTATGGGAAGGGGATATTTTCAGAATTCCCCTTGTTGGAGGACTTGGGGGCTGGGAGGAGAAAGGAGTGAAGGAGGAACAGTCCATGACTATTTCTGAAACTCAGCCAGTCCTTCCCTCAGAGAAGAGGGAGGGGATGTGGGAGAGAAGAGAAGAGATTCCAGAGAGATCCAGAACCCAGATAATGAGGAGGTGAAGAGCTTGGAACGAAGATTTGAGAGCATGGATAGATAAAGGTAGAGCAGCATAGAGGGCTGGCCTTAGAGTCTGGAGGATTCGGCCTCAAGTCCATCCTTAAATAACTGGGTCATGTGGGCAGTCAGTCAGTCAGTCAATAAGCCTTCATCAGGTCCTTACTACAAGTCAGGCATTGAGCTAAGAGCTAAGGATACAGAGAAAGGCAAAAAAAATGCCAGATTCTGGTCTTGCCACTTACTACTTGTGTAACTTTAGATGAACCATTTAACCTCAGTTCAGGCCTCAGTTTCCTGATCTGTAAGATAAGGGGGTTGTGCAAGATAACTTCTGGGGTCTCTTAAATCTACAATCACGTGAACTCATTTTTAGGGGCAGCGAGGAGACGAGGACTAGATGACTTTATGGAGAAAGGAGAAAGGTACTCCCCATGATGCCTTGCTGCATCTCTGCCTCATCTAATAGCTGGCCTCCTGTCCACGTTAAAGTGACCAAAGCAGCATGACCAGATAGCCATGTGGCCAAAACCAAGGTCATCCCCTAAAAACAAAAGAAGGATGGAAGGAATGCCTCAGAGTCTCTTTCTCCTGGTCTAGGGGGGCATTCCCTGGGGCAGCATAAAGGGAAACTCTGCATGTACAGCCTCCATCTCACGTGGGAATGTTCCCAGCAAGAAGAAAATGATGACAATAATTACTGACAGTTAGGAAGCACTTTAGGGTCTGACAAAGACCTCACCACCATGGCATCATTCGATCTTCATGAGCTCCCAGTGCTTTTCCCTTGCTTCATGCTGTTATACTCTTTCTGTGAGCTTCCCCCTATTCCCAGAGGTCCCTGGGGTTGGGCTACACAATAAAGCTTGTCTGAGTAACTCAGGAAATTAAATTCATCTTCAGAAATGTTTATTAAATGCCTACTATGTGCAAGGCGCAGGAGCTAGGTACTAGAAAAGAAAATATGCATGGGGCCAGATTACCTGGATAATCACCAGGCAGGGGTTGCCCTAAATTCTTATCCTTAATAGGCCTGGCTGATGAAAGCTCCTAACCTCTCCCCAGCTTTCCTCTATTGAAATGAGAGCTGGGTAGTATCATTGGTTTTTTTTTTTTTTTAATTCAGTCATCTCCCAGTGGCTTTAAGCCAGATGTAAATCAATCACACTCTGTTACAAACCTCTGCCAGGAGAAGGTTCCCCACCCCCTCCCAAGGTCATTGCCTTCTTTTGCTGGTCCATGCTCCCCTGTGATTCTGGAGCCTGGAAGGCAGGGCTTAGAGGTTTAGTGCCAGGGTCCCTATCATAGCTCCATCACGAGTCCACAGTACAGCAAGGCTATAAGTAGGTCATCTAAACTGTCTCACCCTATTTCCTCATTTAATAAGAGTAAGAATCCCTGCCCTGCACCACTCCTAGGAGATGGGTATGAATCAAATACCATAATAGAGGTGAATACATTTTGGAATGTGCAAAGTAGTGTCCAGATGTAAAGGATTATTGCTAGGGGAGGAAAAAGATGGGCTGGGCTGTGTTTGCTTCACCAAGAGAAGGAAGGTCCAGCTTGATCTTCAGGCATAGGGCCAGGTTGTCATCAGACCATAGATCTGGAGGTGTAAGGACCCTTATGAGTCACCTGGCTCAGCCTCCTCATGATATGGCTGAGGAACCTGAGTTCCTCAAGGCAGTAAGTACCTGCCTTACTCAAGGTCAAAGAGAGGACTGGAACCAGGTCCTCTGACTCTAAAACCAGGGCTGTGTGATGTTGCTTCCCCTACCTGAAGGTAGGAGAATGGTTTCAGGTCCCCCTAAAAACAGGGAGTGACCCCTCCAGTGCTCTCCCATCTCAGAGGATGGTTTTCTAGCTAGCTAGTTTTTTACGTGTTGCCTCCTCCATTAGACTGTAAGCTCTTTGAGGGCAGGGTCTATCTTTGCCTTTCTTTATATAGCCAGCCCTTAGCTTGATTTAGACTTGACCTCCCCCCTCCTACCCTCAACTCAGAAAAGAAGCTGACTTTGGGCTATATTATCTGGATAATGCTGGAGGGAAATGGAGGAAGCCTGGGAATTGTCTTAAATTCTCTCAGAAGTCTATTAAAAAAACACTCCCCAACTCTTTCAATGACCTTGGTGCACCTATCTCTTAATTTGGGATGAGAACTGGACTGAAGAGAGTGTGGAGAGTTGAATTGAGCCAGAACAACTTGCATTCACTAGAGTCAGAGGGAGATGGCAGAGAGGAGGGAAAGAAGGTGGAGCTTCATTTGAAAACAAAATTTAATTATGAAAAAGAAAAACCTGGATTCCCATCCTGGCTCTAGCTAGGTGATCCTGGGCAAGACACCTAACTCCAAAATCAGAATGAATACTTGCGCTGTGATTTCATCTCAATCAAGAACTCTGAGGGAAGAGTTCTTTATCAAAGTAGCTGGGCACCTGCCTTGCCATTGACAAGACTTGTCTGTGAGATGGTAAGTGACTTGACCAGGGTTGCTGAGTCAGGGTGTGTCACCCTGTCCACCATACCAAACTGCCTCCTGATGGAATCCAAAGTACAGTCAAAAAACCATTTTAAAAAGCTTACTTGCACCACCTCTGTCGTTTGTTGGCAGGTGATGGTATCTGTTAACCTTAAAACCTCATTGGAATGTGAGTTATTATTAGAGAAGGTAGGTAGAATGTTTTCTTGAGTCTTAGAGAATCTTGGGTGGTCCAAATTATTTTTCTAACTGCAATTTGGAGATTACCTTTCTATCTTAGAGGTCCCATTATTCAGGACCAGTCCTGGGTCTTCCCTAACATGAGATTTTCAAGAGGCTTAGGTTCCTCAGGTGTCTTTCTCACTTTGGGTCAGTCCTTTGAGAATTTTTCCTGTAAAGGCCTAAGTAAGGAATCTGAGATCAGTCAGGCTTGGGAATTAAGAAGATGGAAGCCTGTTTGCCCAGGACATTCTAGACTTCCTTGTGAGCTGGTGGTTTTCCATGGTTATGGGGTCTGGAGTCTTTGCAACTGAAGTCCCAGGGGCTTGATTAGAAGTAAATGGTTGGCTGCTTCCTCAGTGGGAGGGGGAGGAGAGAATGAGAGGTAGGAGGGATAGAATGAGAATCTGAAAAGAAAAGAAAAGAAAATTCAATAAAATAGTCAGTCTCTTACTTGGAAGCATTGGCAGGATACATGCCTGAAACCAGAGGGCACTCTTTGCCTCCAGCAGGAGGGACTGAAGTACAGAATGCTGTATGGAGATGAGCTTGCAGGAGAAGTGTGCAGAAGGGACCTCCCTCCTTTTCTCCCTCCAACAGTGTCTTCTTTTGTCTGCCGCTGCTCCCAGAAAATTAGGCCATCTGCTCTCCCCTGGCAAGTCTCATCACATCCTCACTTTAATCTCACTATGCCTCACTTTCCTTATCTGTAAAATGGGAGCATTAGACCAGATGACCTCTGAGCTCTCTTACAGTTCTGGGTCTATGAATTTCCATCCTTTCTGTCTCTCTCCATAGGCAGTGGTGTTGCCAGCCCATTCCCGGAACGTCTTCCCCACAGCAGATGTCCCGGACCATGCCCACTATACCATTGGTGCTACTATCTTGGTTGTGGGTTTCACAGGAGTGCTGGGGAACCTGCTGGTCATCTACACTTTCTGCAGGTACTTGACCCTGAGCACACAGGGAGTTGGGTTCACACTCAGCAAGGAAAGTGGAAAGAGAACTCCTGGGATTCTAAAACCAGCCAGGGTGTGAGGAAGACTCACCAAGAGCAATGAATGAAGCTGCCCAGGCTA
>CM053582.1:548685950-548706561 GCA_028627135.1 Pseudochirops cupreus
TAGGAAGGAGGGACATATAATCAGTCTCTCACAATGTGCCCACTGTGGAGAGGTTCTGCGGAATGACACATGTACAGCCTGTATTTAATTGCTTGTCCTTCCAGTGGGGGTGGGTGATGAGAGAGGAAGGGAAAGAATCTAGAATTTAAAGTTCTATAATCAAATATTAAAAAATATATGTATATATATATATATATATACAATTATTATTAATATTATTATTAACTACATCCAGCTGGGACTTAAGATACACAGGCATTGTGGTAGGGAGATCCATCCTGCCCTACTGGAAAGTCAGAGGGGTGATGGGGGAGGACATAGGAGAGAATAGATTGGAGGAGGGTTTATACAATGGGATGGCTATTTTGGGGTGGTGGGTAGGGGAAAGAGGGGAGAAAATTTGTAACTCAAAATCTCATGGAAATGAATGATGTAAACTAAAGTAAATAAAAGTAAAAAAAAAAAAAGAATGTTTCCTCATACTGAGCCTCAGACAAATTTTCCATTAGTTTTACCAATTACTCCTAGTTCCTTGACCCTAGAAGACAGAAATCTGACCCCTTTTCTCCGGGCTAGTCCTTCAAATAAACTGAAGGCCATGGTCACATCCACTTTGCTTTTTCTTCTCTAAGTTAAACTAGGCCTTATTCCTGAACCTGATTCTCAGCTGGCAGGGTCTTGAGGCATCTCACCCTCCTCTGAATGCTCTCCATCTTGTGAAAGTCTTAAATAAAATGGGGCACCTGGAACCAGACACGAGACACCAGGCCTTTTCTGAACAGAGCAGAACATAGTAGGTCATTCTGGACCTTGTATAGACTAAATACACTTTTTAAAACGTCAGACATAGAGTTAGTCCCAAAACTGACATTAGTAAATGTCTCCAAAGATTTATCTAGGTCCCTTTTCTCCTGCTCCTGAGGCTGATTGGATTTTGGCCCATTTCTAAGTGTGGGCCTGGAATAGGGTGTCAAGGGAAAAAGAGAAGGAGGAAGGACCACCCCAATATGTACCCTTACCTCTTCAGTCTGGGGGAACAATTTGGCTTGGGTCATGTAAATTTCCACATTTCAAAATTTAATCTAATATTCAAGGCCTTCCATATTCTAGGCCAGACCTACCTCTCCCACCTTAACTTTTGCTTTTTCCTTACATGGACTCTAGGTGTCAAAGTCATCTTCTCATCACTGTCTTGAATACCTCCATGTTCATTTCCATTCCAAGCCTTTTCTCTGATGCTGCTCCCTGCTCTTTTCTGCATTATCTAAATTCAACATACCCTTCAAGATCCAGCTGAGATCCAATCTCCTCCATGAGAGCTATGTGTTAACTATGATTTCCTCCTCCTAAAAACATGTAAGACTACTCAATATCAGAATCATAAAATCTAATCATTAATAATCTAGCTTGCGCTGTTGCTGTCTCATTGTTATATGGGTAAGACCCATCTCCCCTACTATTTATGAGCTTTCTGAGGTGTATAGACTCTGCTTTCTCTTTATTCAATCTGTCCCACATCTAGTGTAGGGCTTGACACCCAGGTAGGCTAGATACATTGAGTGGCTCAGGTCATCTCTTGGGCAGACTTGGGGTCCTGAGTCACCTTGGGCTGCCAGAGGTAGTAAGTGAAGATCTCTATATGAGGCCCCCTTCTCTATGGGGACTTTTGCAGAGCACCAGACCCCAGAGTACATAGGGAGCTAGCCCAGGGAGCATCAGGAATACTTACAACTTCACTCTCAGAACCCAAGGATAGCTGGCGTCTACCTTGAGACTGCCAGGTGATGTCAGACGCTTGGCTGGTCATAGTTGAGCGCTGGGTGAAGCGGTAACTACTGAAGGATGGAGTGCGCGGGTACCTTATACCAAGCAAGGCCCTAAGGCATGGAAAGTTCTGAGCGATGGCCATTCTAGTGATGAAGAAACACAAGTGGTTAGGCTTTGTGTCCTCATGGGCATTCCTACCATGAAAGACACTAAAATGGTGAGAAAAAGACACCCACCCACCCTCCTTCCCCCCAGCCCTCTCTAGGACTGTGAAGGCATCATGATGTACATAGGGTAGCAGAAAAGAGTCCTGGCTCTGGGTTCAAATCCTATCCCTGATACTTGCTCCCCATGCGACTATGGGAAAGTCACTTAAACTGTCCAGGCCTTATCTATAAAATGTAGGGACTGGGCTAGGTGACCTCTAAGATCTTTTCTTGCTGAGATCCTGAGATGCCACCTCAGCAGAGAAGGGGCATCCAGACCTTCCTTTATAACATCACATCCTTTCCTAGGATAAAAGCATGGACCTCAGCAAGTATTACAGAATGTTTGAGTTGAAAGGGACCTCAGAAATCCCTTAGGCCACCCCTTCATGTTACAGATGAAGAAACTGCGGCCCAGACAGTTTAATCACAGAATCACATAACTAGTAAGTGGCTGGTCTCAAACCCAAATTCTGTGCTCTTTCCACAGTACTGTAGAAGTATCCCTAGAAGAAAGGAATGAACCAATGTCAGGATAAAAAAACAAACAAACCCAGACGCCATGTTTTGCCTATGCCACCTATACGGGGCTATAATTTTCTAGATCTTGGATGGCAGAGGTTTCCAAGTTGGTCTTGGAATGACAAGAAATAGCCATGATTTTGGGAGCACCTTGTTGTGACTGAGTCTGAAATGGAGAGAAGGAATTCTTATGCCTCTGCAGGGAGAAAAAAAAAAGCATAATAAATGGATGGATTTTCCAACTCACTATTTGCTACTTTGGTTGACTCAACAAGCCTTGGCCTTAACATCCCTGACAAATGGGTCCACATCCCAGGGAGAAAGCTGCAAATGCCATTAAAAAAAATGGATGCAGAAAAGATGACTACTTCTTGTCAATATGCCAAGGCTGCTCCTTCCTAAATATGCAGAGCTCTCATTGGTTCAAAGCATTCCCTCTCCAGACACTTTTCCAGAGTGTCAAGGTCCTACGCCTCCTGACTACAAAGGTTCCACATTTTCTTCCATGAGAGAATAGGGAAGGGGCCAGGAGATAAAAGCAAGGATAGCTATTGCTGAGCCAGTGATAAAGACTGTCTAATAGCCCATTGGTGCATCCTATGCCCAGCACCTCTAATAGCTTACACTATGGCCTGATGCCTAGGACTTTCCTGAAGGCCACAGATATGTACAAGATATGTACGAGGAAAGCTGTCCAAGTAAACCAAACTTCCTAGTGGTTTCAATGGGAGGAAATCCGACAGGGTGTGGCTTGGGACTGGATCAGAGAGTTTGTGGGACTCTGAAAGGAAGGGATGAATAATGGGTTAAGAACAGGGCATGACTTACAAGTGAGTACTGGTAAGGAGGACAGGGTGGGAAGCTGTTGAGCTTACCTGTACTTGGGATGACTGATGGCATAAATGATGGGATTGTGGATGGCGGAAGCCTTGGCAATGATGGCTGGCACCGAGTTCATGTAGGGAGTCAGGATGTGGGAATACCTGGGTGGGGAAGCCAGAGCTTAGACTAATGTTTCTGGAAGAGGAATATCTGGTCTACTTTCTTTCCCCCCATTCTGTGAAGTATGAGCCTATCAACTGCTGAATAGGCCCGTTTATTCAGATGTAGTTTATAAGATGTAAGTCTTATCCAACTTATCCTGTTGAAGCTCATCTCTCTGATTTGTCTTACTGGAAATGGAGAAGAGCTAGAGGCCCAAGCAAGTGGAAGTGTGTCTGGGTTGGAGAGGTGGAGGAGGAGGCCATCAGCAAAACTGGGGAATACTGGCCGCAAACTGGAACCTTTCCTCTGGTTTTACAATGCACACTCATCTGAAACCTGGGATTGTGCTGGAGGCCTTGGAAGGTCATGCAGTTCATACTCTTGCATTTAGGGAAGATGATACTCACCTTCACCAAGCACATGAGACGGAAGTCTGTTAAACATCCTGGCCAGAGAAATCCATTCTTGTCTTTGGTTACCCATTTCATTGATTAATAACCCTTATTATATGAATAGTGAACAGCTAGGTGGTGCAGTAAACAGAGCCCTGGACTTGGAATCAGGAGGACTCATCTTCCTGAGTTGAAATCCAGCCTCAGACACATTAGCTATGCAACCTGGAATAAGTAACTTAACCCTGTTTGCCTCAGTTTTCTCATCTGTAAAATGAGCTGGAGAAGGAAATGACAAACCATTCCAGTATCTTTGCCAAGAAAACCCCAAATAAAGAATCAGACATAACTGAAAAATAACCACAAAAATGTGAATGGTATCTGCCCCATGCAATTGCCTTCTCACTGCTTATTCTTAGTTTCCTCTGACCATCCTCAGAAAAGACAGACAGTAGCAAGCACCTAAGTAATAACAGTGATAATACTTGTACCAATCCAAGAATTTGCTGGGGCAGGCACTCCTCCCACTGCCCAGTTGTTCCAGACCTAAGTGCATGGCCTTCCTGAGTTGCTGTAGACAGAAAAATCCATCGCCTGGTGGCAATGAGCCTCTCAATGCTCAGCTAGTCTAGTCTTCAGGCAAGACCTTCAGTCTGTCATTAGGTCTATATGCAAAACTTTTCTGGATCGGTAGGTGCTGCCAGAAATAGCTTGGACTCTGCTGGCATAGCCTTTGGGCACTCAGGGCTACCTCCATGCCAGGCAAGGCATTAGAGGAGGGCTTTAGTGGGGGAATAATGATAATTAGGATGATGGTGATGGTAGCAGTCTTCCTGGGGAATGTGTTGACTTCCCATTGGACTAATAATTACTAATGGCTACATTATTGTATAATACTTTTATATTTATTTCTGTATTATATCGTATTTATATAGTGGATTAAAGTTTGCAGAGTAGTCCACAAATATTACCTCATTTGATCCTCGCAACACCTTGGGAAGTAGGTCCTATTATCATCCTCATTTCCTAGTTGAGGAAACTGAGGCAAACAGGTGATATGACTTGCCTAGGGTCATACAGCTAGGAAGTATCTGGGACTTGATTTGAATTCAGGCCTTCCTAACTCTTTATCCAGTGCTCTACCCACCTAACTTCCTCTGATCCAATCGACTATGAAGGTGCTCATTCCATTGAGTTCTCTGCTCACTGCAATGGGCCCAAATGTCCTGCTGCCTACTGGTGCCTGGAAAGAGGGAAGGGCCTGGGGAAGGAGACGCCACCCCACATTAGCCTCAGAATCCCAACCATCGACCTCAAAGCCTTTCTTATGTTATAGGATCATAAATATAATAGAAGCAGAAGGGGGCTTGGTGCCCATCAGAGCCAAGTCCCTCACTTTATAGATGAAAACAGGGAAGCATAGAGGTTGATACTTGCCCAAGGTCACACAGCCCATTATGTGTCAGAGGAGGGTTTGAATCCAGGTGTTCCTAATGCAAGGCTAGCATTCTCTTCATTACACTGTAGTTAACATACTACAAACATTCCACTCCGTAAATTCATTTTCTAGAGGAGGTAACACTGTGTACCAGGATAGTGGTGGAAAACACAGAATCTGGTCATTTGTTTGCTCTATACTCTAGCATTTAGTGGGACAGGAAGGGACTTTTACTGAGTTATGAGACTGTCCAACCCTTCCTGCTGAGACAACATAAGCTTTTTGCAAGGGTGGCAAGGTTGACTCCAGGGGAATTTTCTGGTGAGATAATTACCCAGCAAAGGCCACGAGGGCCACTGTTGAATAGGGGGCCCAGGATAGCACATAGAGCAGAATGACCACCAAGGCGATCTTTGCCATCTTCCATTCATTTTTCATCCTTTGACAATGCCTTGGGGATGCCACGCTCTCATTAGAGCCAATGTTCTGAACAGCCCTAGGGAAACAAACGGGGGAACATGGTTGTTTATCCCAGAACCATTCATAGGATTAGTACATCAGCCCAAAGGCCATTGTTGGCATAGTGGGGAGTGGGGAGGTAGGTATTAATGATAATGGTCAACTCTGTGTATGAAAAAAAAGTCCTTTTCATTAGAATGGGGACAGAAGTCTCTGAGAAAGTAACCATCCCCAGCAGCTACAAAATGGTTGGACTGATGCTCATCTGGTTTAATCGGTAAAGGCCAACTTCATTTCAGCAGCTTAAAACTCAACATAAACACCATCCTCCAGGGAGCCTTTCATGTCCAGAGCCCGTCCGCATCTTCAGCTTTATTTGTCTTCACAGCATCCCTATGAAATAAATTGGACTTGGACAGTTTTGTCAATTTTATACATGGAAAAACAAGGCCAGAAAGGAGCAAAGAATGAATGAATCAATGAATGATAGCCTCGGTCTCTGACCTTCTTACTTTTTATTAATAAGGTCATAGTATATAAAGTCAAAAGGGATGATATATGTTACCTAATCCAAATTTTTTATCTTACAGAAGAGAAAAATAGGTCCAGAGAGATCATGTAATTTGTTCAAAGTCACACAGGGAGGAAAGAGCAGGTGGGGGTTCAAAGTCATGTCCTTTGACTCCAAACCCAGTGCCTTTGCCACGCATCCCTCCTCCACTTTCCCCAGCAGGTGGAAGGGAGGGGCTGCCCCAGGAAGCTCACCTGTTGGTGTCCTGAATGGCCCTAAAGATGAAGATGTAGCAGTAAATGATTACAGTCAGGGGAATGAAGAAGACAAAACAGAAGAGCAGCATGGTGTAAGCCCGGACAGACGGGGTGAAGGTTGTGTAATCCCAGGAACAAGATGTGAGCAGCCCCTCAGGAACGTAGGCACCTTGGGAGGGACCCAAAGAAGAGATTGTTTCAAAAACTCCATCTGGCTCAACAACAGGACCTCCTAGAGTTGGGTTTCCCTCAAATAGCTTTTCCTCTGACTGCCCTTTTACCCCTACCCTTCACTGGCCAGACCCAATCTCATCGGCCTTCTTCTTGCCTCTTCCTCTTCCAAATGCCTACCCAATTCCAAACAAAGCCAGAGAGGCTATTCCCTTCACCAAGGGCCTGTTCAGTGTATTAACCTCACCCATTGGCTACATATCTTTGAGGTTCATTAATAGGAAGCTATCCCAATTGTGTTGACATTTTTAGCCGGGCTCTTCTCCTGATCTTTTCCTGTTCCTCTTCTGCCAACCCCATTTTTTGTGTCCCATTAGCATACACCATTGAGGAAGCAAAGGGTCAGGTAAACACACTCAACTCCATCCAAAGAAAGGTGGAAGGCTCCAGGCCAGAGAGTACAGCCAGACTCCGAGGAGAATGAGTCCAGTCTTCTTTTTTGACATCACGCCAATAGAGGCCAGGGGGCGGGTGATCACAAAGTACCGGTCCAGGGCAATTGCCATCAGCGTTATCATGGAGGTGATGCCAAAGAGAGCCCCACAAAAGGCATAAAATTCACATCCTGCATGCAAATGCACGGAGAAAACCCATTCCCAATCAATTAATCAATAACATTAATCAAGCATCTATTATTATGCAACCCTCAGTAGGCTGTAGGGGAGACAAGGGAAGATCCTAAGCTCAAAGGATCATATATTTAGAGCTGGAAAAGATCTTTAGGGTCCATTGAGTCCAACCCCTCCATTTTAGCAATAGGGAAACTCAGAGAGGTTGATGACCTGCTCAAGGTGACACAAATGGCAGGGGAAGAATTCAAACCCAGATCCTCTGACTTCAAAGCCAATACTCTTTCCATGGTTCTGATCTAATAACATGACCCCTGAATGCAAGAAACTTATAGTCTAGTTTAAAGAATAAACTATCTCTAAATAAAACAGCAACATTTCCTTTCACCAGCCTCTGTCTCCCTTGTTTTTCCTCCATCACCCTCTCAGCCACTTTTCTCAGTGATAAAAATACCTTATGTTTGCTTCTCCTTACTGTCTCATGTGATCCTCATGTACCCTGTGAGGTGGGAGGTGTGAGAGCAGGAGGGATGATTTCTGTTTTACGCAGAATGAAATGTAGGCTTCTCAGGGAGCTTGAGTCACTGTTTCAAGGCCACGGGCTAGGAAGGTATGGAGCTAAGGCTTGCGCCCAGGCTTCTGATTCCGAGTGACAAGCTCTTTCCACTCCTGTGCTGCCTCTTTATTGAACACCTGTCCTGAGCCCTGCCCGTATCAGATACTGTGAAAGACACAGGGTCTCAAGGAATTTACAGTCAAACACCAGCCAACAATCCAAGGAACCATATAATTAGGGGTGTGTGCGTATGCATGTGTGTGTCTGTGTGTCTGTGTGTATGTGTGTAAGACTCTAAGAGCTACAGAGATGTAAAACAAGAAGAGGTGGATATGGGTTGGGGTAATCAGGCTTCCTGGAGGAGGGGGTACTTGATCTGGGCCCTGAAAGATAAGTAGGATTTGAACAGATGGGGAAAAAAAGAGGGAAAGGGTTCTAGGAGGGGGATGACCCTAGAAGTAATTATGAGCACAGGGTATTTGTGGGACACTGGGGGGACTAGTTAGGCAGAAGAGAGAGGTAAGAACCTGGAGAAGACAGGATGGTCTGGGGGAAAGAACATTTTATTTGGAGTCAGAGAATTTTAGTTCAACTCATGTAAGAGGGTAAGTGACCTTGGGCCATTTAACCTCCCTAGGCCTCAGCTTCCTGATATGTAAAATGAGAGAGGTGTTCCCTTCTGTCTCTAATTCTATGGTCCTATGACCTCTCTGGGACTCAGTTTCCTCCTCCAGAAAATGAAAGAGTTGAACTAGATTGTTTCTGATGGCCCTTCTGATCCCAGATCTGTGATCCCAGGATACTATGAGGGCTGGGGGAATGAGGTGGAAGAATCGAAGTGAGGCCATCAGCAGCAGGGTTGTACATCTAGGAATGGAGCACAAGACCCAAATGATTCTCAGGTGGTCATACCATATCCCTTCCCTAAGGCGTACCCAATCCCACCCACTCCTCAGATACCTAATGGTGCTAATCAGCAGTGGTACCTGACTCACTGGGGCAAAGGAAGTGTGAAAAGCCCACCCATTTTCTGGCTGCTGATCCCTCCTACCTTTCTCTCCAAAGATCCAGCGTTTGTACAGGCTGCTGGCGAAAAACACCGGGGCTTGGGTGAAGGACATGAAGAAGTCACTGATGGCGAGGTTGATGATGAACATGTTAGCAGGCGTTCGAAGACTGCGGCTCCTGCAGAGGCCAGGTAATGGAAAAGCAGATTATTGGAGTCCCTTGTGGAAAATTGGCCTTTTGCCTTTCCCTAGGCAAAGATTCTTCACCTTTTGGGGGGGTCAGGGACCCCTCTGTCTGGTGAAGCCTGTAGACCTCTTCTCAGAATGACATTTTTAAACATGTAACATAAAACACATAGAACTTACAAAGGAAACTGATGATACTGGAATGTAAATTTTTTTTAAATAAAAATATTTTTTAACACCCAAGTTAATGGAGCCCAGGTGAATGGGTCCCAAGAGGGAGGATTTAAGGAAACTCACCATTTATCATTATATTAAGACTCCCTAGGGAAGTAGAGGCAGCTGGGTGGGAAAGTAAAGAGACACCTGGATCTGGAGTCAGCAACACCCTAGTCCAGGGGTGGGGAACCTGTGACCTCAAGGCCACATGTGGCCTTCTAGGTCCTTGGGTGCAGCCTTTTGACTGAGCCTAAGTTTTACAGAACAAATCCTTTTATTAAGGGAATTTCTTCTGTGAAGTTTGTGTTCAATCAAAGGCCCATTCTTGAGGACCTCCAAGTGACTTTGAAACTGCAGGCTCCTCACCTTTGCCCTAGTTCATCTGACCTCAGACACTTATTCTTGCTATGTGACCCTAGGCAAGTCAATTTAACCTTTATCTGCCTCAGTTTCCTCATCTGTGAAATGGGGGTAAAAAAGAAATAATACTTGTCTCCCAGGATTATCATGAAGATCAAATGAGATCATACATGTAAGCCTTAAAGTGCTGTGTAAATACTATTATTGTTACTCTTATTATTGCTAACTGTGGAGATCACTTTTTTCTGTCCAGGGATGGCCGGTGATCCACTAACTACCTATAACTCTCCTGAGAAAACCGATGAGATTCCCTGGAAGAATCACAACAGCTGGTAAAGTCAATGTCCTCGGATTGAAATGTGGGCATTTCTGATCAGTTCTCCTTAAATAATACCAGTCGAATCAATCTGAAGGTTAGGTTCTACTTACATTAATGACAGAATATAAGCTTATGAGGGCTGTGACTATTTGTTTTACTCATATCTTTTTATCCCCAGCACCTGACACCCACATAAGTGGGTGATTAGTAAATGCTTGCTGATCTATTAAGATAAGAAACTTATATTCTTGGAAACAAAGTAGCTGCCCATAAATCAGGGAATCGGCTAAACAAATAGTGATATGTGAACCCAGAGGAATGTTATTGCATTGGAAGAAACAATGGCTACACTGAATACAGAGAAGCGTAGGAAGACTCCCACAAACTGATGCAAAGGGAAGTATACAGAACTAGGAAGATAATATGTACAATGACTACAAAAATAGAAGAGGTAAGTAGAACAGCAAAGCAACAAAACTGAATGCTGTGAGATTATAATGACCCAGCTTGGCCCCCAAAATGAGACACAAGGTGACTCCTCCTCTACTTCTTTACAGAGGTGGGAGACCATGGGTGTGGAAAACTGCACACATCAGGCTTTTTTGATATATTGCTTAGTCTTAGTCAACTTTTTTTTCCTCATTATAAGAGACAGTTCTCTGGGCACAGTGTCTGGCACATGGTAGGTACTTACTAAATGTGGATTGATTGCTTGGTTGGGCAGGGGTCAGAGGAGGACTACAGTGGAAAATGTAAGTAAAGTAGAAAAACAAATGACAGCAGTAAAAACTTATTTTCAGAAAGAGACCTGTGTTGTGCAAACTTGTCTATTTCCATGCTTTCTGCTTTGGTTTTTCCCCTTAGGTTTCTTGGTAAAAATTTATTTTTAAAAAGTTCAACCTTGAGTTGGTAAGGTGGACCATCAGATACTGCTTTGGGATGTGTGACAGCGTTCCCTCTGCTGTCTTGAGGAGTAGTCCATTACAGTGCCCTTTCTACCAGGGTACCCAGCAGGGCCAAATGTTCAGAAGGGTGCTATGGATTGCACCAGTAGCTGAGGGGCAGAGAGTTTATATTTTTAATGTATGTTCATGTTGTCTCTCCCAGTAGAGTATGCCAGGCCTACTAAGGGGCCAACTACTCTGCTAAGTACTGGGTATTCAAAGTAAAAAATTTAAGTTCCTGCCTTCAGCAAATTTACATTTTATAGGAAGAGACACCATGTGCAACATAGAGTCATAAATCTATATTAAGTCAACACATGGCCTTCACAACTCAACAAATGCATTAGTGGGGAGGGAATAGACTCAGCTCCTCCCCTTTCATGCTGGAAGGCTTGGCCAGAGTGGAACAAAGCAGAGCAATTTCAGGAGCCATAGGAGAAGATCAAGAGGTGGGGCTTAGCCCTGTATCTATCTATCCCCCACTGGCTGCTCCGCAGGGGTTTGCAACGATTTCCTTCCCCACTTCTAAGGGACAGCTGGAGGAGATGGGAGACCTCCTTAGGAAGTGCCAAGCCAACGATTTCTCGAAACATTAGACGTTCTTGGCCTTGGTTTTGGGGAAGTTGGGAAGGGGCTACCCTTGATTAGTCAGTGCTTGTGATGGAGGAGGGAGCAATAGAAGTGATGAGGATGATAGTCACTTTTCTATATTTTCTTATTTGATCCTCACGATTGCCCTGCAAAGTCGGTGCTATTTTACAGATGACAGGAACAGTGCAAGGGAGCATCTGGGTGGCACAGGGCACAGTGTTGAACTTGAGTTTGGGAAGACCTGAGCTCAAAGGCAGCCTCAGACACTTAGTAGCTGTATGACTCTGGGCAAGTCATTACCTTTTTCAGCCTAAATTTCCTTATTCGTAAAGTGGGAGTGAGATAATAACACCTATTTCACAGGATTATTGTGAGTATCAAATGAGATAACATGTTATCAAAGTCCCTTGCAACCCTTAAAGTCTTATAAATGCTATTACAGATGAGGAAACTGAAGCACATAGAGTTTAAGTGACTGGTCTAGGGTCTCCTAGCGGGTAAGCATCGAGAGAGGAGTTGACTCTGAAGTACCTCAGACTCCAAGGCCAGATCTCCATCACCTGTGATATTTAGCTGCCTGCTGCCGGAGGGACCTCAGGATTTTGAGGCAGAGGGGACAGCGGCGCTTCAGTTGCTACAGACATGATGCCGTTGCTACTGTTTCGAAGTCAGGCATGAGCAAGCTAAGAGATTCGTGGTAGTAAATAGAAAGGAATCCTGCCAACCAGCAGGAAGAGGTGGTAACGGAAATGTTTAAGCAAGGCTTGACTAATGAGCTTCAAGATCCCATTCCAGATAAGCTGGCAGGATTGATGGGCATCCTCACCAAACTTACTGATAAACTGGCACATGAGAAGAAGGGGTGGGCACAGCACCAACAGGAGTATCAATGGATAGAAGAGAGAGACTTTGCTACATGTCTGGGAGACAGCTGGCCATGGTAGGCATCACTGGCATCCCATTCAGGTGTGTCAGTCAACCAACAAGCCTTTGTTAGGTGACTATCATGTGCCAAGCACTAAGCTAAGTGCTGAGGAGACAGAGACAAATACAAAACGTTCCCTGCCCTCAATGAGCTTCCATTATTCCATCAAGAGAGACGACAGATATACATATGCTGTTGTTCAGTCATTTTTCCTTCATGTCCCACTCAGTGGCTCCATTTGTCATTTTCTTGGCAAAGATACTGGCGTGGTTTTCTGTTTTCTTCTCCAGCTCATTTTACAGATGAGGAAACTGAGACAATCAGGATTAAGTGACTTGCCCAGGGTCACACAGCTAAGGAAGCATCTGAGGCAAGATTTTAACTCATGAGTCTTCCTGACCCCAGACTGGCACTACATCCACTGGGCTACCACGCTGATAGGGAGTGGCTCTGTGAATTTATTGAGTAGGGAACTCCTGAATGAGGAAAATCCCTCTACCAATGCAAATGAGCATTTTCTCTGCAACTTATTATCAGACAGTTGCCTGGAACACAGAGAGATTGAGTGATTTGCCCAGGTCACAGTCAGTGTGTGTCAAGGTTGACTTGAACCCAGTTAACACCACAGAAAGGATCTCTGACAGCTGGAATGAAGAGGTTCTTAAAGCAATTTTGAAGAAAGGACACATCAGTTAATTGCCCAGTGATTCCAATTTCCGTCCTTGTGACTTCTCTGTGAGGGATACCACTTCCTTGTCACCCTACTCCCCCATGTGTTTCCCCAATTAGAAGGTAAACTCCTTGAGGGCAAGGACTGCGTTACAGGTTTGCATTTGTATCTGTGACACTTGGCACTGTAAGGGGCGCATAGGACTAGGACGTGCTTCATTATTGCTTTCTTTTTTCATCCACTCCTTCACCAAGTCCAGCTCTCAATCCATTACCCAATGGTGTTTCTTAAAGGGGAATTTCTTTGCCTCTGGGTCAAAGTAGAAGGGATGAGAGCATGCTAAACATTCCTGCCTCTAGAGATGGCTTTAGAGGCAAGTAGAAGTAGGGCACAAAGAAAACAAGGAGAGAAATGAGGACAGCACAGGGCACAGATGCCTTCTTCTCTCCTCGTAGACTCTCTCTGGGCCAGTATTCGCACAAGGACACATGAAAGGCAGTGAGTACATGCTTTTTACTTGGTTGCTTGGCTCATGAGGAGGGCAGTGCTTGACTGCCAATAGCTGAGAAAAGACCAGTATGAACACGCAAGTACCTTGAATTCTACCTCAGCTAGCTTTGCTCTGTGCTTGGACCCTTCACGGGTTCAGGGTTTTGAAGGCTTGCTCAGTAACAGATGAATTCTCTGTGCCTTATGCCCAAATGACTAAGAAATTGATGGTGATTTGTCTTATAAATCGCCTGCATTTGGGTTAGTCTTATCTGGGGACTTTTTCCACCCCATGTGGGATAACTTAGAGGACCAGTTTTCTTCCCCTGTAGGCATAGTCTGCCTGTAACAGACAATGGTCCATCAAAGCTGCTGGGGAGGGGCATAGAGGCCTCCCTTTCACTGTCCTGCCTAACACACTCTATCCAAGGTGAGGATATTTGAAGCCAGTGTCGTGTAAACAGCTGGCCAGGGACTGGTGGGCCCCCGGTAGAGAGTAAATAAATGACTTACTCCAAGAGAGATTGTCTTTTTCTCTTTTCTTCTCTTTGGGGAGGTATAGCTGAGTTGTTCACCTGCTTGTTACACTCAACAAAGTGACTTTGGGTGTTACAACATCTCAAGCTCCAAAGCCTCAGCTGATATTGTTCACAACCTGGACTCAGAATTACCTCTGACATTTAGTCTATTTGAGTGGGGATTGAGACTTTTACAGGGTTAATAAAATAAAAAAGATCTTCCTTGTGCACTTACAGGCCTATGTGACTTGTGTTTTTCTTTCTCCTTAGAACAGGGACTGTGTTCCCAGCACTAAAAGACAGAGTGTACCTGTCTGATTCCTCTTCCTTGAAGGACTGGCTTCTCACTGAAGTCTGTTCTTGGTCAAACACTGGATGATGAGTTCATAGGACTATAGATTTAGGGGCCAAGATGGCAAGTTAGAGGCAACCCAACTTTCTCAACTTTCTCCAAACAATTTTAAAATAATACCTCAAATAAAATTTTGGAGCAGTAGAACCAACAAAAGGTCAGGGTGAGACATTTTTTCTAGCCCAAGAAAAGGTCAACAGGAGAAGTCTGTGGCACTGGGGTAGAAGCCTGTTCAGAACTCACCACATAGCTATGCCAGCATTAGTTGCAGCAACAGTTTCAGGAGCTCTCAGCCCAGAGATGGTAAGAGGGTTGGACAATTGGTCAAAAAGAAATTACAGGGGACCCTTTGCTGGCACTGGGTACATTTGGTGTTAATAGGCAACTCTCTTGCCATAGAATTCTGGGTCACAGTTCCAGGATGGGGAGGAGTGTTGGGAGTCAGTCACAAGAGAGCAGGGGCCCTGGTGATAGTTCTGAGGCAAAGAGAGCACTAGCATTTGTGGCTGCCTGGAAGCAGGGGCTCTTCCTGAGTAAAGACCAGAGCATAGATCAGGAGAGCAGTGACCACACCTCTCTCTAGATCACACCACCTTGGAAGCACCAAAAACTTGCAGACCCCCCAAACTAGCTCTGAAAACAGTAACACAAAAAAGCCTGAAGCTTGGGACAATGGCTCCCTAGCCCCAGGTCAGCAGAGCCCAACTTGAACACAAAGTTCAAAGGGAAGAAACAGGCTGGGGAAATGAACAAATAATAACAATAAAAAGAACCTGATCATAAAAAACTACTATGTGGCAGGGAAGACGAAGACATAAATGCAAAAGAAGACAACAGTGTGAAAAACAGATACAAAGCTTCAAAGAAAAATGCTAATTGGATCCATGCCTAACAAGAACTCCTGAAAGCATTAAAGAAAGACATAAGAGTGGTACAGGAAAAACTGGAAAAGAAATGAGAATGATGCAAGAAAATAATGAAACTGATTGGTTGGTTGTTCTTCATTCTTGAAGAGAAATAAAATAACATCGCTACATTGGAATCAAGGTAAAGTATGTCCTACCGTGGCTGATCAGACCAATACAAATTTGGAAGGCTTTACCACAGGTTGGACACAAATAGTTCACATGAACACTCAAATTACAAATATCAATGTGGTCCTTCAAAAAGGCTACTCAGACACCTGGGTCTGCCAAATCTCACTGCTTCTGCAGTCCAATAAGAAGACAACCTTATGGCCTAGGCCAACTGTGGGCAGGGTTGTGACTACAGCTCCCAGTATATCTACACATGTTGCTTCATCACTTACTTGTCATCATAGAATTTTGAGGTAAGTAAACATGGTAAAATGGTATGGGTGATGTCTTTTGATTCATGCATAAATTGGATTTAAGTGAGGCAGAGTTGCATGAAGTAATCAGTCTCACTTTCTCTTCCAGAGTCATCAAAGTTCATTGGCAAGACAAAAGTCAAGATAATTGGTGATGACTCTGGAGGCAGTAAATAACCTTGGCATATTTAATGTTTAACCAAACACTTAAGCACTCCACAGTGCCACCTTCAGTCACTTTCATGGCCATTGGAACAGATTGTTCTCATTCGCCTATTCTGCTGGGGAGAGGTCTTCACATTATTGAGGTAATAACTTAGTGAAAGAGTCACAAAAATTCACTGAGGAAAAGAACTCCTTAATAGCAGAATAGGTCAAATGGGAGAGGAGGTACAAAAGCTCACTGAAGAAAATTATTCCTTAAAAATTAGAATTGGGCAAGTGGAAGTTAATAACTCCACAAAACATCAAGAAACAATAAATCAAAGTCAAAAGAATGAAAAAATAGAAGAAATTATGAAATATTTCATTGGGAAAACAACTGACCTGGAAAATAGATTGAGGAGAGATAATTTAAGAATTATTGAACGACCTGAAAGCTATGATCAAAAAAAGAGCTAAGACGTCATATTGCAAGAAATTATCAAGGAAAAATACCTTGATATTCTAGAACCAGAAGGTAGAATACAAATTGAAAAAATCCACAGATCACTTCCTAAAAGAGATCCCAAAAGAAAATCCCAGGAATATTGTAGCCAAATTCCACAGTAACCAAGTAAAGAAGAAAATATTGCAAGCAGCCAGAAAGAAACAATATCATGGAGCCACAGTCAGGATTACACAATATTTAGCAGTTTCCATGGGCTTGGAATTTGATATTCCACAAGGCAAAGGAGCAAAAATTACAACCAAGAATAACCTACTCAGTAAAACTGAGTATAATCTTTCATGGGTAAAAATGGATTTTTAATGAAATAGAGGACATCCAAGCATTCCTGATGAAAAGGCCAGAGTTGAATAGAAAATTCATCTTCAAAGACAAGACTCAAGAGAAGCATGAAAAGATATTCATGAAAGAGTAATCATAAGGGTCTCAATAAAATTAAATTATTTACATCCCTATATAGGAAGATGATATGTGTAACTTCTAAGAAACTTTATCATTATTAAGGCAATTAAACAGAGTCTACATAGAAAGAGGGCATGGATGTAAGTCAATTACGTTGGAATGACCTCCAAAAAACTGAAAGGGTCAGAAAGGGATGAACTGGGAAAGGGAGGAAGGGAGAGGTAAAATAGAGACTTTTTTTTTACCTGAAAGGCATTCAAAGAAGAAATAAAAATACAGTGGAAGGAAATGTAAAATACAGTGCAAGGGAAAATGGGGGAAGGGATAACACTTGAACCTTACTCTCATTGGAATTGGTTCAAAGAGGGAAGACTATATAAACACACTTGGGAATAGAAATCTATCTTACCCAATAGGGAAATAGGACACAAAGGGGATAAGAAAAAGGGGGAAGGATGATAAAAGGGAAGACAGATTAATGGAGGTAGTGGTTAGAAGCAAAATAGGTTTTTGAGGAGGACAGAATAAAAAGAGAGAGAGAGAAGAAACAGAAAATGGGATAGAGAAAAATACACTGTCAGTAATCATAACTGTGAATGTGAATTGGATGAGTTAATTCATAAAATGGAAGTAGAAAGCAGAATGGATTAGAAATGAGAATCTAACTATATGCTATTTACAAAAGAAACACTTGAAACAAAAAGACACACACAGAGTTAAAATTAAAAGTTGGAGGAGAATCTAATATGCTTCAGCTGAACTAAAACAAACAAACAACTGCAGGGGCAGCTCTTAGGATCTCAGACAAAGCAAAAGCAAACACAGACCTAATTAAAAGGGATGACTGGCAGCCAGGCAGCTGCCTACATGTGTCAGAGGAGACAGGCTTTCAAGTCTACATGACAATCTTCACAGCTACCTAAGTGTCCTGGGGTGACCCAGGGACCCCACATCTCAGAGAAGGAGAGCACATGAGTCTTCTCTGTCAATGGGACCTGATTTTTCCTATTGTTCAGGACTCCAGGGTTGCCTGAACCCCTCATTCTGCTGACCTGGTCTGCCTGGCAGTGCCAATGGAGAAAGAAGCCTACTCAAGAGGGAGGAAAAATAGAGCCCCAAATAAGGCCATGTACCCTAGGAGTGCTATCCATGGACAAAGGAAGGTTCCCCTCATTGGAGGTTATTGTGCAGGGGCTGGATGACTCCTAGTCAGGAGAGATAGAGGGGACTCTTGGTCTGCAATGGTTGGACCAGATGACCTTTGAGAGCCCTTCCATTAGTCTGAGAGGTCTGCCATCTGTCCAGATATCCAGGATATCTGGCTTGACTGAGACTGAAGAGTAAGGGTAGAGTATGAACAAAAATGGGCATCTAGGTGACACAGTGGATAGAATGCCAGGTCTGGAATCAGTAAGACTCATCTTCAAATATGACCTCAGATACTTCCTAGCTGTGTGACCCTGGCCAAGTCACTTAACTTCGTTTGCTTCAGTTCCCTTTTCTATAAAATGATCTGGAGAAGAAAATTACAAACCACTGCAGTATCTTTACCAAGAAAAACTCAAATGGGATCATAGTCAGACACGACTGAAATGACGACTGAAATGACTAAACAACAAAAAAAGGGATAATCAACAAAACTACATTTTACTAAAAGGTACCATAAACAATGAAGTAATATTAAAAAATTTACAACAAGTTTATCTGATAAAGGCCACATTTCTCAAATATATATTGAGTATGGAACTGAGTCAAATTTATAAAAATTAGAGCTATTCCCCAATTGGTAAATTGTCAAAGGATATAAACAGTTTTCAGAAGAAGAAATCAAAGCAATCTATAGTCATATGAAAATATTCTAAATCATTGTTGATTAAAGAAAAGCAAATTAAAACAGCTCTGAGGTACCACCTCATACCCATCAGAAACAAATGCTGGCGGGAATGAGGGAAAATAGGTACACTAATGAACTGTTGGTGGAGTAGCAATTTGGTCTAACCATTCTGGAGAACAATTTGGAGTTAGCTGCAAAGAGATATAAAACTGTGCATACTCTTTGACCCAGCAACACCACTACTAGGTCTGTATCCTAACGAGATCAAAGAAAAAGTAAAAGGACCTCTATGTACAAATATATTTATAGCAGTTCTTTTTGTGGTGGCAAAGAATTAGAAATTGAGGGGATGCCCATCAACTGGGGAATGGCTGATATACTTGTAATGGAATACTATTGTGGTATAAGAAAAGACAAAGGGGTGGTTTCAGGAGAAAAAAAAAAACCTATGGCAAGACCTATATGAACTGATGCAAAGTGAAGTTAGAAGAACCAGGAGATCACTGTGCACAGTAACAGCAATGTTGTAATGATGATCAGCCGTGAAAGATATTGCGACTGTGATCAGTACAATGATCCAAGACAATTCCAAAGGACTAACGATGAAAAAATCCAACTCCAGAGAACTGATAAATTCTGAGTACAAATTGAAGTATAATTTTCTCATTTCATTTTTCTTGCTTTTTAAAAATATGTGGCTAACATGGAAGTTTTGCATGATTTCACAGGTATAATTGATGTCATGTTGCTCACCTCAGTGGTAGGGGAGAGTGAGAGGGAGGGATAGATTTTGGAACTCAAAATTTAAAAAGGAAATAATATTAAAATTGAATAAATAATAAGTTAAAAATGAAAGGATTGTTAGTTTAGAGCTGGAAGGATCTTAGATATCATGTAATGTCATCTCATTTACAAATGAGAAAACTAAGTCTCAAGGAGGGGTGACAAAAGGTGACATAGGAAATAAGTAAGAGATACAGGATTTGAACTTGGGTCCTGGGACTCCAAGTTCATCCCTCTTTCCCCTGTACCACAAACTATTGCTTTCCTTTCTAAACCAATGGTGCCATTTCCCAAAGTTCTGATGTTTCAGGCTAGAGGAGTTCACCATCTCAGTGTAAGAATGGATTCCCATGAGAAGGCGGCATGGGAAGTCTTGGCTCCAACAGCTTATACAGAAAATGGAGGCCTATGAAGGCCAACCAGAACAGTGAGTTCTAAGAGCTCAGTTCACTGGGATATCACTAGCACAGCTATCCAACCTTGGAAGGGAATCAGTTTAAAGATCTTTCTTAGAATAGTTGGACCTGAAAAATATATATCCACAAAACAGTGGATAGCAGAATGGATAAGAAACTAGAATCTGATATTTAGCTTAAAGACCTTTGATTCAGTCACCATTGGGATGAGCCTGGAAAGAACCCCATCCATTCTAAAATCCAGGAGTCAGAATTGTCTTTGGTCCTTCCTATATCCCCATTTCTGCCTCCTTCCCTCATTCAACGTGTCCTCCCTATGACCCCTCCAATTACTTAATGCTTCTATGCCTCAGGTGAGGGGGGGAAATGACAGAGAAATTCAGTGCCCTCAGAGGGATTAGGGGATGATTGAAAATGTTCTGCAGGGATATGTGTGTGTGTGTGTGTGTGTGTGTGTGTGTGTGTGTGTGTGTGTTTGGAGCATCACAATGTAGGAAAAGTTAAGAAGGGACAATGAAGATGCCCCTGTCACCCAAAGGAACAAACACAGCTGCTCCTGCTAGGAGCCAGAGGCTTCTAAAGTTACGTAAAATCACATAATTTTTCCGAATTGGAAGGGATCCCAGTCAGCCCATACCTGGAAAAGAATTCCCATTACAATGAACCCAACTGACAATCCAACCTTTGTTGGAAGACATCCCACCAGAGAG
>CM053582.1:548707061-548889421 GCA_028627135.1 Pseudochirops cupreus
TGCACTCAAGTGCCACATGACTTTAATAGGAAAAATGCCACTTTGTTTTTGTATTAGCAACTTATCCTCTCCAAGGTATTTTTATCCACATTAACTCAATTTAAATTGCATAGAGACTCTCCCAGAATTCCTTCTTTAGTACTCACAGCCAGGAGGGCAGACACTATCTTCTCCATTTGACAGACAGAGGAAGGAAGGTCCAGTTACACAGCGAGGTCAGGACCAGAACTCGTGGTCTAGTACTCTTCCCAGTGTGCCACATGGCCTCTGGACTAGCTCCCTGAATCATAGAATGTGAGAGGTCATCTAGTCCAGCCCCACACTTTTATAGAAAAAGAAACTAAGGCCCAGAGGAGAGTGAGTTAGCCATGGTCACACAGATAATTAATAGCAGAATAGGCACTGAGCTTGCACAGGATCAGTAAGCAAGTGAACATGGAGTTTCTGGGTTCAGAAACAGGTGACATGTGTAGGAGAGATGCTGACTCATCACTGCCTTCTTAAAGGAGGGAACAAGACACATCTTTATGTTGCCTGCACTGAACTCTCTTGTCTACCCAGCATCCTTCAGTCTTCCTTCCTTCCTCAATTCAATCTCTTCTTAGTTTCCAGTTGTTGATAAATTGCTCTGAAAATTTCTTTCATGTAGATTTATTCTTTCATTCTCCCCCAGCAGAGCACAAGCTTCTCCAAGGTAGGGACCGCACTTCCTGCATTATGTGTATTACCCCAGGTGCCCTGGATGGATAGACCTCACACATGGTGGGGGCTCACCAAAAGTCATTAGGTAGCAAGTTGACAGTTACTCTGTGTATCCTGCTTGGGAGTGATACAAGCACTGGCTTCCAGTCTGTCCACAGGGCCAAAGTCCTGGTGCTCTCCAAAGGTCCCCATAGAGAAAGGGGCTTCATACAGTCCTGGGGGCACTGTGAGCAAGGCAAGGAAACATTCCTGATCAGCTTTAGTCACAGCCCAAGGCAATGCCCCACTAGCCACATTATTGGATTTACAGATGTTAGGCCCCTCTGAGACAGCAAGCTCCCTACACTGCCTCTTGTCCCAGATCCTTCAGGATGAGCACACTCATCCATACAGCAGATTTACAAACACAAGTACACACACAGATTTACCCTTGCACAAACTCAATAAATTCAGACTCAATAAATTTAGACATAATAAATTTACACACACACACACACACACACACACACACACACACACACCCCTATCTAACAGATTCTAAAGCCATAAAGCCTTGTATTTGAATTCTCAAATCTTTTCAGGAAAACCTGCTGAATATTTTAGGGAGCAGAGTGGAGAGATGAGAGTGGGTCTTGGGTTTAGACTCAAAGTGGTTGTCAACCTTCCTAACCCCACAACCCTTTAATATAGTTCACCATGTTGTGATGACCCCCAACCATAAAATTATTTTCATTGCTACTTCATAACTGTAATTTTGCTACTGTTATGAATCTATCTGATATGCAAGATGTATTTTTATTGTTACAAATTGAACATAACCCACAGGTTGAGAACCTCTAAACTTTAGAGGATCACACCAGAAGATATTGTAGCCAAGTGACAAGGGCTGGACCCAGAGAGATGGAGAGGTTTCCTTTCTGTTCTTCTAGGGTTACACATTTCCCTTCTCCATCGGAGAAAGAGGGTGGCTCAAAACCCAAGAAGAGAGCCCATGGTTATGATTTCTCATGGGTTCCTTGCAGGGCTGGAACAACGTTGAGGCAGGTGCCACAAGCCTGACCTTGAAGAACCAAGAGCTGTCCTACAGGGTAGACCAAGAGATGATGGAAACACAAGAGCTGGCGGCCACAGCCAAGGCCAAGGGTCGAAGCTGGGAGACTCTGGCAAAGGTGACTGGGGCAGGATGGTAGCTTTAAGGCCATACACAAACTAGAGAGTGTCCCTGGAGACAGTGTGGAGTAATACATAGAGTGCCAGATCTGGTTTCAAAGCCCGCCTCTGACATTTAGTAGCCATATGACTGTAGGCGACCTCTTAATCACTCCGAGGCTAGTTTCCTCATATATAAAATGAGGCAGCTGGGATGAATGGCTTTTAAGGACCCTTCCAGCTCTAAATCTGGAATCTAGAATGCTGGGTGTGGCCCCAGAAGAAGGGTAAAGGGAAGATTCTGAGCTAAGCAGGGGCCGGGATGCTGTCTGGGCAGCACATAGGCAGAGCCAGGCTGACGTGGTGACTGAGCCCACTGGACTCCCTAATTCCAGTGACCAGCTACCTCTCAATGCCTCAGGGCTTGGCCCTGGATAGACAGAGGCAGAGAAAGTTGAATGGGGCAGCATAAAGAGAAGAGAAGGTGAGAGAAAGGAGTATCACTTGTGGAGGAGAGAGAGCTCAAAGTTGTCTTTAACTGGTACCCTAGGAGGCACCAAGGCCAAGTTCAAGGTCACTGTCTAAGAAGTCAACATCTCCAGGACTCAAGGTGTCTTCTGGCTAAAGTAAATGCTAATTGGGAGGCCTAGGAAAGGATAGGTAGGTGTTCAGATGCTCCCTGGGTGTAACTGCTAAGCCCCAACCAAATCCATAACTGATAATGATAATAGCATAAAAACAGCTGACATTTATACCAAATGTTAAGGTTTTTACAAGTAATTCTCATATATCTCACATGATCTTTATAATCCCCTGAAATTGTAGAGAATGCCTTATTGCTATTGCATTTCTAATTTTACAGATGAGGAAACAGAGTCCTAGCAAAGTCAGATATCTTGTGCAGTCACACAGAGAGCGGTAGAACTGGGGTATATGCTCAGGTCTTTTGACCCTAGTAGGTCAGTCAGTCAGTCAATCAGTATGTGCCAGTGACTGCTGTAGAAGTGGAGGCTTAGGGATTGAGGCATTTAATGATGTTGACTTGGGAGTTTCCAAGCAATGGGCCCTGGGCTCTGTGCACCTTCTGCACCCCACATCCCCGCGGCTCCAACTAGTCTTGTCGTCTTTCTAGGCAATGTTCCGATAGTGACTCTGGAAGCATATCAGCTATGAGGGCTTTTGACTCTTACTTTTTTTGCCTTTAGACATTGGAAGAGATGGATGACTTATCTCTCCTGGAGGTGAGTGTGGAGGCCCAAACCCTGAAGCCTAAGATGCTGCCCAGTCTGCCCAAAGTCTGTCCAGCCCTGAAGTTGGTCTTAAGTCCAGGGACAGGAAAATGCAGTTTTAAAGTCATCTTCACCTTCCTGGTCCGTTCTAGGCCAAGTTGCAGAGAAGTGGCTTTCTCTGTTCCTTGAGGATAAGATGAATAATAGCCCAACCAGGAAACCTCTTGGTCCCCTGGCCAGGCTGAGCTGTGGGTAGGCCCCTCATTGCCTAATTGTGTATCTTCCCTGTGGGAGAAGACTCTACTACCATCAACTCTCCTCTTACTGAATTCGGGAGGTTCTCCTACCTTTCATTTTACATAAATGGCGGCAGGAACCATGGGTCCTGAGGAATACCCCCCCCCATGTCGGGATAAAAGGGGGCATCGGTATTGAGATTTAAGTAAAAAGGTCCGTCAGAAACAGGTCAATCCAGGAGCCAGACTCTCCTCAAGAATGTCTAGGTGCCAAGGGTGAGGCTAAACCAGGACTAGAACAGAGGTTTCATGCCAAGGAGGTTCACAGGGAAACAGGACGGGGGCCATCACGGATGTGGGTGAAATGGTCATTTATCTGACAGCAGACTTGTCTGCCTCTTCAAGCCCCATCTTGCTCTGACGTATCAATATAGGGGCAGGTGAATGAACTTCCTGTACCCACTTCTGATTCAGCAGCACCATGAGGCTATGGGTTCAGAGAAATAGGACTGTTAATTTACATAAGTTTGCTTAGGACAACCACAAAAATGTTCCTGTGACATAGAGCAGAGGGAATTGGAACATCCAGTCCCAGGTTTAGTAAGGAATGCCAGACAGGCTTCAGGCCTCACGCTCCTAGTCACAAACTCAATAGGGGTAAAGACCAAGGTGGGTGAGCCTTCAGGAAATAGTAATCGAAGCTCTATGGCCCCAGGAAAGGGCCGGGATTATGGAGAAGGTCCCAGCTGCCCAGCTGGCTGCCTCCCAATAGTGCTGCTCAAGGTCTTGAGGCCATTAAAGGCTTGGACTGAGAAGCTCTCTGGAGGGCTTGTGACTCTGGGGAGTCTGGAGGAAATATTTAAAGACCTAAGCCTTTTCCACTCCGCCCCCCACCAGCCCAGTGCACAATGGGAAAGTGTCTAAAGGGTCTAAGCCTGGCCTTCATTCTGCATCATAGATTAGAGTAGAGGTTCTTAACCCAGGGTCCAAGCTTTTAAAGAATATTTTGGATATAATATTTCAAAAGAATTGGTTTCTTTTGTATCCTATGTATTTTATTTAAGGCATTTCAAAACCTGATTCTGGAAAGGGGTCCATTGAGTTCACCAGCCTGTCCCAGAGGTCTCAGATGTTTTAAGGTTAAGAGGCCTTGCTCTCCAAGTGGAAGGAACCTCAGAGGTCATTTGCCCTCATTTTAAGCATAAGGAAACTGAGTCTTAGAGAAGCTGACCACTCAGAGCCTGACAAGTGGTAAGCACCAGAGGCAGGATTAGAACCCACAACCTTCAGACTCCAGAACCATTATACTTAATACTATACCTTACTAAAACAATCTGATATTTTATATCTTAAGGTCCCTGGTCTAGGAGGCTTTTGTTTTCTGACCCAAGACCCATTGTGCTATTTTGTGAATTCTAATCACAAATCCAAACCTTTGAGCCAGCCTAGTTTTGGGGGTTCAGAGATCCACTGTACCCCCTCCCCACTTACCCACTCCCTTTTCTCTGCCCCAGCCATGCTTTGCTATGAGCACTCAGTCTCCCTTTTTTCTATTCTATCACCTGCTTCCACGCTCTCTAGACCACAGGAGGACATTCTCTTGGGTTTATTTACAAGGAAAAATATACAACTTCAGAAATGTAATACCAGGCTCAAATCATCAGAGAGGCGTATGAAAGGGAACTACCCAGTTCCAGACGGAGTGGCACCTATACTTGTTAATTTACTCCTTACCTATAGTTACCCAAGCCCGGTGGGCCTCACGATCCTTATCAGGCCAGGAACCCTAAGCCACAATACCTGGTGCCCTCCTGATGCCATATGAGCATCCCTCTACCCTTTCCCTCACCCGTCTCTTCTCCTTGGATGGAGCCCACAGGGCCAGTCACTGTCCTAGGCTTACTAGGGCAACTCTGTGCTCTAAAAGGGGAATGAACTTTCCAGGTCACTTCGTATACAGAATAATTTTGCCCTCTATGGGTCACCCCAAATTAAAAACAGGTATCCTTTTCCTTACAACTCACCCAAATGGGTTTTTGTTTCTTCCCTTTCTGGACCCTCCTCTCCAGGGGAGCAATAGCTTCCTCACGCCCAGTTTCACCCAAACTCCTCCTTTTCAGGGGTCCAGTGCCCTCCTATTGCCCTGTTTAATTACTACCCTCCCAGTCCCTGACGAGGACTCCCTGCCTCTCCAAACACCTTTTCCCCACATCTGGGGAAGTTCCCCACCAAACTCTCCCAGTCGCAGTGTTTAAAAACAAAAAACCAAAACAACTTTGACTACTTAGGATCATTTTCTCCCAGCCAACCTATTTACATTTTAATGGGGGTAAGAGTAGGGAGGAGGAAGTCTGGGGCTGGGAGACAAAGCCCTACCGCCTAGGAGGGACACAAAGGGTGGGACTTCCAGCCCTGCAACAGGTGGCAGGCAGGCAGGGGGCTGTTCTGAGCAGGGAGACCTTCTCAGTTCCCCCTATCACACCACAGAGGTCAGCCTGACCAAACGGGAAGGGCCAGCCCTGCTTACCCTCCCAGTTCTCAGTTATTTTTCTTTGTTGTTATTCTGCCTTGTGCCTTAGGGGATCCCAGCTGCTTAGGTGGGCTGGGGTCTCCGTCAAGCCAATTCCCCTCCTGGGAAAGAGACAGTACATTGTTATGTTTGTGTGTCTTTGCATATGTCTATCTGTACATAAATGTAAGTGGATTTAAAATTGGTGTTAAGTTGTAACATAAATCTAATCATTGTATTATAAAGACTCAAACAAAACAAAACAACCTTGCATGTGGAGAAGGGAAGGCACAAGTTAGGACTGATGCTTGCTAGTTGTGAACAAGTCGCTTGACCCTGTTGAGCATCAATTTCCTCAACCATAAAATGGGGTTAATAATGCCTACCCTACCTTGCCCGCTCTTTGTGAGGGTCAGACAAGCTCATATATATAAATATATTTTGGAGGAAGGGGCAAGGGGGGGCTGGGCACACAGGGAAAGAAAAGTCTAAATTGTACACTTCAGAGTGCCGTCTGTTCTCTGAGCATACCCTTTAATGCACTGTGCCACTCTGAATGCTCAACGCTGGTGGCTGTCTGGGTACAGGCACGGCACACACGAGATGACCAGATCTAAGAGGGTGTGCTAGACTGGGGTGGGGGGGTAGCGGTGGGGGTCTTTGCCAATGTCCTTACTGTGTAAGACAGTAGGGTGATTGAGCGCCTGCATGTGTGAATCTCACTCTCCTGGTGTTCGGCATGTCACAAAAAATACTTGGCCCCTATAAAAAGAACCACAGCTGTCAACCTTCATCTGCCCAGTGAGAGAATGGAACATGGATCAGAGCTAGGGAAGAATGTATTCTGGGCCACTTGAAATGTCTTGTACACAGATCTGACACCAGGCACCCTCCCTTGGAGGCAGACCTCCGCCCAGCCCTTCTGATCACCCATGTGCCTAGGACTTTACTTGGGAAGCCTTTTAGGAATGAGCCAGAGGACATGGGTTCTAATCCTGACTCTGCCCCTTACTGTCCATGTGAGGTTGGCAACAATAGCAATAGCTGATTGTTAAGAGTAAGATTTGCCAGACACTTCGTATGTTAACTCATTGGATACTTGGCATCAGCCTGTTCCTAAGTGCTATGGTTATTCCCATTTTAGAGATGAGGATATGTAGGGAAACAGAGGTTATTTGCCCAGTTGGTTGGTAAACATTGTTTACAGTTGGTAAATGTCCGAGGACAGATTCAGACTCCAGCCTTCCTGATTCTGGGTTCAGTGCTCTATCCTTTGTCCCACTTAGCTGCCTAAGGAAGCCCCTTAACCCCTCTAGGCCCCAGTTTCCTCATTTGTAAAATCAAGGTGTTGGAATAGATCTCCCCTAAGGACCCTTCCAGCTCTAAGTGTGTGGACCTATGATCCCTTTCAAGAAAACATGCCAGTTTTTCTCTCCATCAATTTCTTCTGCCTCTGTGATTCTGGCTAAAGAAGGAAGAGTACAGAGGTATAGGGTATTCAGAAAAACAAAGAATTCTAGTGTTGAAGGATCACCCATCTGACAAGTGTGCCTGCAGTGGTCTTGCCCCTCTTCTTCCCCACGCCCACTGACTGCTCCCAGCATCTTGGACAAGTTCTCATCCAACTTCTGCTTGTAGACTTCCGGTAAGAAGGCCCTCACTGACAGCCTTGCAAGGCCACCCATCCTCCCTTGGACAGCACCAACGCTTAGCCAAAATCAGCCTCTCTAACTTATCCCCAGTGGTCCTTGTTCTGCCCTCTGAGGCCAAGAAAAACAGGTCTAATCCCCTTTTCCATGATGGCCCTTCTCATATTTGAAGGCAGCCATCATGTTCCCTTGAGCTCTTCAGGCTAAAGAGGCCCAGCTTTTTCAACTGATCCTCTTCTGGCTTGGTTTCTAGTGCCCTTAGAATCCTGGTCACCCTCCTTGGGACACACTCGAGTTTGTCAATGTTCTTCCTAAAATGTGGTGCTCAGAACTGAACACAGGACCTCAGATGTGGTCTGATGAAGGCAGAGAAGAGGAGGTCCATTGCCCCCTTTTCCCAAGGGTCCTAAACCTTCTCTGTGTCATGGACCCCAAGGGCAGTATAGTACCGCCTATAGATCCTTTCTTGGATTACTGTTTTTGAATGCACAAAATACCCTATGTAGGATTACAAAGGAAGCCAGTTATACTGAAATATAGTTATCAAGATATATATTTTTTAAAAAGCAAATTCATAGAGCCTGGGTTAATAACTGCTGGAAGTTGTAGACTATATTTTTGCTGATGCAATCCAAGGTCCCATCAGCTTTTGGCAAGCCAATGTACACTGATGACTTTATCTTTTAAACAGTAGCCTTCACTTTTAAGATTTACAGATTCCTGACAAACGTTATCTCACTGGAGCCTGATAACCTTGCAAGGTAGGCATAAAATGTATTATCTCCATTTCTCAGATGAGCAAAGTGAGTCCAAGAGAGGTTACTTGACTTGCCCAATGTCACATTACGAGGGCTGGCTTGCCCTCAAAGGTGGATAAGGAGGCCAGACTTTCTAACCTTACCCTTCACCCACAGAGGGCTCAGAATCCCTGTAGATCTGCCTCTGAAGACCCCAAGTCCTTCCCTTTAGGACAAGGGGTCAGTCATCCTGTGAGTCTCCTTTCCTAACAAGTCTGTGCTGTTCATTTTCACAGACAGGGACCCTGTTCTCCGCCCTGGATCTTCAAATCTAAATACAATTTTGCACCCGGTCCAGAGGCCACTCACCTCTCTGTGTCTACTTCCTCACACTTCTACCACGAAAATGGATATCCAAACACTTTAGATGTAGCCAAGTATCTGGTGCCCTATTGTGATTCTGCAGCCCTCTACCAGCAGGGACAAGGCCCCTCCTTTCCTCTCTAGAACATGATTCTCAAGCCCTGCTCTCCCAAGCAATATTCCCCTCAATGTATTTTCCAGGATGACAGAAAAACTGGGACATGGTTTGACTGGCTGTTCCAAGGGCAGTTTCTTTATGTCACTGCTCGGTACTAGTTTGCTATTATTTTGTATCCTTTTGAAAATAAGCTGTTAAAAAAAAAGTGGTGACCACCTAACAATAAAAGTATGGGGATCTGACTGGGGGCGTTTGATTATTTGAAATATTGTAGTCTTGTTTTCTCTCCATTTCCCCCTCCATGACTCAACAGGTCTCAGAGATGACAGGGTTGACATCAATTTTTTTATGTTTAATATGGATGTACAGATCCTATGTGGCTGTGGTTGGTTTCCATTATAATCTCTTTTAAGTTTTTCTGAGGTCTCTTTGGTTCTAATGCATGAAAGAAGTCCTCGAAGGTCAAATGGAATCACCAGCCGTTGTTCTGTTGCCAGTTGGATGGTGTGGGATGGAAGGTTGGGATTTCACTGACATAGAGAACTTCCAGGTCAGGAAATTCCCTCTACTGAAGCTGTTCACTATCCCTGTGACTAGAGCTACCACCTCAGAGCAGAGGTGCCTTGGTAATTATGGTTGGCAACCTGCAAGACTCCCAAGTGAAGCTGGAACCAAATGAAAATAAAATTGGGCAATCCGAAAAATCAATCAAACAGAACCTAGATAACGCTAACATGAGGTTTTCAAAGTCAATATGCAGCCTGCAGGGTTTCTGCACCTTTCTGTTGGGTTTCGTGCCCAGAGCCCCCCAGGCCAGCTCATTAGTCACTGAACCACGATGCCTCTCTGGATGGAGACGTAGAAACAGCAGGAAGACAGCCAAGGTTAGAGTAATTGTAATCATCAGGCTTGAGAAGAACAGAGAATAAAATTCATTACTGCCCCATCAGAGGGGGGGGGCTACAGGAGCAGAATGCTACATTCAGGTTGGATTCGGTTGTTTTTTGTCCATTGGTGTTACTTAACTGTGTGTGTATTATTATTACAGGTTAAATGTGGGGGTGGGGAGGGGCTATCAGGAGATAACTAGTGTAGAGAATCAAAAGCATCAATAAAGTTTAAAAAAAAGAACACCCACCTGTCTGCGTATCAAGCCCGATCCTCACCCTCGGGCCCCTGCTTTCTCTTTCCTGTTTTGTCCCTGTTTTGGCTCCTGCCCGGCTGAGCCGCTGGAGTCATGGACACACGTGGGCTGTGTTCTGACAGTGGGCCTGAGATCAGCTGAGTCCATTCTAGTGAGAAGAAAGTTTTTTTCACTTGATTTCACTGACAGGCACGTTGCCAACAAGAAGAAAGAGTGAATGACTGTCTTCCTTCTGGGATTACCCCCTCCCCCCATTTATCCCATCATTATCTCATTGGTACAAGCTGTTTGTATGTTATTATCTTCCCCAGCTGACCACGGGCAGGGACTGTTTTCACCTTTCTTCCTATCCCAATGCTTAGAACAGTGCCTGGAATACAGCAAGTGCTTAATAAATGATTGTCAACAGACAAACTCAGGCCCCACAGGATGATGGCATAGGGGAGCCAATTGCCTTTGTACACTCTTTGAGACTTCCTGGTTCTTAGGACCACAGACGACTGACTTTTTGTTATAGCAAAGAATTGATCACTAGTTCTAGGAAACAAGAGAGGGTGCCCATCAGTTGGGGAATGGCTCAATAAATCATGGCACTGTACGAAACGGAATTTTATTTCACTATAAGGAATAGATGAAAAGGACGGATTCAGAAAAGACTTGGGATAATTTGTATAAACTAACGCAGAAGGAAGTGAGCAGGACCAGGAGAACAATTTACCCAGTGACTCCAATGTTGTAAAGAAATACTCTGAAAACTTAAGACCTCTGATCAAAGCAGGGATCAAGTATAACATCGGAAGACCGATAACGAAGTGTACTGCCCACCTCGAGACTTGCAAGCGATAGACGAGAGGCGAAGAACGAGACAGACTTTTTTTTTTAGTCTGATTTTGCTTATTTGTTACAAGGATAGATTTTTCTACTAGAGCAGAACTGGGAGAGTGGGGCCAGCAATAGGAATGCCAAAAAAGAACATAAAAGAAAGTAAAGAGTCAGTGAAGCGTTTCTTAAAATGCACTGAAGAGAACAGAAGGAGGTTCAGCAGGAAATACAGACAAGCAGGAAGCTTTGGAACGAACGTGCTGAGTTTCTTACGGAATTTTAAAAAAACTAAGCTGTAGATAATGGAGACTTGTGGTTTCACATATAATCCTCTTTTTTTTAATCCTTTGTATGTGAAAATGATAATGTTTGGTATATTTAGAATGCGAGTTTTGTTTTTTGGTTTTTTTCTTAAGAGAGCACTGAAAGTTGGGGGAGCTGCAGCAAAATACAGACGGGAGTAAGAATGCTGTGTGTAAAGGGAAGGACAGAAGTCAGAGAGAGGGAGAATGAGGCCTTGAATGTCCTGCTTGAATTCTTCTCCTAATATCTAAATCAAAGTCATCTGAGTTTTTTCAATAATGAGCCACATGAACAGAAAGCTGTATCTCTGGGAGATGCATGAATTTTCACAATTATAAAGTACAGTCTGCTAGCTCTTCAAAAGCTTGAATTTTGAGAAGTAACACAAGATCCGTCCAAAAATACAGTCTAACTACATTGCTTAAAAAAGTATGCATTTTTAGGCCTCCAGCCAGTCATGAATCGATATAGATTAAGGCAACAAGAATCCTGGCATTCAATGCAAGGAACTAATCCCTAGACCAGGGAAGTATATCCATTTATGGTATATCTCAGTGGTGACTCCAGGCTTAGATCCCAGATGGTGGCCCTTGACTTCTATTTAACAATTCATAGGATTTTAGACCTAGAAGCTGGAAGGAGATTCAAGGGCCACCTGGTCTCATCCACTTCTTTTCTAGATAGGGAAACTGGAGATTAAGTGACATTTTTAAGGTTACAGAGATATAAGCACAAAGGTCCTGGTCATGTCATTTCACAGCCAATGCTTCTACTAAATCATGGAAGAGAATAGGATGAAAGAGAATTGAATGATTAAAAGAATAAATGAATGAAAAAGAAGTAAGGGCCAGACCACTGGGGATGTAAGTAGAAAGAGAAGGAGGAAGAGGAAGAGGAGGAGGAGAAGGAGGGGGAGGAGGAGGAGGGGAAGGAGAAAGAGGAGGAGGAAGAGGAGGAGGAGGAAGGGGAAGAGGAGGAGGAGGAGGAGGAAGAGGAGGAGGAGGAAGAAGAAGAGGAAGAGGAGGAAGAGGGGGAGAGGAGGAGGAGAGGAGGAGGAAGAAGAAGAGGAGGAAGAGGAAGAAGAAGAAGAGGAAGAGGAGGGGGGAAGAGGAGGAAGAAAGGAGGAGGAGGAGGTGGAGGAGGAGGAAGAGGAGAGGAGGAGGAAGAAGAGGAGGAGGAGGGAGGGAGAGGAGGAAGAGGAAGAGCAGGAAAAGGGGAAGAAGAAGAGGAAGAGGAGGGGGAAGAGGAGGAAGAGGAGCAGGAAAGGAGGAGGAAGAGGAGGAGGAGGAGGAGGAGGAGGAAGAGCTAGCATTTGTATAACCCCTACCATGTGCCCAGCACTGTGCTAAGCACTTTACACATGTTTTCTCGTTTGAGGCAGTCCTTCCCCTCAATTATTAACATTTGAGAGCGTCCCTCCCCTATTTCTCTCCCATAGGAATATAGTAGGAGAAGGAGGAGGAAGGAGGACATGACTCCACACAGGAGGAGTCATAACCATAGAAGGGGGTTCTGGGTCTGGGGGAGTCACACAGTCACACAGATGGTGAGTGGAGCATAGGTTAGGAGTCTGGCATGCCCAGACCAGCAGCACTCTAGTGCTGATTTAATTACCGTTTCCAGAGCAAAAGGCCAGAGGTGGTAAGGGGAGGGAACGAGGACTGCTACATGTGGGGGTGGGGATAGGCGGGCAGATGGCAAGCTGGATCACACGGGCAACGTGGTCTGGAGCTGGCCTGATCGAGTGGGCCAGGGGGTCTGCACTCATTTACTCACCAATCAGTACAGCTCAGCCTCAGTGAATGAATGAACTCCCTCAGGGCATGTTTTTTGGAACTTCTCTTCTAGAGAGGGCAGGGCCCTAGCCCCGGGGGTCAGGAAGCCGGATCTAAGGTCTGCCCCTGACACTTATACTGTACGGGACCCTGAACCAGTCTCCATCTCTACACACCTCATGCAATCGCTTTGTATTTAACCAGGTAGCAATCTGCCTTGGTAGAAGAACGGGATAAAACTACAGATGCTTCACTTTTGAAAGAAAGTGCCCTTTCAGAATCGGGCAGGGCTGACCGCGGCCCAGGATTTAGTCTCACAAACTTCAGGTGGTTTCCTGAGTAATTGGATGAAAGTGGTTTGTTGGTTTATTTTTTTTTTTTAAGTAAAAATCTCAAGCGGCTTCTACCTGGTCCCCTTATGGTGGACGGCATTCAGGGATAAAGGGACTGGGAATCTCTTCCCCAAATAACTGAAAGAGAAATAGTTGAATGATTTGCCGAAATGAAATTCCTAATGTTGGGAGCTAGGAAAGGGCTTCAAACATGTTAATTCTCTCCCTCCTCTCCTCTCGCTCCTCTTTCTCTCTCTCTTTCTCACCTTCCTCCCCGTGTCTCTCTCCATCTCTCTGTCTCTCCCTTCATATCTCTTTCTCTTCCCTTCCCTCTCCCTCTCTTTTTCCCTCCTTTCCTCCCCTACGCACATGTTTGTATATTCATTTGTAGACGTCAGTATTATACATTGTGAATATAATGTGAATTATTGTACTTAGTATTACTCTCTCACATTAAAACTGAGCCTGTATGTCCAGATCCCATTTGAGTGACAAGACATTCATGGTCTTAGGGAAGAAATAAGAGCCATGTGTGATGGGAGTGCCCTCTACATTCTCTCAGTGGGCCCAGGCCCCTTGGCTCCTGCTAGGAGGATAGTGCCAGACTGACGTCATCCTGTTCAATTCCCTTCTAACGTTGTCAGTGACCCTGTCCTAGCTCAGTTGTAGGAAGGCCCCTGCCCCCAGTGCTCCTAATGCGCATTCTCCCGGCCTGCCCCCTCCTCTCCTGGAGCTGCTCAGGCAGCTGCCCCATAAAACCCTAAAGCTGATAGCCTTAGATGGCCATGGGGCTGGGGCCTGTCCCTGGTGCTTGTCCCTGGTGCTGACGGAGCCAATGAGACTTCCCCAAAGGATACGGCTGACTTAACCCTTGCAGTGATGGACGCCTCCCACAGGAGAAGGTGATCTTGCCTTGTCCTAGCTCTCTACGGCTCGCCCTAACTCCACACTGAGTTTCGTTATCTTGAATGTCTAAACCTATTTCCCCTAGGTAAAGCATCCTGGACCCTAGGATGAGTCCCCCTGTATTAAACTATCAGTCTATCTGCTTAGTGCTGACCACATTCCTCTCTCTCCCCCAAACCCGTCAGGAACCTTCCTCATTTTAATGACTGTTTCTAGCTCTCTTGGATGTCTTCTGAATGAACAGATCATTTCTTAAGTACTATGTGCCAAGTGTTGTGTTAAACACTGAGGAAACACACAGAAAAATAGGGCAGTCCCTGCCCTCAAGGAGCCCCCATTCTAATGGAGAACACAACACACAGGAAAGACTTCAGATGATTGTGGTGGGGAGGTGGGAGGGCCTCCAATCTGCTTAAGTTCCAGGTGTATCTGACTGAGTTCAGATTCTAATTCTGTAACCTTAGCTAAGCTCCCCCCTTCTAAGAGGTGGTAGGGTTGACTCTTCCATTTTGACTCAGAGGACAAGTGATACCTGACATGTATATAGTGCTCACTATGTACCAAGCACCGTGCTATGCATTTATTATCTTGTTTGATACAGTACCTTGGGAGGTAGGTGCTTTGATTACGCCCATTTTACAGATGGGAAACTAAGGCAAACAAATTAAGTGACTTGCCCCAGGTTGCACAGCTGGAGAGTATGAGGCTGAATTTGAACTTAGGCCTTCTTGGCTCAAAGGCCACTTCCTGCAGGAAGCTTTTTTCCAGCTCCTTACCTTCTTACTGCTCCATCCTCTTCAAACAAGCTTGTATTTCATTGTGTCCTAGTAGAACATGGGCTCCCTGAGAGCAGGAACTGGATTTCTTTTTTGTATCTATCTCCAGGGCCAGCCCAGCCCGTGAACATAGTAGGAGCTTTAGAATGTTTGTCCTCCCACTGGGGGGTTCCTCCTGGGGCTTCCATTTTGAGAAGGGGCCCAGGCCAGCCCACTCTGTCCCCTCCTAACTGGGCTTCTAGTTGTCTAGACTCCAAGACTGTGCCTCTACCAGGTGCCCTTGTTCCCCCTCTTCCCTTTCCAGGCATTTTTTCTGGGTCTTCCTTCATTAGATTGAAAGTTCCTTGAGGGTAGCAACTGTCTCTCTTTTCACTTGTATTCGGATCCCCAGTGCCTGGTATATAGTAAGTTCTCAGTGAAGGCTGGTTGCCTTGCCTTTGGTGAATCCCATTTTTGAATGAGGCATGTCCTGACCCTTCTGGAGCTTAGGGTCTGATAGCAGCAGCAGCAGCTGACAGAGAGGGCCCTAATGCACACAAAGCACTTTATACATGCTAACTCATTTGAACCTCCCAACAGCCTTTTAAGGGCTGGATGGAAGGACAAGGGGAGGAGAGGAAAGGTGGGCAGGAGAGGGGAGAAGACAAGGAAGAGAAGGAGAGGGAAGGGAAGAAGAGGGGAGGGGAAAGGAAGGGAAGAGAGGAAAGTAGTGTGGAGAGAAGGGAGGGGAAGGGAGAGAAAGGGGGAGGGAAAGGAAGGGGAGAAGAGGGTGGGAGAGAAGGAGAAGGTGGAGAGGAAGGGGAGAGGGGAGAAGAAGAGAGGAAAATTATTGCAATTATTGCCACCCTTTTTTTGAGTGGGGAAGGCAAGGCAATTGGGGTTAAGTGATTTGCCCAAGGTCACACAGGTAATGAGTGTGTCAAGTGTCTAAGGTCATATTTGAACTTGGTTCCTTCTGACTCCAGGGCTGGTGCTTTATTCACTGTGCCCCCTCATCCCTTTTTTTAAAATGAGGAGATGTGGGCTCAGTCAATTGCCAAGAATTTGCTGGGCACCTGCTACACACCAGGCTGTGCTGGGTAATGCACACACAAAGATGACAGTGATACCTCCCCTGCCTTCACAGAGCTTCCACTCTGTCAGTGGAAGTAACTTGTACTTCCATGGTTACAAACAAGAGACACAAGATAAATCTGAGGTACTTTTGAGGGGGCTCAGAGAAATTCATTGACTTGCTCACGATCACAAAGCTATCAGGAGGAGGAGTTCTATTTCCTGACACCAAGTTCAGGAGACACAAATGTTGATCCCCAGACTGGGCCGTCCTGATTAAGTGCAGAATTCAATGCATCGTGAGGTCCTGGTCACCAACTGGCTTGAAGAAGCAGGAGACCTTTGACTTGGGTTTTAAAGGAGGGGTGGGGACCCAACAAGTGAAGGGGAGAGAGACAACATTCGGGGCAAAGGTATGGAGATGGGGTGCTCAGGGAGCGAACGAGAGGCCAAGAGCCAAGGAGAGTAATCGGAGAGGCTGCAGATGGGCTCCCATGCCAGACCAGGGACCTTGGACTTGGTCTTGGATGGAAATAAAAGATCAATGAATATTTTTGAGGAAGAAAGTTTGTTATGACAGGGGAATCCAAGAGAGATTAGTGCAAGGAAACACTGAAGAAGATCTCTTCCTTCTTCATTCAGCTCATAGAATGTCCAAGCCAGAAGAGACCTGGGAGACCACCTACAGCAACCTCTTCTTTTTACAGAAGTGGAATATGGGGCCCAGAGAGGTTAAGTGACTGCCATGTAGCTGGAGATCAGCAGGGGCAAGACTCAAGCTCAGGGTCTCTGACATCACCTCCAATACTCTTTCAACCATACCACAGGTTTCCCTCAGATCTTAAGGGAAAAGTTCCAACTGTCTAGCCTCTCCTCTACTCTGTTCTTTTCTACTCCCCTCCCCTCCTCTCCCCTCTCTTCTTCTCCTCCCCTCTCTTCTTCTCCTCCCCTCTCTCTTTTCCCCCTCTCCCATCTCCTCTTCTTCTTTCCCTCCTCCTCTCTTCTCCCTTCAGTCTTCTCCTTTTCTCTCCTCTCCTTTCTTCTGCTCTCTCCTCCTCTCTTCTTTGTGTCTCTCCATCCATCTGTTAAGAGACAAAGAATTAGTGAGAGACTGGTTTCTGCCCAATTCAACAAGATCCCCAGAGCAGTTCCCCAACCTCCCTCGGGGTAGGGAGTTATTATTACATTAAAACACTCATGACTAGGGATTGTTTCATTCTTTTTCTTTGTATTCTTGTCATGTTAATGGTATATAAGATCCTCCCTCCCGTTGATAGGCCTCCTGTGGATCCCATTAAGGGAAGCTTGCTTAGGGGAGCCTTGCTTGTAGGAAAGCTTTCACATCTTCTGATAATTTCTAATTAATTGATCAGAAGGGTTGTGATGACCTCTGGCTCTAAAAAGGGTATATATGGGGCTCACTCATTGGAAGAGCATTCTTGTGATTTGACCAGATGAGACTCTGGGTAGCCTTTAAAGAGCCCCCCAGGTTTGAAAAAAAAACCAGATGTTGGTGCTTCTCTTTCTGATAACTATGTATGGATTGCCTTGGTCAGACAGTTGGATCTGGCTGTGGATCTGTGCTAATTTCTCAGACAGTTAGAAGCCCTGGCTGTTGGTCTTTATTTTCTCTGCTTGTATTTTCTCTACTTTCTTGGTTTGGATTTTCTCTGAAGTTCAAGGTGCTGACTTTTCTCCTGAACTGATGAATGTCACTGAAAAGTCTGTTGGCCCTTGACCAGCTAGCTTTCCCAGTAAAGCAGATCCAAGAAGCTGTGCTAGCAGCCCTCCCGGGGGTGCCAGCATGGTTGCAGCCACAACACCCACTGCCTAGCAAACAGTAGATAATTGATGAATATTTGCTCATTGGTTGATTGATTGATATTGGTGGAGCCCTCAGCTGGAGAGAAGTCCTTCTTTCTTCCACCCTGATCTTTGACCCCAGGAAGCTGCTCAATGATCTGGCTTCTCCCTTTAGCCTGTGGCTTTGGGGCTCCTAGGAAAGAGAGAAGTTGAACCTGAGCCGGAGGGCACAATTTTGGGTGTGACCGATGATGCTGGTCACTCTGCTTATAAATTAATAGTTTTGTTTTCCCTTTATTTTTTTCAGTATATATGGGTGGTGGGAGGGGGAAGAGGCAGAGAAAAGAAATGTTTGTTAATTGAAAAAAAGAACGTTTAAGAGAACAACTCATCCTCCACCTCAGGGCTTCCCTCCCCATCTTCCGTCTCCCTCCGAAGGTTCTCTTTTGCCTCTGAATAAGTCCGAAGCTTCCCCACTTACCATGTACTTTTCCTCCCTGGCCCTGGGGGAGGGCAGGGCAGGGTGTGGTCCCGTACCAGCCAGTGAAGGCTCAGGCCTGATCAGGTGGTGCCCTCCCTCTCCAGAGAGCCAGCTGTGTACCACTCCGTGCTGTCTCCAGCTCGCAGGGGTCCTTAGGATTCCAGGGGGTGGGGCTCAGTGCCCACCCTTAGATCTGGTCCAGCTTGAGAGAGAGAGAGAGAGAGAGAGAGAGAGAGGGAGCGCCCTCTTCTTCCTTGTGAGTATTTCTTGGGGATTGCTGCAAACTGATGAAGCTGTTTTGTCCTCAGGCTGTGAGAAAAAGGGCCTGTTTTCTCTGGGCAAGCACTGGGAAGAAATGGCCAGTTCCAGAGAGGAATACCAGGAATGAATGCTGTCTCCAGAAGGTCATTTTCCTAATTTTGCACCTTGGAAAACTTGTTGTTGGGGTTTTTTTCTTTTTGGAGGGGGGAAGGCCGGACAATTGGGGTTAAGTGACTTGCCCAAGGTCACACAGTTACTAAGTATGTCAAGTGTCTGAGGCCAGATTTGAACACAGTTCCTCCTGACTCCAGGGCCCACGTGCCGCCCCACCTTGGAAGATCTTGAACAAGACCACTAAAGGGTTTGGAGTTGGAAAGGACCTGAAAATTATTTGTCCAATTCCTTTACTTTACAGATACATAAACCAGGTCCCAGAGACAGGAAATAAGACTTAATATATGGTAGGGAAGGGATTTGGAGTATTCTTCCCACTATAGCATGCTGCCAGATGCTAGCACTAATGTAGTTCATTCCTTGGATCGGGCCGTTTTATAACCCCCACCTCCCACCCCCATGAAAACTCCTTGAGGTCAGGGACTTTTATCTTTGCATCAGTTCTTAGCACAATGCCTGGCATACAGTAGGTGTTTAATGAATGCTTGCAGATTGATGGAGATTTGTAATTTGTTTTTACCACTGTCAGCGATGTTATGCAAAATGAAGATTATGGAGAATGGGAGATGAGAGGTGCCTCAGTGTTGGAGAAGGGCAAACGTCCACTGCTGAGACAGAGACAAATCTACAAACTACGAACCAGTGAGCCTGGTGTAGCGTGCTGGGAAAATTCTAGAACAGGCTATTTAAAGAGCTGGTAAGAGAACACCTAGGGGAGACCATCCTCCTCTTCCTCCTCCTCCCCCTCTCCTCCCTCCTCTCTTCTCCTTCTCTTCTTCCTCCTCCTCCTCCTCCTCTTCCTCCTCTTCCTCCTGCCTCCTCCCTCCCAGCTACCCACCCACTCTGGGCTGACATAATCGGGAGGGGGCTGTTTTCAGCCTCCAAACTTGGGCGGGTTCTGACCAGACCATGCCAAGCTTCAGCATCCTTCTGTGCCATTGTTCCCCCCCGCCAATCTTTTTCAAATCTGCCTGAGTCTCTAGACCACTCCCCCTTTTCTACCTCATTCGAATTGTTTTCCTTTGTGTCAGCAGCTCATTTTTCACAGAGAAGAGGCCTCTGCTATTTATGTCTCCCATATATCTTTAAGAGAACAACTCAAGGGGATTCAGGGCTCAGATGTTAGCCCCGCCCTTCTCCAGGCACAACTGGGGGGCTGGAGTCCACACTTTGAGGGGATACCAGTGCTTGGGATGCTCTTGCTAACACAGGGCCATGAAGGCTCCTGGTTCGTTGTAGGTTAGTCCTCTGGCTCATAACTTTCCCATTTGACTAGTCCTGGAGATGACCTTGTCCAAGGCCTTTTCTCCTGTCCATATGCCCTGGGAAAGGTCAACGGGCTGGGAGACAGAGCTCTGCATCCAACTATTTGTGCCTGGAGTGACCTGCAAGACAAGGGGGAGGGGGCAGTTAAAGGTGAATGCCATAGGGCTCAAGATGTAGGCCATCGGGAGGAGTAGTAGATGAGACCGTTAGAATGGAGGTAGGGAGCCATACCTGGTCACCTACCTGCAAGGACTCTGCTTGGTTCAGGGCCTAGTCCTACTGTTCATTTGTATGTGGGCTCAGCTCGTTAGGACCTTCTCAGCTCCCATCCCCCAGCTGTTATGCCCTTCCCCATTTCTTCGTGCTTTTGTATACATTTGTGTTCACTTGTCTATGTATATGTTGTTCTTCTCAAAGACTGTAGGCTCCCTGGGGACAACAACTGCTTCTGTTTCTGTCTTTGTGCCCCCAGTCATTAGCTCTGTGCTCGGTATTCAGTAGGCATTTTATAAATGTTAGTCAAATGAACAAATGAGTGAATTATTGAAGCCCTTTCCTCATAAGACCTCCACTCACGCTCTCTCACCACGCCATGGAGACGACCCTTCTACTTGAAGGAGCTGCCATTGTGGATCAAACTTTGGCCAAACCTTCCCAGCTAGAAAGCCTTCAAGTGGGGGCCCAATAACAGACCATATATTTGCCCCCCAAAAGGCGGCCCTGCCCAGTATAGGGGGACAGGTTCATCACTGGAAGACTGGCCACTAACTGACATGGCCTGACTACTGAGGCAAGGAGGGGAAGGGGAGTGACCCTGACTGGCTCAGGGCACTGCCATGCTGTTGGAGCTGTGGGCCCTGAACACAGCTGGCATCCATTTCTCTCAAGAGCCCTGTGAGAAAGTCATCATGACATGGTTAACCCCATTTTACCAATGGGGAGAAGTGAAGGGACTTGATCAAGGTCACACAGCTAGTAAATCTAGGTCAAAGTTGGGAACCCCAACCCAAGTTTTTTGACTTTGGGTTTGAGGCTCTGGGTTTCCATTACACCCCATGGTTCTTAAGCACACCATCATGTGAGAGGCATGCCAGTAGTCCTGCTCACTGCCAAAGGGCAGCTAATCAGAGCTCCAAGAACGTGGGCTCCTGTCTCCCCGAGGCTCTGCTGCATAGCAACCAAGCAGATGGCTTCAGTCTGTGTGCTCCCTCCTCCCCCCAACACCTCCCATTCCTAAGGGCACAAGGTCTGCCTCATGGCACAGGTCAGCCTCCATATCTGTGCTACAGTCAGGTTTTCCAGAGTGGCCAAGGCCTGGAAGGCCACTGACACAGGAATAGCCCTTTGAGGCAGGGGCAGAGGGACTGGTGGGTGTGGCCTTGGCCCTGGCTGAGCCCCTGGCAGGGGGTAGAGTTTGGAGTTACAGGTTTGGGAGAGGGAGTGGGAGGGGGGAAGGAATCCCACACCCAGCCCTTAGCCCTGGCTTCTGTCTCCCGTAGCTGAGAAAGGCTGAGTGAGAGGAGCTTGTAGACCTGGCAGGTTGAGGTGTAGACAGTCTTTTTCCTGGAATTCCTTCCTTCCTTCCTTCTTTTATTGCTCCCCCAATAGCCTCTTGCTCCCTCTCCCCAGGGGTCTCCAGGTCTGGGTTCAGCATCCCCCACCTAAGAGGCCTGGAGCTATAAGATCTTTGCCAGTTCTGTATGATTCTACAGAAGAAGAAACAGGCTCAGAGAGGTTGACTTGGCCAGAGCCACACAGCTAGGAAGTGGGAGAAACAGGAGTCCAAGCCTAGCTTTTTGACTCCAGAGCTAGCACTGCCCTGTCTAGCACAGGGCTCTAGCACCTTTTTCCACTGTCCCACCCAGCCTCTCTCCTTGAGCAGCTGCCCGGTACATACTGGCAATGACCTGGGGGCATGGAAAAGGCAATGTCTTAATAAATAAATGTCCTTTTTGGCCATTGTCCTAATGAGAGAGTCCCAGGTAATAAGGCACTGCAGTGGATAGAAGTCTCACCTGAGAGTCAGAAAGTCCTGGGTTCAAATCCTGACTGATATTTACTAGGTGTGTGACTCTGGGCAAGTCAGTTAACCTTCAAATACCCTGGTAGACAGGGGGCTCTGTGCATTGGCAAAGGGAGCTTCCACAGTGGGACTTCCTTGACATTGATGAAATCCCATGACCAATTAAACAGATTTCCGTAGTCATTTATGGTTTCTGAGCACTTTAATCACAGTATGAAATTTTATCTTCATGGCAGCCCTGGGAAGTCAGAGGGTCAGGGAGAATTCTGACCCCTTTATGGATGAGGAAGCAGGCCCAGAGGTGGAGTGATTTGTTTATATACAGTACGAGAGGAATGAACACTGGATTTGGAATCAGAAAATTAGACTTCAGAGTCTGAAAGACTGGCTTCTTTCTTCTCTAGGGCAACTACCATTCTCAAGACCCACAGACCTTCTATGTTTGAAGTGCCTGGACATCACAGTAGATAGAGTGCTGGGCCTGGAGTCAGGAAGATCTGAGCACAAATCTAGCCTCACACTTATTAGCTGTAGGGCTCTGGGCAAGCCACTTAACCTCAGTCTTCTCATCTGTAAAATGGGGAGGATAATCACACCTACTTCCCAGGGTTGTTATAAGGTTCAAATGAGTAAAAATGTTAGCTGTCATTATTATTCTGTGTAACTGGGCCGATAGAGAGGCCGGCAGTATGACGGCGTAGAGAAGGAAGATTGCCAGACTTAGGGTCAGGGAACTTGGACATCTAGTGCTCACCCTGCCACTAACTGTGAGATGTTAGGCAAGTCATAGGATTTTTTAACAAATGCAGAAACTGAGTCACTAAACAGCTCCCATTTCCATAGCACTTTCAGGTCTGTATCTTGCTCATGACAACCTTGTAAGTTGGGTGGTAAAAGTCATCGTTACTCCCATTCAATAGATGAAGATGATGACTTGGGAAAGTCAGGTCTTATTTCATCTTTGTATCCTTAGACCCTAACATATGACCTTGCACATAGGAATTAAATTAAACTGAATGCCTGGTCTGTCTATTACTAGCTATGCAACTGTGGGTCAGTCACTTCACCCAAGTCTTAATTTGTTCACCTTTAAAATGAGGTGGTCCAGTGGATAGAGCTCCAGGCCTAGAGTCAGGAAGATTCGTGTTCGTGAGTTAAAATACTAGCTGTGTGACCCTGGACAAGTTACTTCACTCTGTTCGCTTCAGTTCCCTCATCTGTAAAATGATTCAATGGAACCAGATGATCTCTAAAGTCCTAGTGTTTAAATCTCATGATCTGCCCAATATCTCACTATTATTGGCAGTCAGGTCCTCTGACTCTAACGCCAGGACTTTTGTTTCTCCAACCCACCACACTGCTTCCTACCTCTGGGTGCTCCCAGTAGCATAGAAGCTCTGTCTGTACAGCCTCAGCCTGTGTCTTCCCCTGTTAGCATGTGATCTCCTTCCCTGTAATCCCTGATACTTGGGAAGTTGAGGCTGATGGATTGATGGAGCTCAGGAATTATAAATTGAAGTTGGACTAAAGATGAAAGGGTGTCCACGTTAAGTCCAGCACCAATATGGTGAGCCCCCCTTGCAGAGATACCAGGATGCCTAAGGAGAGACCAACTGGCCCAGTTCAGAAATGGAGCAGGTCAAAGCTTCTGTGCCTATCAGTAGTTGGATTGGGCCCATGGAGAGACACTGAGCTTCTGGCCTGGGTATGATAAGGAGACCAAGGAAAGAAAGAAAGAAAGAAAGAGAGGGAGGGAAGAAGGAAGGAAGGAAGAAAAGATGGAGGGAAAAGGGCGGCTAGGTGGTACAGTGAATAGAGCACTGGCCCTGGAGTCAGGAGGACCTGAGTTCAAATATGACCTCAGACACACCTATTAGCTGTGTGACCTTGGGCAAGTCACTTAACCCCAATTGCCTTGCCTTTCCCCCTCCAAAAAAAAAAAAGACAGAGGAAGAAAGGAAAGAAAAAGAAAAGTGTAAGCTTTTTGAGGGCAGGGGCCATTTTCTTCTGTGTGCATCCTGAGAGCTTAGCCCATAGCCTAGCACACAGTAAGTCCTTAATAAATACCATTCCATTCATTCACTTATTTGTTCATCAATTTCAGGCTGGAAGGGACCTTCGAGGTCCCCAAACTGAACCCTCCGATTTTACAAATCAGGAGACTGAGGCCCAAAGAGCTTAAGTGACTTTACCAAGGTCACACAGGCAATAAGAGTAAAGAACATTCAAAGACAGAGCGTTTGAAATTGGGATTTTGCTCCCAGAAAAAGGAGTTGTGTATGTATGTCCCTGAGTCCTCAGAAAGGCTGAACCCACCCAGGAGGCAAAGGTAAGCCTCCCCTGCCCAAAAAAAGGCCAGAGGTTGGGGGGCAGGGATCCAATGTCCATTTCCTTCTATTCTATGCCCTTAGGGCTGGGGCTGGGGGAGCTGGGGCTGGGCTCCCTTCCCTAGGGGCTATATTAGCTGGGTGAGTCATGGAGGCACTTGTGTAGGGAGTATTGGGTTACAACCCATTTATGGACTCAGCTGAGTGGAGATATCAGTGTCGACGTTAGAGCTGCCGTCTATTCTTAGGTGACTCTCCAGCTGGGCTGTGCAGGCAAGACAGACCGGGTGGCTTCCCTGGTGGGGTGGGTAGGGCGGTCGGTATTTCTTTTCTTCCTTACATTGCATCCCAGACTGCTTTCCCCAACCTCTTTTTGTCTATTTCTCCTCTACCAACTTCTCTGTTTGTCCTGCAGAGGCTAAGGGAGACTGGTGCACCGATCCCGGGATGGCTTACAGCGTGACCCTCACTGGCCCTGGACCCTGGGGCTTCCGTCTCCAGGGGGGCAAGGACTTCAACATGCCACTCACCATCTCTCGGGTGAGTGTCTCAGGGGATGCATAACCTGCTTGGCCTAGACTGAACATGGTTCTAGGGCTGAGGAAGGCACAACTAGATCTTTCCTTGGTTGCCCCCAGTCCCTAGGGGAGGAAGCAATAGAAATCCCTTCAGATGAGAGAGCTGCCTACTCATGGACAAGGGTTGAAGAGCTGGGTACTTCTTTCCCTGGGATGGCAATTGTCAAATCAGCAGCTTATTGGTGGGCTTTGGTGGGGAAAGTAAGTGCGTGAGGAAGTGACCACCTACTGGGGAGCCCAGAAGATGAGGGCATGTCAGCCCTTCTCTGACACCTCAGTGGCCCGGATCTGTTACATCACTGGCTGGCTCTTAGATAGGGATTTGTGATTGTGGCAAGGATGTAGGGTGTGAATCCAATTGCCAGACTGAATGTATGACTGGGTAGATGAATGGGTCACTGCATAACTTGCTTAGGCCATGGAGACAAAGGAAGTCTTGGTTTTCAAGATAATTCATCTTTGTTGGTAAAGCACCATCCGTTGAATTTTCCTGTAACCAATCCAGTGTTCTGAGATTTTAGGGGAGGGGGGACCTAGGTACGGGAGAAGGTGGCAGATCTTAGCCTAGGTAGGTGTCCTGCAATCGTACTGAAGACTGGAGGTGTTCAGGGAGTTAGCACCCAATGTTTGGGTGTCAGGGGCTCAGCTCTCCAGCCAAGCAGACCTGGAGGGGTCCTGGCCCCATGGTTGAAGTGGGGAAAGGTCAGCTTATACCACAGCCTTTTTTCTTCCCAAGAGAATTTTCTCACAGCCAAGTCTATGTTTCTCAATCCCTGTGTTCTAGAATGTAAGTGAAACATTATCAAGGGCATCAGGTAGCTTAATTGAACTATGAAATATTCTTTTCAGTCTTCTAGGTACTGGGAGAGAGAGAAGAGAGACAGAGAGACAGAGAGATAGAGCGACAGACAGAGACAGAGACACACACACACAGAGACAGAGACAGACAGAGAGAGAAAGAAGAGAGACGGGGACAGAGAGAGAGACAGACAGACAGACAGAATCAGAGACAGAGAGAGAGAGAGAGAGAGAGAAAGAGAGAGACAGGGACAGAGACAGAGAGGGGGGAACACCATTCCTCTTAAACCTATAAATGATTAATGATTTAGAGAAATGAAGAGGAGAGGATGACAGGAGAGACAGAAAGAGACAGAGAGATGGGGGAGGGGAGGAGAGACAGAGACAGAGAGGAACACCATTCCTTTTAAACCTATAGATGATTAATGATTTAGAGAAATGGAAGAGAGAGGAGAATAGATTGAAGGAGAGAAAGAGAGAGGAAAAGTATGGGAAGAGGAAGACTGGAGAGACTGAGAAGAAGAGAGAAAAAGAGAGAGGAGGAAGAAGAAGGACAGAAAATGAGAGAGGAGAAGGGAGGGGAGATGAGAAGTCAAAGCAAGAGAGAATAAGAAGGCAGAAGAGTGAAGAGGAAAAGAAGAGAAAGAAAAAATGTGAAGGGGAAGAGAAGACCAAAGAAGGAGAGAAGGAGAAGAGGAGAGAGGAGACTGTGAGGAAGGGTGAGGGGGAGTAGAGAGGAAAGGAACAAAAGAAAGATGCTGTTTGGAAGAGGTTGAGTGGCAGAAGTCACTCCTGAGCGGCCAAATGGCAGATCCTGCAGAAGCCTGGCCAGCTTTTCCAGGTTTGGAACGCAGGCCACCTCTAGACCTTCCCACTGAGAGCCCGCCTGTGGCAATGAGGGAGTCAGGGGCTTGGAAAGCAATCCCTTGACCCTTAGTTATGAACCCAAGAGGTCAGACGTGAGGGATCAGTCATTCACAGTGGCTCTGAAGCTCATGGGGCATCACTGTCCCATCCCATCCCTGCCTGGATGGGAGCCCCAAGAGGGACTGCTTCTGGGCTCTCTCACCTCCCTGCACCCTTTGCGATTGGTGATGATAGCCACCAACTCCTGACATTCTACCTCTGCCATCCCTGACACTTGAGATAGCCCTTGGAAAGTGTGCTGGATTTTTGGTTGTTTTTTTTTTTCCTTGAAAAGTGTATCCCTTATCTTGGTTCCTAGGGACTCATGTGAGTGGCTGAAGTGCTGCCGCTCAATCCAACATTTTTTCCTTCAGTCCTCGAGCCTTGGGGGTTAACCTCTTCCCCACTGATCCTTCAGATTTGAGATCTCCTTTTCTTTCCTCTTTCTTCCTCTCCCTTTTCTTTTTCTCTGCTACGGTCCCCTCCATGCTGTGGTTCTTCAACTCTCTCTCGCTCACATTATGTCCTAAAGGAAAGAAGATCTGAGGAGTGCAGAAGATAACGGCTTTGCACCTAGAAAGGCCTTGGGAGGCTGTGTCTGTAGCCCAGCCCCCTCATTCCACACCCAGGGAAATAGGCCAGATCAGTGATGTGACTTGCCCAAGTTCACCCAGGTAGTTAGTGAGAGCTGGCATTCCAGCTGAGGTCCCACACTCCAGCTTGAGCCCTTGCTACATCGTACCATACTGTGAAATTAAGTATGTGGGAAACAATGGGTGACAGGCAGAGGAGATGAATTTCTACTTGTTGGGAGTTGGGGTGGGGTGGGGGCATCCTAACACTCAGCTCCTCCCATAAGCAGAAGGAGCAGCCTCAGGAAGGAGGGAGCTTCCCAAGCTGCTGGGGACATCAGGGGGAGCCCGACCAAGTAGGGTCAGAGTAGATGCTTTCTGAGGTTCCAGGCAGCTCAGAAATGAAGTTGGTCCCCCCCAATGTATACATCACACAGATAACTTCCAAGTTGCCATCTTCCTCTGTGCCCCACTCCTACCTCCATCAGAATGTGAATTCCTTGTGTCAGAGACCATGCTTTTGCCTTTCTCTGCATCTCCAGCACTTAGCTTATAGTAAGGAAATGCTTGCTGACTGACTGGCCATACTCAGTAGCCTTGAAGGTCCCCACTGGATCAAAGTCCTGTGTGGCCGTGACTCTCTCATACCCCTACTTTCTCAGCCTGCTCTAGAAGGTTGATTTATGAGGGAGGTCTTGGTTGCTTTAGCACTTGCTGACAGCTGCCATATTCTAATAGATCACACCCCCTACCCCATCCAGTCCGTGCTTTCCCAAGTTCACAGGATTGATTCCTTGAGGAATCAAGATATTGGATGAAGTTGGGGTGAAACCCAAGCTGCTGAGCTGAGCTAATTGATAGAGGACTTGTTCTTCCTCAAAGGAAAGTACAAACAGGGTGTCCAGAAGCTTTCTTGGCCCTGAAGATGGGGTCCTGGAGGAGAAAGGGAAGGGAGGGAGCTGTCTGGATTGGCAGCTGACAAGGACAAGGAGCAGGGAGCTGACTTCACATACGTTTATTCTACTCTAAGCCTTGGGAGAATACACCGAGTTCTCAGAGCAAGATCCCTCAGAGGGCTTCAGTAGGAGTCAGACCTACTGAATTCTGTGCCCCTCAAAAGCACATTTTTTTCCTATGTAATTGTTTTAAAGCAAAGACAAACAGAACCAGCTTTTTGTCTTCTGTATATTCTTTTTCTGAAGGGGAGATTATAGGATCATTGTTAGAGCCTTGGAAGGGACATTAGAGACCACTGTCTACCCCTTTCCTCCCTTGATGAGGAAACAGAGGGTGGGAGAGTATGAGTGCTTGGTCAGGTCACACAGCCAGCGAGCATCTGAAGCAGGATTCAAACTTGTGTCTTCCTGCCTCCAACACTAGGCACTTTTCCACCTAGTTGCTTGTTTCAGAGAGGTATCTTGAGGCAGAGAACAACCCTGGAACCAGGGACTTCTGGACTTTGAGGAAAGGAAAGGAAAAGGAGCAGGTGGGCCTGGAGGTGGGGCAGGCCAGAGGGACAGCAACAGGGTTTGGGGCTCTGGGAGGGGATGGGGAGGGAGCAGGCCACTCTGAGGCTGGCACACTGGAACTGGAGGAGGGATCAGGGAACAGGGCTGACTGGAAAGTTCAAATGACAATGTACAGATAGTGCAATATAATGACAGCTCTGGTTTACTCATTTAACAGAATTGTTTTGTTAAACATGTCCCAATTACATTTTAATCTGGTTCAGCCAGCACTGGGCTGTGTTGTGGGGCCCCATGATCCCATCGAGCCCCACAATTTACAGGTGAGGAAACTGAGGCCCAGAGAAGATTTACTTTCTCAAGTCTTGGGCTTTACTCAAGGTCATTACAGGTAGTGAATAGCAGAGCCAGAATTTGAACCCGATTTCCACTGTACCCATCCTGGGTTCCAGGGCACCTCTTGGAACTTAGATGATTGACTGAGCTCCTGCAGGGTGGCAAACCCTGACCTAGCCAGGATGGGGCAGGACCAAGGAAGGGGGAATTCTCATCCAGACCCTTGTAATATAATGTAAAGGGCACCTTTGTGATTAACTTGCTCTACCCCTGCCAATGGGCATAAAGGGAGAAGCTAAATGTTCTCTGAGACTGAATTTTTCTTCCCTAATGCCAGGAAGAGATGCCAAAGGGCATTAATTCCCCCTTACCTGCTTTACTGTTGTGAAAATAACTCATCCCACTGAAGCATTAAGACACTGTCCTAGCCACACTGTGAAGTTGACTAGACAAATATTATAGTTCCCCATTTTGGGGATAAGGAGATGGAGGCTGGAGTAAGGATTTGAACTTGGGGTGTTTAGACTCCAGTTCAAATGTTTCCTGGCTTCCTCTGTGCCTTTCCCTACACTGACTTCTTCCCCATGTCCCTGCCTGCCAAGCAGGCACTGTAAATGTGGGAGCTAGCTGCCTTGGGGAATTAGCCTGACTTGGCAAACTCAAACCTATAAACTGAATTAATAGTGGGAAAGTTTGCTGGGGCTTAGGAGGTGCCAGTTCTCACATGCCATTCCTGGACTGGCAGCAGAGCCCCAGGGGGCAAGCCCTCTGCAGCAGGAATCTGGAAGAAAAGATCCATGATCTGGGTGGTCCTTTAGGGACTGGTTAGGATGGGAGAAATAATACCAAGCCAAGCCCAGTGGGGCAAGGGGTGTCTGAGGCCAACTCAGAATTTCCTCTGGGATCTTCAGTCTGGCGGGCCTACCACAGACAAGAAAAATAAACCTGCGCCTTATCAGCCAGAACTTTGAAGATTATTTGAGCCAGCACTGGCCTTTTGGACATCTTGTCTCTTTTCCCAAGGTCAGGCAAAGGGGAATGCTAAAGAGACCTAGGGGACAGAGGACTGGGCCTGGAGCCAAAAAGACCAGGAAATCTCATCTTTATCATTTGTCACCTGTGTGGCCTCACGCAAATCACTTAGCCACTCAGGGCCTCAGTATTCCCATCCATAAAATGGTAATACGATCTTTGAACACTATGTAAAAAATGTGCATAGTGTGTACGTTGAACACTGTAGACAGTAAGAGTTTAATAAATGTTTGTTGAATAGAGTTAATAATGTGTGTAGATACAAATATTACCTCATTGGATCCTTACCACAGCCCTGGGAGGCTGAGGCTGTTCTTACGCCCTTTTTATTGAGGAATCCATTCCTTGGGGGTGTTAGGAAAGTGCTTCATCATTAGACCAAGGTGAGTTATAATTGGCACCATAGTGCACAGAGCGCTGGGCCTGGAGTCAGGAAGTTTCATCTTCCTGAGTTCAAATCTGACCTCTGACACATACTAGCTGTGTGACCTTGGGCAAGTCACTTAACCCCGTTTGCCTCAGTTTCCTCGTCTGTAAAATGAACTGGAGAAGGAAATGGCAAACCACTCCAGTGTCTCTGCCAAGAAAACCCCAGATGGGGCCACAAAGAGTCGGACCCGACTGAACAATAACAACAACAAAGTTCTGGTTTCCTTCCCCTTGGATGGTCTAGAACAGTGGTTCTCAACCTTCCTAATGCTGTGACCCTTTAATACATGCATGAGGGTGGACCCGCCTGGAGACGGATAGAGGCGCAGTGTCTCTGTTCCTAAGACCATCAGAAATATGTGTTTTCTGATGGTCTTAGGCGACCCCTGTGAAAGGGTCGTTCAACCCCAAAGGGGTCGCCACCCACAGGTTGAGAACCGCTGGTCTAGAACTATGGTCCCAGGATCTGCTCTCTCCTAACCAAGTTTCTTGGTGGTGCTTGCTCTGGGAAGTCTGATCTCAGCCCCAGCACCCCCAGCCCTGCCTGGGAAGTCCATGGTGACACCCTAGAAGGTCTTTTCACAGGGCCAGGAGGCTCCAGGGGAGGGATGCCCAGCCTACCTGCTCCCTCCCCTGAGGAGTCCTGACCAGGAAAGCTCCGTTGTTATTTCTAGTCTAACTCAGTAAAGCTTTATTAGGGGCCTGCTGTGTGTAAGCAGCTGTGAGGGGCACAGAGATAGTCTTGATTTCTTTTTGGTTTTGGTTTTTTGGACCAGACTTGTGATTTCATTGGTGGGGGAGTTCCCAGTGAGGGAGCTCCCTCCACCAATGAAGATGGGCTTCTGCTCTGCGAGAGCTGAGGGTAAGTCAGCCCGTCAGTTAGTCAGTCAACAAGCACCTGACGTATGCCAGGCTTGTGCCAAGTGCTGGGACAAACGAATGGCAAATCAAGTGACTTGCATAGGGTCTCACAGCCAGTATATGCCAGAAGCTGGGTCTAAACCCAGCTCTTCCTGACTCAGGTACAAGATTTCTAATCACTGTTGGAGGCTTCCCCTCACAAAGACATATATGCGCCTTTAAAACCAGGCCATTAGGTGGTGCCATGGATAGAGCTGTGGCCCTGGAGTCAGGAAGACCTGAGTTCAAATCCAGCCTCACACACTTACTAGTTGTAGGATCCTGGGCAAGTCACTTAACCTCCATTTGCCTCAGTTTTCTCAGTTGTGAAAAGGGATGAAGAAGAAAAGCCCCTGCCTCCTAGGGTGGCTGTAAGGATCAGATGAAATTAATATTTGTGAAGGGTTTTGTAAACCTTAGGGAGCTATACACATGCTAGGTATTAATATTAATTATTATTAATTCAATTCAACAAACGCTCATTAAACTCTCACTGTGTTCAGTGTACCGTGAAAGTCTCTGAAGATCTATGAAGTTTAGGTAAGATACAGTCCTTGCGTTCATGCTCTCCAGGAGCTTAAAATCTATTAGGGGTTGGGTGAGCAGCACAAGTTATCAGGGGAGAGGACAGATACGTTTGGAAATGAAAAAAATCCCTCGTAGCCAGGGAGATCAGAGAAAGCTTCCTGGAGGGGGTTATGTGCAAACTGGGCCTTGAAGGAAGAAAAATGTCAACAATCTGAGGAGGGAAGGTGCTCCAGGCACGGGAGACCGTAGTAAGCAAAGGCATGGAGGTGGGAGAGGGTGGGATAAGATTGCAGACCAGTCCAAGTAGATGGAACGTAGAGTCTGTTGGAGTAATGTGAGACAGAAGGAAAGGCAGGTTCTAGCCAGATCGTGGAGGGCCTTGAGTGACAAGTGAAGGAGGTTGTCTCTTACTTGAGGGACAATGTGGGAAGCCGCAGACTGAGGGAAATATCTTCAAGGAGCAGGATCCTGGCCAGCTCCTCCCAAGTTCCTCAATGTCTTATTGTAAAAAGCAAACCATTTACTCCTTCTCCATCAAACTTCTCCACTCCTTACCCCTTCCCCTCCCCCAGTAATTGAACATTCCCTTTTAATAAAGAAATGTAGTCAAACAAAAACAACCCTTTCTGACAGCAAGAGCAACATTCTGTCCCTGTAGTCCCCCACCTTTCTGCCAAGAGGAGGGCAGAATGTGTCGAGGAGCATAGTAGACAGGGAGGCAGCCTCAAAACCAGAAAGGCCTGGGTTCCCATCATGCATCTGATTTCCAGTGTCTCAATCTTTCTATATTCCAGTTGTCCATCTGTATCCAACTCTTGACCCTGTGGACCATACTGTCCATGGAGTTTTCTTGGCAGATACTGGAGTGGTTTACCATTTCCTGCTCTAGTGGACAAAGGCAAACAGAGGTTAAATGACTTGGCCAGGGTCACACAGATAGTAAGTGTCGGAAACTGAATTTGAACTCAGGTTTTGCTTACTCTAGGCCCAGCACTCTATCCACTGAGCCACCTAGCTGTCTCCTTCTGCGTTCTAGGCAACTACTTAAATTTTAAGTTGCTAAAAAGGTGTTGACCTGTATTGATAAAGGAGTTTCCTCACCTGGCCATTCCCTACACCCATGAAACAAGGTCAGCCACTAGGTGGTGCCATAGTACACAGAGAGCTAGACTTGGGAGTCAGGAAGACCTGAGTTCAAGTCCTACCTCAAATAGTTGCTAGCTGTTTGACCCTGGGCCAGTCACACAACCCCTCTTGACCTCAGTTAATCCAATCAAATGAGGCAGTAACATATAAAGTGCCTAGCAAAACTTAAAGTGCTACATAAATACTAGCTATGGTGGTGATGATGATGGTGATAATGAGGAGGAAGAGGATGATGATGATGATGGTGAGGATGATGATGGTGATGGTGATGGTGATGGTGATGACGATGGTGAGGATGAGGAGGATGGTGATGGTGATGATGGTGGTGATGATGGTGATGAAGATGATGGTGGTGATGGTGATGATGATGGTGATGATGGTGATGATGGTGATGATGATGATGGTGATGATGGTGATGATGGTGATGATGATGATGATGGTTATGGTGATGATGATGGTGATGATGATGGTGATGGTGATGATGATGATGATGATGGTTATGGTGAGGATGAGGAGGATGGTTATGGTGATGATGGTCAGCATGAGGATGAGGAGGATGATGATGATGATGATGGTGATGACGATGGTGAGGATGAGGAGGATGGTGATGGTGATGATGGTGATGATGGTGATGATCCCCCTCTCTAGGATCAGGTTGGGTTACTAGTTCCTCGAATTTCAATTTAGCTCAGTAAATTGTTAAATGCCTACTATATGCCAGGCGCTGTGCTAAGCACTGGGGACATAAACAAAGGCAGCTTTCTTTAGTACTCTTTTTATTCCCATTATTACAGTCCCAGTGTGTGTTGTCCTTCTGGTTCTGCTGGCTTCACCCTGCATCAGCTCATATACTCTTCCCACGTTTCTCTGAAGTCCTCGTTTTTTTGCTGCAGAATAACATTCCGTCACGTTCCCATTCCCCAGTCTGTGGACACCCGTTCTATCCCCAGTTCTTTGCTGCCATAAAAGTACTATTGGGAACATTTTGGTTTACGAGGGATGTTTCTTCCTGGCTCTGACCTGCTTTGGGGACTGGAGAGGTGGGTCTGGACCCTGGAGTTAGATTGCTGGCTCAAGGGGCGTGGACATTTCAGTCCTTCTTCCTGCATAATTCCATTTATTTTCCAGAACAATCCGTCCCTTACTGTCTTGTTCACAGCTCTCATTATTCTTTTTGTTCATAAGAATCCAGGCCTCCCCCTTTACAAAAGGGCTCTGCTGAGAAGGGATCTCCTCTCCCAGCTGCAACCCCCCCTTTCCCCGCCCACTCCCCCCAGGCTCCCAGAACAGCATCCCTCCCGGGGGCCCCCAGATGGTAACCTAATCACCAAAGTAGCCTGCCTGGGGCTCCCTGTCCTCCAAGGGAGGCCTCAGCACATTCCTGGCACGCCTGAGCAGCCAAGGATAGCTGATGACCTCATTCAGGGTCTCAGCAGGAACAGATCGTGTTAGCCCCATGTTCCTCCCACTGTGGGGTTGAGAAGCATAGGCAGGGGGTTAGGACTTTAGCTAGACAGAGGGAAGAACTTCCCAACTTAGTGTCCCTCCAGGGACACTCTGGGATCGTGTTGAGAGGCAGAAGGATGACAAAGACGAGCTCCCAAGCTTCCTGGCAGAGCTTTGCTAGTGTGTCAGAGAGGAAGGTGAGACTGGACAGCTGAGAACCTTCCCTTCTTTGGCCCTGTAGAGTCTCATTTTGGTCTCTGGGCTGGAATGGGCAGGCCGAACTTTCTGGGGTAAGGTTCTGGTGAGTGCACTGATGGGATCTGGCTGGTGGGTGCACTGATGGGATCTGGCTGGTGGGTGCTCTGATGGGATCTGGCTGGCCTTCTTGCCCAAGGCCACACAGATAGTAAGTTGCAGAGATGGGATTTGAACCGCGGGTCTTTGAAGTAGAGCAGCAAAGCCAGTTCTGGGTAGAGAGGTAGCCATACTTGTATATGTGTATAAACGTGCTCAGCAGGTCAGAATCCTATGATAATGGCTTGCCAAGCCAGCCTTCCCCATAGGCCAAGGAGGCAGTGGCCTCGATGGTCCACTGACTTCTTATGAACAGCCACTTCCTATGGGAAAGGGCCCTACTGAGCTCCATTGGCAGTCATTCACACTGTAGTGTGAACAAGTAGATTGGATTTCTTTCTTGGGTTAACAGTAACAATAGACATTCACTTTGTAGTGCTCTAAAGGTTTCCAAAGTGCCCCTTATACACACTATCTAATCCTAATTTAATCCCCCCAACAACCCAGGGAGCTAAATCCTACAGGTCATAGAACTGGAGCTGGGAGGAGTCTCCAAAGCCATCTAATCCAGCCTCCCTTATTTCACATATGAGGAAAATGAGGCCCAGAGAAGTTAAGTCACTTGCCCAAGGTCACATAGATAGTAAGTGTTAGAGGCTGAATTGGAACCCAAATCTTCCATTGTACTGCACTGTTTCCTAATGGGCAGCATCAGCTCATTTTACAGATGACAGGTAAGGCTCGAGGAGATCAATCAGCTGAATGCAGGGAATGGGGAGAGGAAAGAAGAAGGGAAAGGGCTCAAGGGGCTGATTTTAGAGCTAGGTCTCTGAGGGAGGACCAGGAAAGAGGGCAGGTATTGAGAGAACACTCCCAGGGGCCCTGTGAGGACAAAGGAATGAGCACCAAAAACTCACAAAGGGTTGCAGGGGAGAGTGAGACAAGAAACAAGCCCTCCAATCTTCCCTAGGACAGCTCTAGGGAATAGAGATGGAATCTCAGTGCACCCTGGTAAAAGGAATAAGAATCCTGCCCTTAAGGCTTGTCTGTGTACTTCCTCAGGCCTTACTTTTCTCATCTGTAAGACGGGGGGGATTGGGCCCATCCAGCTCTGGGTCTATGACCTTATAATTTTATAACTCTAAATCCAGTGCTCCTCATTGTACCTTAGAAGCCAAATGAGAGAATGTCAAATGTTTGGCCAACCTGAAAATATTTTGTATAAATATACACATACATCCATATATATAGATATACATATAGATATATATAGATATATATATCTATATATATATCTATATATCTATATACACATATACACACATACATAACATATACATATATACACATATATCTTTTATTGAAGCATTATATATGTATATACACACATATACATCTATCTTAAAGCATTATATATGTACATATATAATATTTTAAGGTTGTATAAATACATTAAAATACATAAAGTTGTATATATACACATATATACATTTATCACCATCACCACCATCACCACCACCACCATCATCATCACCATCACCATCACCATCACTATCATCATCATCATCACCATCATCACCATCATCACCATCACCATCATCATCATCACCATCACTATCACCATCACCACCACCACCATCACCATCACTATCACCATCATCACTATCACTATCATCACCATCACCATTATCATCATCATCATCATCACTATCATCACCATCACCACCACCATTATTGTCATCATCATCACCACCACCATCACCATCACTATCACCATCATCACCATTGCCATCATCATCATCATCACCATCATCACCATCATCATCATCATCATCACCATCACTATCACCATCATCACTATCACTATCATCACCATCACCACCACCATTATTGTCATCATCATCACCACCACCATCACCATCACTATCACCATCATCACCATCACCATCATCATCATCATCACCATCACTATCACCATCATCACCATCACCATCATCACCACCACCATCACCATCACTATCACCATCATCACTATCACTATCACTATCATCACCATTATCATCATCATCATCATCACCATCATCATCATCACTATCATCACCATCACCACCACCATTATTGTCATCATCATCACCACCACCATCACTATCACCATCATCACCATCACCATCATCATCATCATCACCATCATCACCATCATCATCACCATCACTATCACCATCATCACTACCACTATCATCACCATCACCATTATCATCATCATCATCATCATCACCACCATCATCACCACCATCATCACCATTACTATCACCATCATTACTATCACCATCATCACCATCACTATCACCATTATCACTATCACTATCACTATCACCATCATCACCATCATCATCATCACCATCAATCTTCACCATCATCACCATCACCACCTTGCTCTTCTCCTCTCATTGGCTGGAGTTTGGACACCAATGGTCCTGGCCCACATCGCTGTCCTGCTCTTACTTATTTATGTTGATTGCACAGATCAAGGTTATGCCAACAACCACGTCAGCCCTTCAGGGACCTTCTAATGCCAACATGGGGATTCTTCCCACACTGTCACAGATAGCAAACCTTCTATGGTTCAGTAACAGTAGCAATAACTACAATAGCGATGTCAACAATAACTAGTATTTCTAAAGCATTTTCCGAGTTTTCAAAGCAATTCGTATGCATTATTCCATTTGACAGGCCAGTCAGTCAGTCAACATTTATTAAATGCCTACTATGAGCCAGGCATTGTGCTAAACATGCAGAGGCAGCCCGGTGGTGCCATGGTGTACAGAGCAGTGGGTCTAGGGTCAGGAAAATCTGAGTTCAAATCTAGCCTCAGACACTTCCTAGTTGGGTCACCGTGGACAGGTCACTTCATCTCTGCTGCCTATGTTTCCTCATCTGTAAAATGGGGATAATAATAGCACCTACTTCTCAGGGTTGTTCTGAAGATCAAATGAGATGATAGTTGCAAAGCTCTTAACACAGAGCCTGGCACATAGTAGGTTTAGTCACTTCAGTCATGTCCGACTCTTTACCAGAGCTACTGGAGGGGTTTGCCGTTTTCTTTTCCAGATAATTTTATGGATGAGGGACTGAGACAAAGAGGGTGAAGTGACTTGCCCAAAGTCACACAGCTAATAAGTGTCTGAGGTCAAATTTGAACTCAGGAAGATGAGTCTAACTGGTTCCAAGCCCATTGCTTGATTAAAAGACAGGCAAAAGACAGTCCTTGGTCCCAAGGAGCTCACAGTCTGATTTGAGAATTACCATAACCAAAAATCCATCTCTTTACCACCTTCCAACAACTGACTGGCTGGTGAGCCTCTAAAATATTGTTAGACTGAGTGCTGGACAACAGACGTGGGATCCATCTCCAGGCTGGTCCTCGAAGCCTGCCCAGCAGTCTGGGATCTGCCAGGACTTGTGTTCCATCAGTAGCCTTTGAGAGCCCAGGATCATGTCCCTACCACAAAGCTAAATATAGTGGGGAACAGAGTGGGTGGTAAGGGAAAGGATCTGAGATCTGGAGCCAGAAAGCCTGGGTTCAAATCCTGCTTCTGCCACCTGTGTATGGCCTTGGGCAATTAACCTAAATTTTCTGGGTCTCAACTTCCACATCTGTAAAATAAAACAAAGAGAGACTGGACTAGCTAAATTCCCTTTCAACTTTAAATCTGTGGCCCCATGACACGCAGGTAGACCGTATGATAGATAGGGACATGGGCTTAGAGTCAGGGAGACTTGAGTTTGAATCCTGCCTCAGATATTCAGTAGCAGGAGCTGGTTAAAGCCTGTTCTTAAGCTGATTGTTCAGTTTTCAGCGTGAGCATTTATACCTTAGAAATGGGCCAACAGGCTTGATTTATTCTTTTGTCAATTGTCTAGACTTAAGAAAATGATGGAGAAAATGTGAATTAATGCAGGTTGTTCTTGTTTTTCGTCCTTGGTTTTGATTAAATTTTTAAAGTGTAGAATGAGAACTTGTTTTAACCCCTGAAGAGCTAGTTGTTAAACATTAACCGGCATACCACCGAGCATAACCTTGGGAAAGTCACTCTACCCTGATCAGCTTTAGTGTAAAATCCATTGTCTTACCTGATTTTTTTTTTTAGGGGAGAAGGCAGGGCAATTGGGGTTAAGTGACTTGCCCAAGGTCACACAGCTAGTAAGTGTCACGTGTCTGAGGCTGGATTTGAACTCAGGTCCTCCTGACTCCAGGGTTGGTGCTCTATTCACAGCACCACCTAGCTGCCCCATCTTACCTGATTTTTATGGAGACCCTGTGAGGGTAGCAGGGCTGTGGGGTTTAGCAGCAAGATTTTTGGATCAGAAGAGACCCAGGCTAAGAATCAGTCTCCTGACACTTGCTACCTGTGTGATCATAAACCAATTCCTTGGTTCCCTTATCTATAAAATAGGGGTACTAATTAATTCCTTGGGTACCCATCTCATGAAGCTGGTGTAGGGATCAAGTGAGATCACTGGTGGAAAATATTGTATAGAAGGCCAGATAAATGTCACCCTATTTCATAGATGAGGAAGCAGAAGACATAACTTGTCCAAGGTCATAGAATAAGAGAGTGATGGAGGGAGGCCTGTTGTCCTTGCTCCAAGGCCAGGAGGCTTTTTCAGTCAGGCCACCCTGACATGCCAGTCATTCAACAAATATTTGCTAGGCATCTACTGTAGGCATAGTGCTGGTCTAGGCTTTGGGGAAGCTTCAACGTTTAGATAAGATATGGCCCCTCCATTTGTGAGCTCCCAGACAGCACAAACATGGAGAACTCTAGTACACAGTCATGTGCTGATAAGGGCCTCGGAGAGGTGCAAACCAAGCCCTCTGTGTGGTCAGGCCACACACATTTTTTAAGCATCCCAAGGACTGTCCTAAGCACCTAGGGTATAAGTCTTTACCAGCTGGAGGCAGTCAGGGAAGACATCCTGGGGAAAGTGGTACTTGGTGTGAGGCTGCAAAAAAAAAAGAAAAAAAAGGCAGCAAGGCGCACAGAAGGAGAGCATTCCAGACATGGGAAACCCAGTAAGCAGAAGTGGAGCCCATAGAGGGCACAGCTGCTAGGAAGGAATTTGATTTCAGTGGGCAAATCAAATAAAGATAGGCAGAAATGATGCTTCTACTGAGCCCCAACTAGGTAAAAAGTGTAGCCAGAGCTCCATGGCCAGATCCAGGTGGCTCTGTCACCAGGGGGTTTTGGAGCAAGGGCACACGTCAGTGTCCACAGCTGGATGGCACAGAGTGCCCTGGACTTGTCCCCAGACCCTCTGAGACTCCATGGTGGAGTAGAGGATGGGGAAGGGCCCAGTCTCTCTGGCCAGACAACTCTCCCTGCCTCCCCTCTGCTCCTACCCTGCCTCCCAGCTGACATCAGCTGTGTTCTTGGCCTGACCTTGTGGGCACAGGAGAGCAGACCTGCACCTCTTCTAGGTGCTGTCCAATCCAAGGTCCAGCCCCACAGTGAAAAGTCAGATTTCTCAGCTCTGAGACCTCCTACTCAGTAGTTGGGATATGGATGTAGAAGCTAGCCATCACAGGGAACATAGGATTGAGGAGGGAGGAGAAGGGTCCCTTTACAAAGAAGGGTTTGAAGGGAGCAGCTTTATTTATCTCTCAACAGGTGCACATGGGCAGCTGTAATGGGAGCTGGGCTCCTTCCCCCCACCCTCAGCTGCCCCATATGTCCACCCCACTCCCTTCCCAGCTTGGGAGGAAGCTCTCCCCTGGGGAGTCAGGGGTTGGAACAAGGAGACCAGCTGCCCAGGAGCAGTCCCTGCCCTGCCTCCAGCCAGTGGGGCTGATTAAATGAGAAGAAGGGGCCAGTATCTTTGATTGGGGAGAAGGGGCCCTACATGGACCAGTCACTAAACAGGCACCATGGAGAGATCTTAATTCAAGAAAGCTCACCTTTTGTGACCTAGAAAATCATAAGATTTAGAGCTGGAAGGATCTCAGAACTCATCTAGTTCAGTCATCTCGTTAGACCCATGATGAAACCAAAAAGGCAATGTTATGGTACATATAGTGGCAGATAGGCTGAATTTCCAAATGAGAGAACATGGGTATGAATCCAGGCTCTCCCACTTCTTGGCCACGTGATCCTGGCCAAATCACTGAACTTTTCTGGACTTTGTAAAGTTAGGGGGTTGGGCTAGGTGACCTCCAAAGCTCCTTCCACTTTTCGATTCATGATCCTATGATGCTAGAGTGAGACCAGGCAGTCAGGGAACAGGGAGATTAAGGTTGTCCCAGAGGGTGGCCTTTAATGAACAGACTACCAGGGGCTTTGGTCCTCAGCACTGTTCTGCTCAGTGCTTTAATCAGTGACTTAGTGGAAGGCAAAAGTGGCCAAACCGAAAAATGAACCAGTGATGGCTAGCTGGGAGGGATAGCAAACAAGTTCTGTAATGGATTCAGGCTAGGACAGGCTCAAAAAGCCAACTTCATGAGGGCCCGATGGGGTCATGTGGCTAGGCAGCTGCTGTCACCAACAGACTTGGGAGTTTTAGTGAATTGGCAGTTCAACTAAGAAAATTGTCAGTGGCAACTAAAAAAAATGTAAGGATGGAACAATGTTTGATATCCGGGACAAAAGTTGGGGTGGTCCTGCTGTACTCAGCCATGATCCTGGAGCACTCTGGCCAGGCCTGGGCAGCATACTTTAGGAAGGACATTGATAAGCTGAATCCTTTCCAGAGGAGGGTGAAAGAGATGGTGAGGGGACCAGATGCCAGTGCCATTTGATGATAAAGTGAAAGAACTGGGAGTGTTTATTTTGGGGAACATAAGATTAGAGAGGAAGAGGGGTAGGATACTTGTCCTCAAATAGCTTACAGATTGTCGTATGGAAGAGGGATTGGACTTTTTTTTAGCTCAGCCCTAGAGTGTCCAACTGGTATCAATGTGTGGAAGTTGTAGGTCCAAAGATTTTGGTAAATATAAAAAAAAACTCTGAAACTTCCTTATAATAATATTTGTCAAAAAATGTAATGGGCTGGTCTCACAGGGTGTTTCCTGTCATTGGAGGTATTCCAGCAGATGCCAGATGACCAGTTTTCTGGATGTTTTAGCAGTGATTCCTGGGCTCATGGGGGTTCCAGTGGATGCCCTGTGTGGTCTCTTCCAGTTGTGACATCCTATGATTTTTTTGACCCTGGCTATTCTGGGGAAGGTTGTACTGGACATTCCTGAAATTTCCCACCAGAAGCCTGCCTGTGTGTTTTGTTTCTGGTGCTACCCAGAGATGATGACAGGCGGTGCCTGTTAATAGCAAGGTCCCAAAGGTCAGAAATATAGACTGTGATGGAGATGCAGATCCCCCTCCTGCACAGTGAATGTAGACATGACTGTTTCTACTTGCTTAACAAGGCAAAGGTTATCACATTTCAGCCACCTTCCCTGGCCCCCAGTATGGCCTTGCACCAAGGAAGCATTTCCTGAAACCCCATTCCCTCCCTGAGGAGGATCCTTCGGACAGTCAGCATTTTGTCAGGGCACAGCGAGGGAATATCTGGTGTCACATTCTTGCAGAAGTTCTTATTCTGGGATCTGTGTACTTTTAAAAAATATTTTGCTAACTGTATTTAAATATAATTGATTTCCTTCTCAATTCTATGCCTTGCATTTGATGCATTTAAAAATATTATTCTGAGAAAGGGCCCAGAGGCTTACCAGACACTGGCCCAGGGGTCCATGACACGCACAACATAGGGTGAGAACCCCCTGACCTAGTGGGCATGACCTGATGCCCACTGGAGATTGAGAGTAGTCCAGAGGGTGAGAGAAGGAAGCCTCCTTGGGAAGGGGTCTGTGGCCCAGGGGAGGAAACAGCCATCAGGTTCCTGTCAAGGTAGGGGTTTAGGATAAACCAATCCAATAGGGAGACAGAAATCAGAAGGAATTCTGAGCGACCATTCAAAATCTGGAAGATCAGTGCAGAGAGCATACACGCTGAAGGGGAGTGAGAAATGCAGGCAAAAGATACCTTTCCCAGCTCAGTCCAGTTTTTCTAAACCCAATCTTTGAAAGTTGCACATTTTATTGGGCCTGAAAAAGAAACATGTGTACAAATAAATAGATATAACACATATACCAAATAAATGCAAAATTAATGAGGAGTACCTAGGGCAGCATTCAAATCTGGTCTCAGACACATACTGGCCGTGTGACCCTAGGCAAGTCACTTAACTCTGCCTCAGTTTCCTCATCTGTAAAATGAGCTGGAGAAGGAAATGGCAAATCATCCCAGTATATTTGCCAAGAAAACCCTGAATGGGGTCACAAAGATTCAGACATGACTGAAAACAACTATATAACAACAAACTCTGAACCTCTGGGGGTGTTCTGATGCTAATTTCCATTCTGGCCATAGGGCTGAACAAATCTATTTTACCCTGGCTGAGTTGAACCAAGGTGGGATCTTTTCTAAGGCTCTTATAATCAGGAAAGGAAAGGGAGGTTGAGGAAAGAGAGAGAGGGAGAGGAGAGGAGAGGAGGGGAAGGGAGAGAGGGAGGAGAAGAAGAAGGAGAAGGAGAAGGAAGAGAGAAGAGAGAAGAGAAGAGAAAGATGCATCCACAGTGTCCCGAATGTTTATCCTAACATAATTCAACCTTGACCTGTCTGACAGGGCTTATGGGGCAGGACCAGCTGCGTTTGGGCTGAAAAACGAACTGCCCACATGCAGAATGCAGGCAATACGGCCAAACACCAGTTTTTCAGGACAGCAGCTTCCTCATCAGTCTCAGCATCCAACTCTTTCCATGTCTTGCCCATCCTCTGCACAGATGCCCAATTAATATTCTGACTGTCTGACAATCTCATTGCCCTACGCAGAACGTTTCAATGACTCCAGATTTCCTGTAAGATAAAATCTAAACGCTTCAGGTATTTGGGAGAGGTGGAGTGATAGAGTAGACAGAGAAACTGCCATTAGAGTTGGGGGGATCTGGGTTCAAGTTTTACCCCTGAAACATGTTGGCAGTGTCACTTAGCCCCTCAATACTCTAGACAAATCTTTTAAGACAAGGGTTCTATTCAAATCCAGCCTCAGACACTTAACACTTACTAGCCGTGTGACCTTGGGCAAGTCACTTAACCCAAATTGCCCTGCCCTCTCCCCTCCAAAGAGCAAAAAAAAAAAAAAAAAGACAAGGGTTCTTAAGCTGAGGCTCATAGATGTCCCCTGCCCCTAGGAGTGTGATGGGGAAAAATATATATATTTTCACTTACCTCTCATTGAAATTGAACATTTCCTTCAATTTTTAAAAAAAGATTTTTTTAAAAAGTTGTTCTGAGAAAGGGTCCACAGTTCTCCTTAGCCTGTCAAAGGGCTCCATGACATACAAAATTTTGAGAGCCCCAGCCGTAAGATTATAAGTTGCAGAGAAAGTCATAACTTGTACTGGTGGAGGGTCTTTCCTCACCCGGGAGTTTTCTATACCTATGAAGCCATAGTTAGAGTTCCTGCCCCTCCAGGCATCTAAAACCCTTCTCCATCTGGAGTCAGCCTGCCTTCTCAGTCTTCTTTGCTGCCCCCTGTATGGAAATATGTGGGTAACCTCTCCCTTGTTCCACTCCCCACCAGGGGCTACCTCCCATGCTGAAAATGTTCTCCCTCTAAACCTCCGCTTCTTAGAAATCTTAACTCCACTCAAGGCACTGAAGATCCATATCCTATTAGTGCCCCATCCCCGTAATTTTGAACTCACTTTGTACAAAATTGTGCAATTACTCATTTGCATGCACATCGCTTCTTACCAACTCAAAGAGGACCAGAGCTGGAAAACACTCTAGGCATCACAGGATCTAACCTGTTAACTCTGCAGAAAAGGAAACGGGGCCATGGAGGATCAATAATCCACTTAGTATCAGAGGGAGCCCTGGAATGAAGGCCCCAGGAGCTCCCTTCCAGCCTCTACACCCAGTGGGAAGCAATCAAATTAACAACCAGCTGAACTCCTGCAGGGAACTCAGCACCTACACCAAGGTGGGATGGCCAGGAAGAGTCCTGGCCCTGGGTCCAAATCACAGAGCCAGAAGGGACTTGAAAGGCCACCCAATCCTACATTGTCACTTTACAGCTGAGGAAACTGAGGCCCAGAGAGATGCAGTCACCTGCTCCACACAGGGAGTAAGAACCATGTGCAATGCAATGAGGAAAGGGGACTACAGGGAGTATAATGGAATTCTTCCTACTCACTAGATCTATCCAAAAGTAGTCTGAACTGCCTTCCCCTTGCTAAAAGTCTTCAGAAGCTGGATAGCTTATCAAAAATGGAGCCTCTGTCAGGCCCTTGTTCAGTCATTTTTCAGTCATGTCTGACTCTTTGTGACCCCATTTGGGTTTGTTTGGGTTTTTTTTGGAGGGGGGAAGGCAGGGCAATAGGGGTTAAGTGACTTGCCCAAGGTCACACGGCTAGTAAGTATTAAGTGTCTGAGGCTGGATTTGAACTCAGATCCTCCTGACTCAAAGCTATTGCTCTACTCACTGAGTCACCTAACCACCAGTTTGGGGTTTTCTTGGCTGAGATACTGGAATGATTTGCCATTTCCTTCAGTTCATTTTACAGATGGGGAAACTGAGGCAAACAGGGATAAGTGACTCGCCAAGGGTCACACAGCTAGTAAGTGTCTGAGGCCAGATTTTAACTCAGGAAGAAGAGTCTTCCATATTCCAGGCCCAGTGGTCTATCCACCTAGATACCTTGGTCAGGCAGAGGTTGGGTGAGATGGCCTCTGAGGTCCCTTCCTCTCTCTGGGAGTCTAATTCTGAGGAAAATCCTCTTTTCTATCATTGTCTCCTTTCTAAAGAGACAGTACAATTTGAGTGGGAGCTTGTGTAGGTTCTCAGTGTGGGTGTGTGAGAGTCTGGGAAGGGGAATGTCTGGGAGAATGGGTGTGGGGGTGTTTGAGAGCTTTGTGAGCATGTGAGCACAGGGAAGTGTGAGCGTGTGGGTGTGTGAACATGGTGGGTGTGAGCATCTGGCTGCTGGGACAGACACAGAATCAAGGCATTCTAGAATGTCACAGTTTGCAGAAACTCAGAGCTCGCCCAGTCAGACCAGTGACTGCTGGTGAATGTTTTACAGCCGGCTCTCCTTTCGACGGAGTCTGCATTATTTACACTTTTTCCACTACTTTCTTATAGTCTAGACAATCAACAAAATAGTAAATCAAGGGTTGATTTCTAGAATTTGCCAGTTTCCAAGGGGTAAATACTCATAATGAAAATTTTAGTTAGCTCTCCTATGCCAGTAAGAGCTGGCTCCAAAGTGCCCCTGAGCTCAACCCTGTCATCTTCCAGATGAGAAATCTGAGACCCATAGAGGTTGAGTGACTCACCTATGATCGTGAACTGTAAGTGGCCAAAGGAAAAATCATGATACTGTAAAAAGACCACCTGATCTGAAGGCAGAGGAGAAGGCCTGGCTTCCCATCCTGCCTCTGGCATCTACTATATGATCTTGGTCATGTCATTTCCCTGTAGTGGACCTTGATTCCCTCAGCTGTAAAGTGAAGGGGTTGGACTCTTAGGGGACCAACTGTTTGCTGGAGGACAAGGGATCTTACCCAGGGCCTGTGAGCTGTTCTGTGTTGAAGAGATCTCTCTCTTGGCTCTTTCTGAATCCCTCCCTACAGCTCAGCCCTGAGTTGGCTGCCAGTTGATCTCAGCAGGAGAGATTCCCTGGATTGTCCTAGCCTTGAGATCCCCATCACCAAAGAAGAGCCATGGGTCTCTATCTCTGTCTCTGTCTGTCTCTGTCTCTCCTCTCTTTCTGTCTCTCCTCTCTCTCTGTCTCTCTGTCTCTCTGTCTCTCTCTCTGTCTCTCTGTCTCTCTCTCCCTCTCTCTCTGTCTCTGTCTCCTCTGTCTCTCTGTGTCTCTGTGTCTCCTCTGTCTCTCTACCTCTGTCTCTGTCTCTCTCTCTGTCTCTCTCTCTCTGTTTCTCTCTCTGTCTCTCTCTCTCTGTCTCTCTGTCTCTCTCTCTCTGTCTCTGTCTCTGTCTCCTCTGTCTCTCTGTGTCTCCTCTGTCTCTCTACCTCTGTCTCTGTCTCTCTCTGTGTCTCTCTATTTCTCTCTCTCTGTCTCTGCCTCTGGATTGGGGCCTTCGAGCAGAGAAGTCTGGTGGTTACTGGTCTGGGATCTTGTAGACAGGACTCCAACTCAGGTCTAGGTTGGATGAGATTCTCAGTCCTTCAGCTGGGATCTGTGTTCAAATTTCAGGGAGCCTTTGAATTGATTATTTTGCTAGCTCTATTTCCATGTAATTCACTTTCTTTGTCATCCTGTATGTTTTATTTGTTGTATTTAAAAACATGATTCTGAGAAAGGGTTCGTATGTTTCACCAGACTGCCCCGGGGCCATCAGATGGTCCTTCCCAGGGCTGAGTTTTCAGAATTCTGCGACCAAGTGATTTAATCAGCCCTGGGAAATCTCTTTACAGGACCTGGTAATAATAACAACAAGAGCTAGCATTTATTCAGTACTTTGCAAATATTATCTCACTGATCCTCACGACACCTCTGGGAGACAGGCTGTGTTATTGTCTCCATTGTACAGATGGGGAAACTGAGGCAAGCAGCGGCTAAGTGATTTGCCTAATCTCACACAAGTAATAGGGATCTAATGCTGGATTTGAACTCAGGTCTTCGGGAATCCAGGTCCAATGCTATTTACTGAGCCATTTAGCATTCCCTAGCCCCTTGCCCCAGACGATTGCCCTCAGTGCTGGAAATGGACTGTCCTAACTTTCAGCCACCACTGACTCCCTTTCCAACACACTCTCACCCCCCCCCACACATGCACACACACACATATGCACACACACACACGCACACACGCACTTACACATGCACGCACACACGCACACACGTACACACATGCACACACACACACACACGTACATACACATACACTCACCCTCACGGAGCTGCATGTAACTCACCCTTCTAGCTTCCCATATAGGAAGAAGCTCAAGAACGGTCGCTCCACTCCCATTTTTAATTCTCTCTCCTCTCTCCCACCTGAAGCCCCACCCTGCCTCCCTGACTGTGGGCTGGTGGACCTATGACTTTGGGAGGTGGGGGTCTGAGGGAGTTTGAGCTGCCCAGTTCTGCCCGGTTCTTTCTTTTCTTTCTTCTGGACTCATTTCCAAGGAGAATTACTCCTGATCTTATTAGATGGGCACTAGAATCGCAGACTCTCAGAGCTGGAAGAAGTATCCAGAGTTATTTGATCTAACCTTCCCCTCAGTAGGAATTCTCTTGATAAAACCCCCAGCTTCTGCTTGAATATGTCCAGTGATGGGGAACTCACTACCTCCCAAAGCAGACCACTGGACTTTCAAACAGCTCTCATCGCTGGACCAAGGAGGCTCTGTTGGTGCTGACTATCAGTCACCCACCTGAACAGCTCTACTGGTAGTGACCCTCCCCTTGTCTCTGTATTTTTACAGAGCCCATTTGGGGTAGTGGGGCAGGGAGAAGAGGGCAGGCCTTTTTCCTCAGCAAAGCTGGAATCAAGAGTAGGGCCTGGAATCAGGAAGACCTGAGTTCAAATGTGACCTCAGACAAATCTTGACCCTGGGCAAGTCACTTAACCTCTGTCTACCTAGTTTCCTCAGCTTAAAATGGGGATGACAATCGCGCCTGCCTCCCAGGGTTGTTGGGAGTATCAAGGAGACAGTAATTACAAATTAAGTCCTCTGTAAATGTCAGCTGTTGCTTGATGTTATTGTTAATACTGTTATCATTAAAATGAGAATAATAGTAGCCCCCGCCTCCCCGGGTTATTGGGAGGGTCTAATGAAACACCGTTTGGAAAGTACTTAGCAGGTGCCTGGTACCCAGCAGGTACTTAATTAAAGCTCATTTCTGCTCTTTATCTCCTTCCCATCCCTGAGAGCTCCACCCCCCATCTGAAGCCTCCAGCCCTCCCCGTTGAACCCCCAGCCCACCCCCTGGTCTCAGAGTCATTCCCATCTTGTGCCCAATCAGTGCGAGGGCTCTGTAAGGCCCAAAGGCTGCTGGGGGCCGGGATCTGGCTCAGGGAGACAACCATGGGGAAGAAAGGGGCTGACTTATTATTGGGCCAAAAGAAAAAGCCCTAAGACATCATTTGCCTATATACAATCATCCTTCTAACAGCCCTGCAACCCCCAAGAAGGACAGTGTGGTCTAATAGATAAAGCCAGGAACCAGGAGATCTGGATTTGAATCCTGCCCCTACATTTACTAGCGATGTGACCTGGGCATTGAAGTCTCTGGGCTGCAGCTTCCTCATCCATAAAATGATGGAGTAAAGCTGGAGAATGTCTGAAGTCTCTACACATAAATGCACAACTCCTTGGGGTGTCCTGGATTTTGATGTAACCTGAGTTTATTGGTACGAAGGGAAGGGCTTACATGGAGTGTGAGCTAATCTGGCCAGCTAGCCTGCAGTGTGGAAGGATCACCCCCCACCCCCTGCTCCCCACCACCACTTCCAGGGCTGGATCAGAACCCCCTACTGAACACCTCCCCCTCCCTCTCCCCTCCCCTCTCCCTGCACCCTCTTCCCCCATGTCCTGTTCTGTTGGAGGGCTGTGTGGTGTCAGGACTGGGGAGAATGTTTCACTGTCTATAAATACTTAGCTAAGTCAAGAAGTAGGTTATAAATAGGGCTCTGGGGGCTTGTGTCGCTTCCAGGAAAATTCTCTGCTCTTTGGTACTGGGGAGAGGTGGGGCCTACCTCCAACCTCCAACCTCCAACCAGTGGCCAAAACCAAACCAGGCATGGAAATCACAGAACCCCAGAACTGGAAAGAGGAACTTGGTGATTCTTCGTTCCCATCTAGAATTAACAAAACCCCCCTTTATGTGATTCCTGATGAACGGTCATCCAGCCTCCACTAGCATACCTCCAGGGAGGGCAGCTCACTACCTTCGGAGTCAGCAGAGTTCCATCTTGGGGCGGCTGTCATTGTTAGGAGTCTTTTCCATAACTTGAGCCAATATCTACCTCCGAACTCTCTATCTGTTAAGGAGAGTCTGGTCCCTGTGGTTTCAATGGGCTGGGTTTTCTGAGGGAAGGACACTGGACTCAGAATCAGAGGTCACAGGTTCAAGTCCATACTCTGATGAAGGAATCTTGACAAGCTGCGTCACTTTGGGGCTCTGCTTCCACTTCTATAAAACAAGTGACTTCAGAAACGCCTTCCAGACCCAGACCCATGATTCCATGATTGATTCTTCTTCCCTCCTTTCCACACCAGTGGCCTCCATCTTGGTTCAGGCCCAGTGGTCTGCTGAGTTATGGCCCAGAAGGATGGCCTTGTGGCCTCCAAAGCGGTCCTACTGTGGGTCATGGTGGGACATTTCAGAAGAAGAGAGAGAAGAGATGAGCTCCCCAACATTAACAGAGCCCCTCCCTACAGACAAAAGGGAACAAGGAGCTAGGGTGGTGAGGAGAGCCACAGAAAGGATGAGAGAGAATTCAGCAGGACTCAGCCGCTGATTAAGTGGGGGAGAATATCTGTTTAAAGGAGAAGGGAGGCCAGGGGTATGCTGGGGCCAGCTCAAGCGGCTAGACCCAATTGTTAAATTTTCAGTGTGAGACCTTACACCTCTGATATGTCACAAATGCTACAAGTCAGGTCTTGCTGAATTGTTTTGTTGATTGTCTATGCTTAGGAAGTATAGAGAAAATGTCAATGATGAGGTTTGTTCTTCTGCCTTTCCCCCTCCTCCAACTGGCTGTTAAACATTGACCAGCACAAGAAGGGTCAAATTCTAAGTCCTTACTTTCAATTTGTGTAAATAATTAGTGGTACCTGCTGGGGTCTTTGCTAAATGATGAAGACAGTTGGATTGCATGGGTCAGTGGATGTCCGGATCTCTGATCTCAGTGGGCGACCTGTTACAGTGGAAGGATCCCCAGTTCTGGAGACAAAAGGTTGCTGTTTAGTGGTGTCTGACTCTCTGTGACCCCTTTTGGGGTTTTCTTGTTAAAGATACTAGAAGGGTTTTGACATTTTCTTCTCCAGTTCATTTTACAGATGAGGAAATTGAGGCAAACAGGGTCATGTGACTTGCCCAGGCTCACATAGCCAGTAAGTGTCTGAGGCCATATTTGAACTTGGGAAGATGAGTCTTCCTGACTCCAGGCTTGGCGCTCTCTCCCCTGTACTACCAGCTGTCGAGTCAAAAACACAAAAGATTCAAATCCCAGCTCTAACTCTTACCACATAGGTGATCTTGGGCAAATCATGTAGCCTCTCTGGGTTTTAGATGGCCTCTAATGTCCTTTCTGGCTCTAGAACTATGTTCCCAATGTATCTGCTGAAAAAGGCTAGAAACTAGGTGGCATCTGATAACCTGGTTTGGGCAAGAGGCCCGTGGGATGTTCAGAGGTTGGACTGGTGGCGATGGGGAGGCAGCCTCATCCCGGGGTGGCCAGGGTGTGAGGTTACAGGGTGGGAGGGCAGTAGAATGGGACATAGGGTCTTAGGGGTCCAACCATGAAAGAGGCTAGCCATCTAAAAGGCTGGGAGGTATAAATATGAGAGGTTATGAGGATGGGAGGTCAAGAAGGAGAATCAGACTTTCTACAATATCCATGACAAGTAGTCATCTATTGTCTGCTTGATAACAGAACTGGCTACTGTCTCCTATCTGTAAGCCCTGGACTCACTTACCCTCCTGGGCACTTCCTTAAGAAAGTTCTAACAGAAAATGAAAGGGCCTAAGAGAGAGATTCAGAGACAGAGACAGTCAGGGAGTAGAAATTACAGAACCCTGGTCACAGATTCATAGAATCTCTGAATTGGAAGGTACCTCCAAAGTCATCTGGGTTAGCCCATACCTGAGCAGGAATCCCATCCCAACAAGTGAACTGCTTGAATATCTCCAGTAACGGGGAACTCATTACTTCTCAAAAGAGTTCTTTTCATCATCCAACAGTAACAATTCTTAGGAAGTCCTTCCTTGTATGGACTGAAAACCTCCTCAAAACTTCCATCCATCAACCTAATTTTCCTCATTTGAAAAATGGGTATTTAGGTACCTAGTACCTAAGAATAAGTACCTAACTCACAGGGTTATCAAATGAGATAATATACGGAAAGAGCTTTGTAAATCTTAAAGTGCTGTGTAAATGCTCACTAATGTTATTATTGTATTACTAATCTTACCCATGCCCACTGGGGCAGAGCAGAATAAATCTTTTTGTTTGGGGGGATTGCTTTTTGGAAGGGGGAGGGCAGGGCAGTTGGGGTTAAATGACTTGCCCAAGGTCACATGGCTAGTATGTGTTAAGCATCTGAGGCCATATTTGAATTCAGGTCCTCCTGATTCCAGGGCAGGTGCTGTATTCATTGCACCTGGCAGAACAGCCTCCCTGAGCAGAATAAATCTTAACTTAAGAATGGGAAACCAAAGATCTGAATAAAGCATGTCAGATGACTCTTAACTAAAAAATTGACCCTGTGGCCTTCTGAATGTGTCAGACATCTTATGTTGAGAGGATCTCAGGTGTACATCCCATCTTTGGAAGGTAACCAACCATGTAGTTGACCAGTGGGCTAAGAAAAATGGAAACCCAATGGTCCCAAGTATACTTTGGCAGTATGAGAGGGTATCACCTTCTCTCTGCCACCACCCCCAGCTCCCCACAGTGGCTGATGCCTCTCAGGGCAGCTCAATCAGCAGCTGGCTTGCCATTCTCTGGATGCTTCTCAAGTTTCCTGCCTGAACCTGGTCTGCTGTTTACTTAACAGAATCTGATTCTCTAAGCACCCACCCCTCCCATGCCAGACCCCTTGGTATAGCTACAGACCCCTTACTCTGGCTAATGTTGGCCTTCATGTGCTCAGGCTGGGGTGGGGGTGTAGGTTAGCAGTATCCCAAGGAGATTGGCACATTCTTTCCTTTTTTTTTTGTCTTTTTTTTTGCACTTAATAGTATTTTCTTTCCAATTACATGTAAAGATAGTTTTCAACATTCATTTTGGAGATCAGTGGATAAAACTCATGGATAAAAATCTACTTCTAGACAATCCATCTTTGCTAAGCAAAATGGCCAGTTTTGACTCCCTGCTCACCTCCCCCTGCTGCTCACCAAGGTCATGCTCTGGGAAGGGCAAACTCTATCATATTTGAACCTCATTGCAAACATGTCTGGGAAAGGAAACCTGCTGAGACAAACTGTGTCTTACCACCAGCCCCCCAAATTGTGATGGATGGAGGGCTTAGGATAACCAACTAAGGCTGGGTGTGCCCCAGTGCCCTCCCTATCCCAAACTGTGTTGGGAGCTTGGATTCCCTAAAAAATTCCATCTCCACACCCTCCATTGCAATGAGTGGGAGACTGAGGGCAAGACTGATTAAATGGATCTCTCAGTGTAGCATAAGAAATTGGGTAATGGGATCATGCCAAGGCAGTATAGTGTGATACAAGAGTGCTTGAATTGGGCCTGGGTTCCAGTTTCAGCACTGTCCATTCATTCACTCATTCACTCATTCATTCATTCATTCATTCATCTAGGCAACACGGTATAGTGCAAAGAACACTGGATTTGAATCCAGAGGGTCGAGAATCAGATCCTGGCTCTGTCAGTTAATACCAATTGGACTTTGGGCGACTCATTTGACTTTGCTGTCTGACTGTTCCTTCATGTATGAGATGGGAAGATCAGACTAGATACCCTAATTTCCCAAGGCCCATTCAGCTCGAAATCCATGGTCCAAAGCCCAGTGTTAGTGGGGAAGGGCTGGAGAGGGGACGTGCGATGGTAGGAAGCCCGCTGAATTTTGAGTCAGGGCACTCAGGTTCAGCTCTTGACTCTGCTTATAATTTTGGGGCAATCACTTCTGCCTCTCTGGGCCTCAGTTTCCTCATCTGTAAAATGAAGGTGTTAGAGCAGATGGGGCAGCTAGGCAGTGCAATGGATAGAATGCTAGGCCTACAGTCAAAAAGTCTCATTTTCCTGAGTTTAAATCTGGCCTCAGACATTTCCTAGCTGTGTGACCCTGGGCAAGTCACTTAACCCTGTTTGTCTCAGTTTCCTCATCTGTCAAATGAGCTGGAGAAGGAAATCGCAAACCCCTCCAAGAAAACTCCAAATGGGGGCGTGAAGAGTGAGACAGGACTGAAATGACACAGCAACAAAAACAGAGTAGACAGGGGTTATAACCGGTCCTTGCGCCATGGACCCTCTGACAGTGTCTGGTGAAGCTGTAGGCCCCTTCTCAGAATCAGGCTTTTAAAAGCATAAAACCAACTCTAAAGGAAACCAGAGGTTAATGAAAAGATGATGTCATGTTTTTTCCCATCTGAGTTCACAGACCCCTTGAAATCTCTCCATAGACCACTTGGTCCCTGATTAAGAAACCCTGGCCTAGGTGGTCTCCAAGGCTCTTTCCAGGAAACTCGCGGGGAAACGTCTCTCCTTGAGCCCACACCTAGGCCAGCTCCAGCCCAGAAGCCCCTCTAACTGGACCCCCCCTCATTTTCTCATTGTCACCTCCCCCCTCCCATCCCTGCCCTCAGCAAAGTGGGAGGAGACTGGAGGACTTCGCTCCTCCCATAACAGCCGCTGGGCTCTTGTGGAGGGTCTGCCAAAGGTCAGTACAAGGGAGATCCCTGACGAGCAGAGACAGGTGCCTGGCAGGGGGCAGGAGGAAGGCGCCAGCTTGCCGGCTGTGAGGGCCACATTGGCACGACACTGAGGGTCTCAGCTTTCTTGTCTTGTGTCTTCTCAGGCCTTCATTGGGGAGGACACTCACACAGGGAGAGGATGAACCGGCAAATTGTGGGGGTCAGGGAGCCGTTAAACCCAGCAGGGAACTGGATGTAGTGGCCAGGGTACAAGAAGAAGGCAGAAAATGGGCAGGAATGACAGCAGGAAGAATTAGAATTAGACATTCAGAAAACCTTCTAGGAGTGGGGTCTTCTATCTGGCGTTCCAGGCCCTCCCTAATCTGGCACTGTCCTCCATGGTGTGCTGGCAGATGTTGAACGACTAATCTCAGCATTATGAATATGTTTTCCGTTGCTTTCTTCAATCCAGACAATCAACAAAATAATAAATCAAGTCCCGAATTGTAGCATCTGCTGATTTCTGAGGTTTAGATTTTTTAGGCCCCCACTGAAAATTTAATAACCATTTCTCATAAGCCTGTTCAAGCTTCTTCTGGCAGACCCCTGCTGCCCTCCCCTTGCAGACTGATTGGATATTCCTCATAGCCAAACCATGTTCCAGTGGAACTGGACATCCATTTGCCACACCTTCCCTTCTCCCAGAACATGCCCTTTGCTCTCCAACCTCCATGCCAAAGCCTGTGCCTGCCAGGGGCTCCCTTCTCCTCTTCAGTACCCTTTCTATGTATGCATTACAACAGAACTCAGATGCTGCCCCTGCACAAAGCCTTCTCTGTAGGAAGAGGCCTTTGTCCTCTCACGACTGCCCCACCTCATCCTTCTGACTCTTTTCCAATGAACTTCTCATAGAATGTAGGGATTGTGCCTCCTGTGAGCTTTGTGTCTTAGCACACAGTAGGCACTTAATAATTAGGGTCATAGATCTAGAGCTGGACGGGGACTTAGATGTCCTCTTGTTGAGTCTTCTCATTTCACAACTGAAGAAACGAGGGAGGTTGAACCATCTGACAAAGTCACACTAACTTTAAGTGGTAGAGCTACGATTCCATCCTGGGTCACCTGGTTTCAAATCCAGTGTTCCTTTAGCTGAATGAATGAATGAATAAATAAATGAATGAATGAATAAGCATCTATTGAGTCCTTATCATGTAACAGAAGCTCTTTAAAGTCGAGCTCATCATCCATCTCTACAGCAGGCTGGGCCCTCTGCTGCCATGATCCTGGCAGAGCCGTGAAGCCTCAAGCTGAGCGCCTGGAACTTTGAAGCCCCCCCAACCCCCCAACAGTGTGGCCCTGAGGGCAGATTTGGAGGCCTGAGCCTTCCTAGGCAAGAGTGGGACTGGGCCAAGGCGAGGGTCAGGAAGAGAGCTGCTCCCTGACCCACCACGAGTCCCCTGGGAAGCTCCAGGCCCCCTGCGGGCCCCAGGACCCCTCTGAAGGTCTTGCCTGGGCTGGTTTTGGCACTGGGGCTGGGGAGAGGGCTGGAGTCGGGTGTTTTATTGGCGTGGTCAATAGTGGAGATGCCTGGGCTTTTCAGGAGCAGTGACAGCTTTGGGGCATGATGGCCCAGGGACAGGTGACACGGCTAGAGGGACTTTATGTACAGGGTCTCTGGGGACTTGCCATTTCATCTAGAGACTGGCACTGATGGCTCATCACAGGGGCCGTCACCAGGGGCTGGTCCCCAAGCCGAAATTTGTGGAATCACAGAAGTCTGGAGCTAGAACGCTTCTTAGAGATCCTAAGAAGCCAGTGTCTGCATGACCCTGGGCAAGTCATATCCCCTCTGTCTGCCTCAGTTCCTCATGTATAAAATGGTGATAATAGTACCTGTCATCAAGGGTTGTTGTGACGATCAAATGAGGTGATATTTGTAAAGTGCTGTGCAGACATTAAAGCCTTATATAAAGACCATTTTTATTTATTGTGACTGCCTCAGCTGGTCTGGAGATCAGGCCCCCGGTTCTAGCACCACGTCTAATATGCTGTGTGACTTTGGACAAATTATTTCACCTCTCTGGGCTTTAGCTTCATTGTTTATAAAATGGAGTAGATAATAAAGATTTTGCTAGTTAAAGGTTCTGTGATTGCACAATCACTCCCTGTGACGTCTATTGTCTTGGAGCTGAACTTTCGGAAGTTGGTATCCCACGGAATAACACTAGGGAACCAGGTTTGAGGTAGGTAGGGGGCAGGAGTGTGCTGGGACTGTCTCTTACTGAGTTAAATTTTCAGCGTAAGCATTTACTCTTCAGAAATCCTCAAATGCTACAAATCAGGGCTAGATTTACTGTTGCATCGGTCGTCCAGACTTAAGAACGTGATGGAGAAAATGTTAACAATTCTGATTGAACTTAAAAGTGGGGGTGAAAAAGTTGTTCCCCTTGGAAAGCTGGTTGTTAAACATTCATCAGCAAGCCCCTTGGAGAGCTGGCTGTTAAACATTTATCAGCAAACCCCTTGGAGAGCTGGTTGCTGAGGGAAGGGAGAGGAAGGAGGCCTGGACACAGCTCTACTTCTCTCTTCCCAAAGAATCACAGACCACTGGACTTGAAGGTTCCTAGGTGGATTGAATACAATCTTGATTATCTTCCCATCACCCCCATCCCTGACTGGTGAAGAATACCAGCCCCTCCCTTGGTTCTTTCCAGACCACCCATTCCAAGACCCCTCTCACCTTCTCCCTCCTTCTGTTCCCCCAGATCACTCCCGGCAGCAAGGCAGCCCAGTCTCAGCTCAGCCAGGGGGACCTTGTGGTAGCCATTGATGGTGTGAACACGGATACCATGACCCACCTGGAGGCCCAGAACAAGATCAAGTCAGCCAGCTACAACCTGAGCCTCACCCTGCAGAAGTAAGTGGGAGCCCGTGCAGGTGGGGGGACAAGGCTGGGGCCTGGGTGTGGGGAGAGGGACCTGAGGAGCAGGACATGGGGAGGGAGACCTGGGGGGGCACATGAGGAGGGTGACAAGATCACCCAAGCAGTAAGTGATTGAGGCTGGATTTGAACCCAGGTCCTATGGCTCCAAAGCTAGTGTTCTTTTTTACCGTACCCTCCTGACTCTGGTTATAGGGATGGCATAGAAAGGACCTGTGATTTTAAGGGTGTAGGTTGAGGAAGTCCCCTCTCCTGGTGAAGGGTGGGCCCTCTGTGCCCTCATGGCCTTAGAGAGATGCCAGGCATGCTGAAGGGGCACAGAACTGCCTTTGTCAGACAGTGTGGGACAGTGGAGGGAGAGGCAGCCCCCAAACTAGGAGGGCCACTAATTCTAAGTGACAGTCATCACAACAATGTGAGTCCCTTTATCTGTGCCTGATGGATCCCTCCCCAGCTGTCTGTCTGCTCTCTAACACCAGCTCACACTCTCAATGTCTGCCTCCCAGGACAGAAGGCCCTGCAGGACTGTAGGTCACAGAGGTGGCAAGAGGCCCAGATCCTGCCACATCTTGGACACTGGCACCTCCGGGCAGCCAGCAGGCCCTGAAAAAGGGAGGACATACCAAAGGCAGGCCAGGCCAAGCAGGAGCCTCAGGGAGAGCAGACAGATCCTGGGCCAGGCCAAGTCAGAGTCCACCGAGGGATCCCAACCCAGAGTCTGCAGCAGGGGGATGAGCCTAGCAAGGGCCCAGGAAACACAGGACAAGTGACAGCAGGAGGCATTGGGGGAGGATGCCCTTATCAGGGAGAGACACCAGTCAAGAGAACACTCTTTTCTGGCAGTGCCACGGTGGTTACTGGTGTCCTTACTGTTGTTTTCCACTTGTGTGGGCTTGGAAAGTGTGAGGCATCCACCCCCTCCCTACCAGCCCCCCGGCCTTTCACACTGTCTCCAGAAACTTCCCTTTCTGTGAGAGCCCACTGAGAAGATTCTGTTCCTAGGTCCCTAGCCCCCCCTCCAGAAGCAGACCTGCCTCAAAAATAGGCCCCAGACCGCAGGTGTATGGTCAGGAAACATGGCAGAGGACGTCTGATGGCCCCCATCTCTCTTCCAAAGTCATCCCAATCCCCAGTTCCTGTAAGGAAGTCCTCTTACTGGTATAGCAAGAAAAGCACTGAATTTGGAGATAGAGGACCTGAATTCAAATCCTGACTGTACTCCTTACTACCTCTATAACCTTGAGCAAATCACTTCTCTGGGCCCCACTTTTCCTCGTCCGTGAAATGAAGGGGTTAGATTAAGTGAACTCTACTCCGTTCAAGCTATAGCTACTATGAACCTAGGCAGAAAGAATATGGAATGAATCAATCAACGAAAAAGCACTTATTGTGTCTACTGTGCTTGGTGCAGTGCCTGGTGTCTGGCACGCAGTAGGTGTTTGATAAACATTTATTGACTGACTATGCCAGGGATTGTGTCGCCCTCAAGGGGGTTGGGAGTGGGGTGGGGGGAGAGACAACTTGCCCACACACAAGTATATATGCGAGTACAAAACAGAACCCAGATGACTCTTCTTCAGATTCTTTCTCTGATGGCCTCCTAGCACCCAGATGAGACAGGGATGGTGGCCCCTATCTATTCCTTTGCTGTGCAGTCACTCCCTGGTTTTGAGGTTGTGCACCACTTCTGAGTTCACTGTGGTCACTCCTTCCCCTTTCTTAATGTGCCTCCTCCCTTCCACATACACAGCATGGCACACTGGGCCAAAGCAAAGGTTGGGGGTCTGTTTTATTATGTACAATAGTTATCAAGTAACTAAGAGGAAAATAAAATAAGTCAAAACAAATGAAGCAACGCCTAGAACATATAGTACGGTGGAGACTTTGTAAGACAATGAAAAGAGCCGTGGCATCAAAGGAACTGGGTTCAGATTCTGCCTCTGAGATTTCCTACCTGTGTGACTTGGGCAAGTCACTGAACCTCCCTGGGCCTCAGTTTCCTCTACCACAAAATGAGGGGGCTGGATCAGGTGGCCTCTTATCCATTCCTCCCAGCTCCGGATCCGTGATACAAGACATAAACTCCTTCACGGAAGTAGCCAACTAGGTGGTGCGGTGGTTAGCGCGTTAAACCTGGAGGTAGGGAGTCCTGAGTTCAAATCTGGCTTCAGAGACTCACTAGCTGTATGACCCTGGGCAAGTCATATAACTTTTGTCTGCCTCAGTTTCCACAATTGTAAAATGGGGATAATAACAGAGCTTATTTCACAGGGTTGATGTGAGAATCAAATGAAATACTTGTAAAGTGTTTGTACACTTAAATGTACTATATAAATGCCAGTTACTACTACTACTACTATTACTACCACCACTACTACCACCACTACTACCACTACTACTACTACTATTACCACTACTACCACTACTACTACCACTACTACTACTACTATTACTACTACTACTACTACCACTACTACTACCACTACTACTACTACTATTACCACTACTACCACTACTACTACCACTACTACTACCACTACTACTACTACTATTACCACTACTACCACTACTACTACCACTACTACTACCACTACTACTACCACCACTACTACTACTACTACTACTACTACTATTACTACTACTACTACTACCACTACTACTACTACCACTACTACCACTACTACTACTACTACTATTACTACTACTACTACTACTATTAAACAGACAGAATACAATCATCTGAAGTAATATGCCTTAAAGAAGCCTTACTATGTCATACAAATTGAGGTTGGTGTATACTCTGGGAGTAGTCTATAAGTTCGGAGTGAGGAATCCAGACAAGGGCAAGGGTTCCACAGGAGACAGAAGATTTCAGACCAGTTTAATTCAATTTGACAAATATCTATAAAGTATTTCTAGGCATTCGTGGAGGGTCCCTGCCTTCAAAGCTCAGGAGGAGGTCAGGAGACCATCCCTGCACACCTGTATCTTACATATACGTAAATCAATATGGCACAAGGTAGAATGTGAAAGGGGGAAAGAGGAGATCTAGATGGAGTTCTATAAAAAAATCTATGACCATTTCGTCCAGTAGTTGACCCAAATCCAGATCCCAGCTCTGCTTCCTTGTGGGCCCTTGGGCAGGTGACTCACCTTTCCAAGTCTCAGGTTCCTTCGCTATTAAAGGAAGGGGGCAGGGTGGACTAAATGAGCTCTCAGGGCCTATCCACCTCTAATCTTATGATCATCCCATGACCCTCCACCAGAGATGCCACCAGGGCAAGAGGCCTGGATGTGGCTTGGGAGGGATTCATGCCACCAGCAGTGTGAGAAGGAGGAGGTTTTCTGTCCTCTCTATTCAAAATGCTGATGGGAAGCAGATGGGGAAGAGAGCAGAGCACTCCCTTAGGGAGACAGCCCTGGGTCTCCCCTGGGAAGACCCACCTGGCACCGTCTGCCTTTTCCCTCCATTGGCTGTGGCTCAGAGCTCTTCCCTGTGGTAGAGAACTGTGTGGGCTGAGCAACATGTGTTCATTAGTCCTTTCTTCCCCATAGACTAAGAAAGGTCCTCGAGGCTAATGTGGCATCCTAGCCATGGCACACCAGAGAGGAGCTTTCTAGTTGAAAACACATTTTCTCCCAGACCTCCCACATAGTCCTAGCCTGGCTGAGTCTGGACCATTGCTCTAACGGAGGCTTGGATGCTGGCCCCAGACCCATCCCAAGCGAGGCCCCTCTTGGAGATAAAAACACCAGAGGTACTACCCAGGTTGGCAACGACCTCCAAGCTCTTAGAGCCCAGCCCTTCCTCAGCCCTTCTGGATTCCTTACTACCACAAGTTATTCCCAGAGGTGGAACTCATTTTCTGTAGGCACAGAGGTCTCATTAGGACACAGAAGTCTTGGAAATAGTTGAAAACAATAAAACACTCCATTGTCACCATAGCCTCCTCCCTGAGCACAGCACCAAGGCCCCAGACTTCACCCCATTTAATTTCTGGCCATTCTGGGAAGAGGGAATGGCGTCCTCAGATTGTGCCTCTTGAGATGCTCAGAGAGGTCAGGGGAGTTGCCCAGGGTCACACAGCAAGCCAGTGGGGGTCCATGAAAGTACAGCCTTCTTGAGAGAGTTCTCATCTAGATCAACGGCCCCTGCACCAGTGGCTGTTTAAGCTGCCTTTTGTGTGGTAAGATGACTCAGCTGTTTTCTTGTTGAATTGACTCTATTTCCCCCTAAGGAGTGGACAGAGAGCCTAAAGGAGTTATGCCTATGACCTCATAAAGTCTGTCACCAAAGAAGGCTCAGTGACCTAGATTAGGAGGTACCCAGACTAGGATCCACTTCACCCACTTCGCCCAGCTTGGACAAAGCTACATGTTGAGACTCTGGAATGGAAACAGCTCTCTGAACATAGAGCAAAGGAGTTTCCTGGGTGCAGAACTACAATGCATAGTCCCACCATCCCTGTAAGCCATATCCAGGGGGTCCCAGAGGATCCTAGGAAGGTCACAGACAAATCTAGGCGGGGAATGGAACTTATGGCCTCGTTATTCTTGCTGTTCAGTTGTTTCAGTCGTATCTGATTCTCTGTGACCCATTTTGGGGGTTTCTTGGCAAAGATACTGTAGGGGTTTGTCATTTCCTTCTCCAGATCATTTTACTGATGAGGTAACTGAGGCAAACAGAGTTCAGTGACCTGCCCAAGGTCACACAGCTAGTAAGTATCTAAGGCCGGATTTGAGCTCAGAAAGATGAGTCTTCTTGACTATCCATTGTACCATCTAGCTGCTACTACACTACCTTACTGTTCAGTCCCAGTAAAACCAGACATCCTGGATATCTGGACAGATGGCAGACCTCTCAGACTAATGGAAGGGCCCTCAGAGGTCATCTAGTCCAACCATGGCAGACCAAGAGTTCCCTCTCCCTCTCCTGACAAGTACTACCCAGCCCCTCCACAAAACCTCCCATGAGGGGAACCTTCCTTTATAACATGGATAGCATTCCCAGGGTACATGGCCCTAGCTGGGGCTCTATTTTTCCTACCTCTTGATAAGGCTTCTTTCTCCCTTGGTACTGCCAGACAGACCAGGTCAGCAGAATGAGGGGCTTCAGGCAATCCTGGAATCATGCACAACAGGGAAAATCAGGCCCCATTGACAGAGAGGACCCATGTGCTCTCCTCTTCTGATCCCTTGGCCTTAGAAATAGGGGTCCTGGGTCACCCAAGGACACTCAGGTAGATGTGAAGATTCTCGCGTAGACTTGAAAGCCTGTCTCCTCAATACTTGTAGGCAGACATGCAGATATACTCCTCCTTATCCAAGGTCACACAGTTTACAAGACCAGGATTCACACTCAGATTTTTCATCGTACTCAGCGTATAATGGAAAGAGTCCTAGATCCGGAGCCAGAAAAACTGTAATCTCATTAGTAAACTCACTAATTCTGTGACTGTAGGCTAACTCATCTCTCTGAGACTCAGTTTCCTTATCTGTAAACGGGGATAATAACAGCTGTAGGGCCTGCCTGACAGAGCTCCATTGAGATGTCAGCAAAGTCCTTTACGAGCCTTAAAACACTCTATAAATGTCAGTTCTTATCAGGATGAAGTTTCCAGGAGCCCCTGTCCAAGGTGGACAGGAGATGGTCAGGAAGCCAAGCAGATGCTTGGTCAGTACCCTTTGACGGGGACAGCCAGGAGGAGCAGATGAGACAAGCCTCCACAGCCAGCATTCCTTCTTTTGCATAGGCAAGAAAACCTGAGATTATTTAGCAGCAGAGAAAAGGAGAGGCCAGTCAGCGGACCCAGAGCCCATACCCCGTCTCCTTAACAAGAGAGCATTTTATTCCTTTTAGTGAGTGTACCATCCCCTCCTCCCCTTTTTACCCCTGAATATGGTCTCCTTTCCAGCTTGAAATGAGACTCCAGCCATTACATTCTGTCACCATGCCCAGGTCAAGCTGACCTGCTCATCTGTCCTCAAACCCCAACCCTACTGGTCTTCTTTGTAATGACATGGTGTGATCTGGGAAATTCCCACCTTCTCATTTTCTCCCTAAATTTCATAATAACAACAGTAACAACAACAGTGAGGCCAGGAATTAGACCTGGAATCTTCCAGATGAGAATGTTCCCTCTACCAGTGCACAGACTGGCATTCTCTCTTGAATTTATCTTTTTAGATAATTGTCGAGAACACTGGTGTTCAACTCAAATGGAGCCACTACTCATACATAAGGGTCCCTTTCAAGTCACACATAGACTTAGAAAACCATCCATTCTACTGTATTTTTGTTAACTATTTCCCAATTACATTTTATTCTGGTTGGGGCAGACCTCTGCTCTAGAGCACTTAGAAGCTAAGTGACTTACCTAGAGTCATAGGGCTGGTACATGCCAGAGGTGAGATTCCCAGGCTGATTGTACACTACAGCTTCTCTTCTTTCTTATTATTGTTGCTCTTGTTATTAAGAATAATAACAAGAATAATACCAGCTGACATTAATATGACATTAAACATCCTTCGAGTTCCTTCCTTTTATAAGGAATGGTTCTCCCCAAGGGGACTGCAGGAGGAGGGACACATTTGGAAATGAAGTTGGTATAAAACAGAAGAACTCAACAAAAATGTAATTAAATTTAAGAACTGAAGAGTTTTGGGGGCATTTTGGGGCATGGACAATGTGGGAATCTGTTTTGCTTGAGTACGCATATTTGTTGCAAGAGTTTTTTTTTTAATTAAAGGGGGTCAGGAGTGAGAGAAAGTAAATGAATATTAATTGAAAAAGAAAAGTACTGGGTCAGAGTGTTCTGGGGAGGTGGGGTGAGGCTGGGGAAATGATCTGGACTGCTTTGGGCTCTTCATGGAAGAATTGATCCCACTGTAACCTGTTTCTGGTTGTCCCCAGGTCAAAGCGCCCCATTCCCATCTCTACCTCAGCTCCCCGGATTGAGTCTCCAATGCCGGTGATTCCCCATCAGAAGGTATGTGACATGGGCTTCGTGCCCCTTCCTTCCTTACACTAGTCTTCCTCCTTCCCTCCTTCCTGCATCCAAGTCCTTGCCTCTGTCTTATCTATTTTCTGAGGATAAGGACTAGAGTCTAATGGGGCAAGAAAAAAGGGAAAAGGATGCTTGAGACACAAGTGAAGCAGAGAATGATTGATGATAGAATTTAGCCTGTTGGACCCTGAAAGAAAATGTAGGTGGGAGATCTTTTAACTGCAAGAACAAACAAGTCTAATCACATTCACACCCCAGACCCCAGATAAGCCAGGGAGGGCCCCACTGATGCCTACCCAGGGATCCCCAGGTGCCCCAGGCCCTGGTACCCTGAGTCAAGAGTAGAAAGAGGAGGCATTCTAAACTTCTATGGGAGGCTAGTAATAATGGGCTTAGAAGACATTAGGAGATGAAGAAGAAGAGGTCAGAATGGGAAATGGGACTTCAGCTACGGACAGAGCAGGGATCCTCCATGCCCCAGAGAGGGTCTTTCCCTAAAATCCCTGAGGATTTCCCAGTTTGACTCCAGGCCTTTCTTGGGTGGGATTCATAATACCCTGAGTTGCCCCTCTTCATTTGGGTTTCTGCCTGAGTTGGGGACCTAGAGAGAAGCTGAGGGTGTTCCCTCCCCACAGAGAAGAAGGGGCTCCAGTCCCCCCTGTCCCTCACACCCTTAGCTTCCTGGTTGTGATGTGTGTTTTGGGGAAATGGGGATGCAGGCTGCTTGAGCAGGTAAGGCAGTGTGGTATGGGCCTGAGGAGATGGCCACTAGCCCTGCCTCACCTATATTAGGGTGTTTCCTCTGTTTCTTCTGTTGACATTTCAAAGGTTCAGGGTCTGGTTGGTGGAGAAAAGGGCCTAGAGGAGGGATTGGGAGGGGCTGGCACTCCAACTCTCGTGGTGGGGTACCAAGTTTCACCCTGGGAGATTGCTTACTGGGGAGTCTGTGTGGGTGGACCAGGCCTCTCATGTTGTTACCTATAAAGTGGAGATTGAGAGAAGGGGGAGACCACAACCTAGGGTGGGAAGGGCGTGGGTCTCTGCAGAGGAGAGTTCTAAGGATGCTGACAGTCTTTTGGACACTAATAGTAAATAAGCAAGGGCCAGGTCTATCCCCTGTACTCTGGCTCCTTATTCCCAATCAATTAGGATTTCCAAGAAGAAAGGACCTTTGGTGGTCAAAGACTTCAGCCTTTTCATGTTGCAGATGAGGAGAAGAAAACCTAGAACCTGAGTCTGGTCAGAGCCTTCTCTGTTGAGCTGGTCCTTCACCTGGGCAAGCAGAACCCTCCAGCACTCTTGGCCCTCATCTCACTCCAACCTTGGCTTGATCTGTAAAATAAGGCAGGCTGGGGGAGGCAGTGTGGTCCAGTGGGCAGGACACCGAACTTGGATTCAGGAGATCTGAGTCTGAATCCTGGCTCAAGCTGTAGACCCTTAAGTGAGCAACTGGTGTTGTGGACAAAGGGTAGGACTGAATCAGGAAGACCTGGTTCAGATCCACTTCAGAGCTGGGACCCAGGACGAGTCACTTGGTCTCTCTTTGCCTTAGTTTCCCCATCTGTAAAATGACGAGGTTGGATCTGATGACCCCTAAGCTCCCTTCCACCTCCAAAACCAGGATTCTTTTACTTCGTTTCACTGGGCTTCTGTTTCTTCATAATTAAAATGCAACTGCGAGACTAAATAATAACTCATGTTGGTCTGTTATTTGAAGTTTGCAAAATGTTCCATCAAAACTGTTGTAAAAGTGTTGTTGCCCCCACTTTTCAGAGGAGGAACCCGAGGCTGACAGTGACCACTTTGTCCTTGAGGTCACACATTAAGCATTCCTGCGGAATTCAAAGGCGGCTTTCAGGCCCACGGTGTCCCCCATTAGACCACACTGCTGCTGGATGCTCTCAGAGGCTCCTTCTGGTTCTGGCACTCTGCAGTCAGAAGACCCTGAAGGTCCCCCAGTTCCAAAAGCAGAGGCCCTCAACACTGCAGTAAATGCCTGTAGCTCAGCCCCAGCAAAGAATGGGGAAATGGCAGCTTTCACCTGGCCAGGTGCCCCGCTGGGCCGGATGGAAAGCCTGGGATGGGACTTTGAAATTCCTGACCTTGAGTTTGCCTTGCAGAAATCGGGCATGGAGGCCCAAAGGCGCGGTTGGGGCGCCCTCTGCAGGCCATGCTAAGTGGATCAGGCCCTGAAACCTGGGTTTTAAGAAGGGAAGGGCCAGAAAGTGAGAAGTTGTTGGCATCTGGGCTTGGGCACACAGCCCAGCCCTTAGCACTGGGGAGATAGCTCGAAGTAGGGTGCAGGGGGATTCTGAGTGAGCCATTGAATTTCAGGTAGGTGTAAGTACTGAGCCACCCAACTGATGTCACTGGTCCTTGTGGAAAGGGGAGCTTCCATGCGTGCAAAGAACGACCCAGCCAATTCAGGCAGTGCCAAAGAACTAGACCTAGAGTCAAAAGACCTGGGTTTGAATCCTGGTCTGGCACTTGCTATCTGTGCGACCCTGGACAAATCTCTTTACCTATGAGTGTCAGTCCTCATCCAGAACGGGGCCAGTAACACCTACTTAACCCATGAAGCGGTTGTGAGGAAATTGCTATGTAAATCTTAGGCTGTTGTGATTTCCTCCAAAGGGCTTTACACCAAGTGGTTGCCATGAGGGCAGCAGTGGGCACTGTCTGGAAACACTCTCCAAACTTTTTTTTTCTCAAAAATCTCTCTGCAGAGGTTTGGGAATTCTTGCTCTGAAAAAGCATGGGGGGAGGGGATCCCTTAAAACAATACCCCCCTTTCCCTAGGCTATTCCTGGGCTTCATCGGCATGTTGTCATAGTTACCAGGTACTTCCCCCCAGGTACTTCACTAAATCACAGAAACTCTATCTAATCTATACCTGAACAGCAAAGCTCCCTAAAACACCTCCAACAAATGACCATCCAGCTTTCACTTGAATACCTTCAGTGACGGGGTGCTCATCTCTTTATGAGGTGGCCCATTCCACCTTGGTACACTACTAATTCTTAGGAATTTTTTTCTTTTTTATGAATCAACTCCATTTTTCTGTCAGATCCCTTGGGTAAATGTCTTGCCCAGGATCACGCAGATAGCAGTGATTAGAGCTAGGCTCTATGCCCAGATGTCCAGACTTGAAGTTGAGCACTTAGTGAAAGTCAAGACAGCATCTCGATCAGTCACCAGTTCTGTCCCAAACCCCTTTCCCATGGGAAGAAAACCCTCAGGGAGGCCCCCAAGAAGCCACCAGACTCTTTGGGGATTCCTTCCTTCCTTGACAGAATGGCAAGCACCAGAAGACAATGGACTATGGTCCATTGGTATGGCATTGGTCAAGTCACTTAGCCTCCATGGTCTTCAATTTCTTCATGGATTAAATGAAGGGAATGGATGAAGTAGCCTCCAAGAGTTCTCGCAGATCTCCATCTAAGATCTTCTGGTCCTAAGCGCTGATCTGTGGGGAGCTCCTCCAGAAGAGCAAAGGGAAGGAACTGAAAGGAATCAAGTTAGCAAGCATTTATTAAGTGTGCACAGTGGATAGAATGCCAGGCCTAGAGTCAAGAAGATCTGAGTTCAAATCCAGCCTCAGACTCAATGTCATCAATGACAGTCTGACTGTGCATGCAGTAAAGCCAGGAGTGAGCATGGACCCAAAACCCAAGGGAGACTGGCCTTGAGGGCATCAGGGCACCTTTGGTAGGGGCATGCCATAGGGTTATGGAGGGGAGATGGTATTGGGAGAGGGGTACCATGGTAATGGGACTCAGGGAGTGGTGGCCTTGGGACAGGTAGTCTCTGCCGCAGAGTAGACCTTACAGGGATGGTGGTCTTTAGGGGAGCAAATATGTTCAATCCCACCTGCATGTTGACCCTTTGGATCAAAAGTACATTTGCTAGTTACTCCTCTGCCTTATTTTGCCCTTATTCTTAAGCAGAAATTCCTTTCCTAGGTACCAGAGCTCAGCTCTACTTGTTTGGTGGGGCCACAACTTCCCAAAGACCCCCAGAGGCAAATGTCCCCTGGAAACCTGCCCTAGGCCCATTTAACCTGCTGCTGGCCTCTTGATCTATGAAGCATGGCTGAAGAGTGCTTGGCAGCTGCATGAGAGATCCCAGCAAGTCCCGCCTTTGACACTCCCTGTGTGACCTTAGACAAATCTCTTAATCTCCCTGGGCCTTGTTTTCCTAATCTGTATAATGACAGTGGTGGACTAATTGGCCTCTAAAGTCCCCACTATAGCCAGATCTAGCTAGGATCACTAGGATGATCCCACTATGGACAACCTACTCTCCTTCCTTGGTCCCCACCCTTGAATCCTCAGGCATGCGCTTAGCTGCATTTGATTTTCCAAAACTGTTTCCTTGCTTCTTTATTCAGGTGCAAACCAGCTCAGAGGATGTGAGGAGATATCCCAATTACCAGCCTGAGGGGGCTGGCAACATCCCACAAACAGCTTTTCTATTCCAGGTTCTCCCTTGCTAAGGGGATAAAATGGGGAAGCCTGAACAAAGGGGTCTGAGCACCGAGGGTGTGAGGGCAGCTGGGCTGTATACCACTATCCCTTATGTTACAGATGGCCACATTCACAATGGAGGAATGCTTGTGTCTCTCTGATGACTCTTTTTTCTTTGCCCCCTCCCTCTGCCCCTGCCCTCTTGCATGGTGGCTCCCTTGCTCCAGGACCCTGCTTCGGAGATGAATGGCAACTTGGCAGCTTTAAGCTCTATTCCCAGCTCCAAGGTGGGCCCTTCCACCCCAGGGGTGACAAATGGAACAGGCCTAGGGACCCTCAGCACCCAGGAGGTCCGTCAGACCTTTAGTTCCTCCTCTCAGGCCACCATCATCTCCTCCCACATGGTGACCTCGGAGCCTTCATCTCCAAGAGGGAGCCAAGGGTCGAAGGCAAATCCAGAGGCGAGCTCTGACAGTTTGAGCCCCAAGGTGCAAGTGGGCTCCAGGCAACCAAGACAGTATAACAACCCCGTTGGCCTGTACTCAGCAGAAACGCTGAGGGAGATGGCTGAGATGTATCAGCTCAGCCTCAGAGGGAAGGCTCCGGGTACAGAACCTCCAAGAGGGTAGGTACTCTCCTCTCCACCTATTCAGTGACACCATAAGCTACATCACTGCGTACTCCTAACTCCACAAGGGAACTCTGGGTCCTTGGTGCTCTGGTTAGGTCCTGCTGTGTTGACTTTGAGAGGCAAATGCTTTTTAATCCATTCAGCAGGATGGCGTTCAAGTCAAACCAAGTGAAGAGTCTTGTGCCTACTACCAGTGCCTGCTGCCAGAGTAGCATAGTGGATAGAAGGCTAATCTTGGAATCAGGAGGGCCTGGATTCAAGTCCTGACTTTCAGAGATGCTAGCTATGTGACCATGGCCATGTCCCTTGCCTTCTCCATATCCCCATATGGCTCTACATTATCAATGAGTTGCTGCATCAGTAATTCCCATTACTGATAAAAGCTGATTCCCTTAAATCTTGCCTCTGACACATGCTGACGGTGTGACCTTAGGTAAGTCACTATCTCAAAGTGCTCTAGGCCAGAGGTGTCAAACCTGTGACCAAGTTGAATCAGATTAAAATGTAATTGGGAAATGTTTGTTGATAAACAGAAATACAATACAACATAGATGATTTAACTTGTGGTTTTCTAAGACAATATGGGCAGCTCAGAAATCCTTTTCTATTTCAGTTTGCTGTCTCTGCTTTAGGCAAGTTCCAAAGTTTGTAAATTGTAGAGGTGATGCTGCTGACCTTGTCTGGCAAGGGGGACTTCCTCATCTGAGGAAATTCCCAGGTCCGATCTCTACCCCTATCTATTGTATATACCAGCTGGACAAGTGCTCCAGACAACTCTCCACCTGAATTGGTAGAGGGAGCTAATCACTGGGAACTCCCTAGACCAATGTCTAATTAATTTTTTTTTAAAAGAGAGAGTAACTCTCTAAAGAAAAAAGTATAATCTAAAAGAGTAAACATAGTACCAGGTCAACTCAAGCAAGAGTTCATGAGGAGAGTTAGGATGGAACTCTCAGCCTAACCATGGTCCAAAACAAAGTCAGCCCAGAGTAGGTCAAAGGAAATTGTTATGAAGGGAGCTACCCTAGGCATCAGTGAAAGGAGTCATCTATGGCTCTGCCTGGATTCAGGATAGCTCAGCTTAATGGTAGGGATAGCTACCCCAGCTCCTTGCTCTGCTGCAGCAGGCAATGCTGTAGGCTCTCAGTGTATTAGCAAAAGAGGGGTAAGGAGGGAGGAAGACACTGCAGGCTGGGGAAATGTCACAAGTCAAAACAGACATAAGCATGAATATGACGTATGTAGAGAACCGTGAAGAGTGACCTGGCTGGAGTGCAGGGCTCCTGTTGGGGTGCTGTGGGACATAAACCCAGGAAAGGACATTGGGGCTAAATTTTGGAAGGCCTTGGATGATAGGCAAAGGATTTGTGACTCAGCCTGACAAATTATCCCTTTTCCAAAAGCAACAGAGTTGACCAAAGAGGTGATGAAATACCAGCATATATTGAAGAGAAAGGCTCAGATATATCTCCTTAAACCAGAAAGGGGAAGCATGGCGGACAATGTCTGGAGGAGAGGCAGCATGGGAGAGTGGCTAGGTGGTTGGACTTAGAATGAGGAAAACCGGAGTTCAAAACCCTGGGCAAGGCATCCAGCCTCTCGATGCCTCCACTTCCTCATGTGTACAATGAGGGGGCTGGAGTCTGGTTTCTTAGGTCTCCTCAGATTCTGAATCTTTGATCCTACCAGGGAGAAATGAGTCATTTTGTACTAGGATTAAACTAGAGTCCACCTGGCCAGAAGGAAGAATTAGATAATGATTTGATTGAATATGTGAATATTGATTCCTGTTTTTCCTCTGCTAGAAGATTCCTAAAGGTCTAAGTGCTCTCTTAGCTGAGATGGCTTTCATCTCTTGCCGGGAACAGGGCTAGAGCAGTCTGGCCTGGTCAGTCAGCCAGTCAGTTGGTCAGCAAGTTCCTATGTGCTAAGCACTATAAGTGATGGTCTACAAAGACATGTAAAACCATGACACTGAGCCTTCATATTTCTTTAGGTCTTTCAGCTTCTAGAGAGGAGAGCAGGCAAAGTAGTGAGCTTGAGAGATGAGATTTGAACACAGAGCCTGTGCTTTTTCCAGTGAAATTAATTTGTGAGCAGGGATTGTTTCATTCTTTGTAACTCTGGCCTTGGCTAGAGCTGTGGACGGAGAGAAGCTGTGGTGCCCACATAGCTGACCATGGTCTGGTGGATCACTCAGAGACCTTCTCTTCCTCTCTAGGGATTGGCTGGTTGGGTGGTGCCTAAGGAAACATCATTCATGCCAGATTTTCTGTGGCTGTTGGTCCAAGGATGTGTGCAAAGGGTTTTTGGTGCCCAAGTTTGGGGGCTGATCTATACTGTGGGGTTGGATCACTCTGATATTTGAGTGTGCTGGAACATTATGGTATTCACCGCTTTAAAATTCTTTCTTTTAAAGAGGAAGGACCAAACAGCAAAGCAAATGATGACCAGGGAACGGTGGCAGCTCCCCTCCCCACAAATCCCTCCAGACACATCCACACATTCACCACCGGGGTCTGGTGGGGACCTAGGGATGGTAGAATGACAAGTCCTCAGTCATGGGGGTGATGACAGAGTGTGAGACCCTTGTCAGGAGGGATTATTTCATTTATAGCATTTCTAACCCCAGTCCTAGAATATGATAGGTACCCAATAACTGCTCATCCATTGACTGGTTATGGGGAACGGGGGATATCATGGGGTAGAAAATTCCTTAGGGGGCCATGAGAGAGCTCATTCTCCAGGCTTACATGGGATCCATTCATCAGCCAACAAGCATTTATTAAATGCCAACTCTGGACCAGGCGCTGTGCTAGGCAATGAAGATAAGTAACAAATAAAATATTTCCAACTCACAAGTTGCTCACAACAAGAAAAGCACCATCTTTGGAGTCACAGGTTAAGGGACTGCATCCCACCACTGATGCGGTCTGACCTGTGTGCCCTCGGGCAGGACCTTTACCCTTCCTAGGCTTCAGAATTAATAACTGCTTCTCATTTCTATGCTTATGGAATCCTGCAGGTGGCTGAGAAATTGGTATAAATGTGTTAACTCTGACCCGGCCTTGAGTTTGACTCTGGTGACTTGGATGCGAGGGGAGTCACACTGAAGTGGTAGGAACAGCAGGGTCTCCTCTCCAGAGCTCCAGAGACCTGCTGGACTGTTTCAGGGTGAGAGGGGCAGAGGAGGGGAGCCCAATGTGCAGGCTGAGGCTCTAGCTCTGGGGAAGGGGCTTCACCACCTCCTTTGGAGTGCAGAGTGCTGACCAAATGTTTCCTGGATCAGATGCTCCATGCCCAGTACATGCCTAAAATGGAAAAGGGACCATAGCTCCTTCCTAAAATATCTCAGCTTGAAGATATTTTTGGTCTCATCCAGGGTTCAGAGGGCAGATGGAATTTTCTTGACTTGGAGTGTCTGGGGACATATTAGGGGATCAGTGCCAGGGAGGGGATGGAACCATGGGGTTCAGCTCCCTGGTGACAGAATATCAAACAGAACCGCCAGTGTGATATCAGCACCTGGGTCTAGGAAACTGGGTGGGACCATGATTAGCAGTCACATTCCAAGCAGCACGGACAGGCAGAGAGAGCCTTATCAGGCCCAGCTGGCTCCACACACACAAGGTCCAAGGCCTCAGTAAATCTCAGGAGGCACCCTCTTGGCCATTCTTCACTTCTTCCACCCTCCATGTTGCCCCCCCCCCCCTTAGTTCCTGCTAAATTAATTGATCCTGAGATGGTGGAGTGACTTAGCCCTCCCAGGGAGGTCTGAGCCATGAAGAAGGAGTCCAGAATAGACAGTAATGAATGATGAAGGATAAATCAAAGAAGGCGGTGGCGAGCTAGTGGAAAGGGCTTATTTCCCCTCTCAGGACCTCAGCTTTCTCATCTGTAAAACAGGAGGTAGTGTGGTGCAGTAGAAAGGCTTTGGGATCAGAGGTTCTGGGTTCAAATCTTACCTCTGATGCTTTCTACCTTTGCTCCCCTGGGCCTCCTTGTCCTCTCCTGTAAAATGAAAGAGTTAAATGCAGTCAGTGGCTTCTGGGGGCCTTCCTGCTCCAGACCTGGTCTTTGGTCTTTGATCTACCTTGACAGGTAGTGAGCTTCACATCACAAATAGAACTCACCAAAAGTTTCATGAGCACTAGTGGGGAGTGTTGTAGATGCTTCTGGAAGGGCTTGGACTAGATGACCTCAGTCTGAGGAGCTGATCACCCCACCCTTCCCCACTCTGTGATTCTAATTTAAGTAACAGTGACATGTGGGTGAAGGAGATATTTTAAGACAATCTCCAGATTGTACCATGGACCTGCTCTGCTCCGACTAGGACCTGCTGCCCTCTTTAACCAAGTCTCTCTCTCCCTCCCTCCCTCCCTCTTTCCCTCCCTCTCTTTCTCTCTCTCTCTCTCTCTTTCTTTCTCTCTCTCCTCCTCCCTCTCTCTCTCTCCCCTCCTCCCTCCTTCCCTCGAACATCTTTCTCTCTCTGTCTCTCTCTCCTCTCTCTCTGTCTCCGTCTCTCTCTCTCTGTGTCCGTCTGTCTGTCTCTCTCTGTCTCTCCCTTGTCCCCATTGCCAAGATAGGAATGCATGAAATTTCCATGGAGTCTAGACAGGGGAGGTCTTCTAATCCCACCCCACCCCCAGCCTTCTCTAGCTTTAAGCTTCAGCCCCATTCTAGAGCCCTCCTAGCCAAAGCCATCTGAAGACATTAAGGAATGGAAGAAATCCTGGGTCTGAAGCCAGAGGACCTGGGTTCCAGTCTCCCTTCTGTGTGATCCTACAGTCACAATGTCTTCAGGCCTCAGTTTTCTCACCTCTAAGGTGAAAAGGTAGGACCAGAGAATCTCCAAGGTCCTTCTTGCTCTCAGGCCTATCAATCTAGAAAGCTTTTTCCCACGTCAGAGAGAGGGGCCTCACTTGTTAGGTAATCTCAGGTGGCAGAGCAGGGGAAAGGAGGGAGCCAAGCTTACCTGAGAAGACACCAAGTCCCCAAGGACCCTTCACATACTCGATGTATCCCTTGTGTTTCCTGGGGAACTTTTTTTACTTTGATTCAATATCTTTTGTTTTGAATTAACTCATCTTCCTGGTGTTTGATTTTCAAAAAGTCAACTCATCAGTTGGAATCTCAAACTATGGTTCTGAGTGGGTCTTGCCCCACAGAGGTCTCCAACCTGAGGTGGAGGGAGGGGAAGCTGGAGGAGGGGAGGTAGCTCTTGGGGCATTGGTGGTCCACCTGGCTAGAGGCCAACCACGTTCATTGGCATAGAGGCCTCTAAGTCTGAGGGGTGAGGTTAGTGAGGTGTAAAGAGAGTGCTGGGGTGACCTTTCCCAGTTCTACTATGTGCCCAGCCTCTGTCTGGGGAGGAAAGACAGTGACACTGGGAGGGAGGGGGTAGGGGGATTCCTCCAGGGTGCAGGAGGGGACCAAGAAGCCCACTATATGGTCACTTCCCATTTTAACTCATTATCTTGTTAAACAGGTCCTAGGCTCAGCTGTTTCTACCTTCTAACTGAAATGTGGGTACTGTCAACACCCTCTAAATGCCACCTATTGGTGCCTTAGGGAAAAGCCTAGCTATCCTTGCCCTAGTTAGGGTTCTGGACCTGGGTTCAAACTCCACCTCTTATCAGCCCCATGACTAAGGCCTAGTTGCTCAACCTCTCAGAAACTGTTTCCTCACCTATAAAATGGGCCTCATATCTGTCATACCAGCCTCCCAGGGTTGTTGTAAGGAAAAACATCCAATGAGATAAAGTCTATAAAGTATGATGTAAACTAAATGTTGTAGAAATGTGAGTGGTCAATAGCTCCCATGCCTTCCTCTGAGATCCTCCCTAGGAGCTCAGGTTGGGGGAACTCCCTGCTTGGAATGTCTCTGCAAGGACCTTCTAAAGGTATTACAGGTATGGGGATAGGGGTAGAGGTAGGGTATTTGATCTATCTAGAGAGGTATTAAAGGGACCAAACATATTCCTTCCCCTCACCTCACAGCCCTGGGCCCAGTGGTCACCTATGACAGCTGGTCTAGGTTCCCGGGGTTGCTGCAACTCCCTACTAGCCACATCCCCCCCTCCCCAATCCCACCTCAGTGTTGTTGATTCTCCTTTGCCCAATGGACTGAGGGATGGGGTCTTCTCTAGGGATAAGCGGGGCAGGATGGGTTAGAGATGGAGAACTGCAGACTGTCATCACACGTCCCAGTGTCTCCAGCCCCTAGCCAATTTTCCACCAACACTCAGGAATAAAACCTGAGGGCCCAGTATCAGCCAGGGCCCAGAATCAAGTCTGGGGTTTCTGGATTCCATCTCTCTCTGTTGCAGCCATCATCCCACAATTATCTCAGACCTTTCTCTGATTTCTCTGTTCCTTCTGTCTGCTCTTTTCCCCAGGTTATAGCCAACTCTCCTGCCAAGTTAGTATCGAACTGAAGTGTGTGTATATGAAAGCATGTGAAGATGTGGGTCTGTGCACGCGAAAGCATCTGGACATACATGGGTGGTGTTTGCATGTCTCTATGGGACAGCATTGTACAGGAATCTGTACATGCGTGAGCAAACACGCGTGAGGTCTTGATGTGTTTGTGTAACTGTGTGTAGTGCATACACAGTACAAGTACACAACCAGACACAAACACACATACATATGTCCTCACATGGAAAGGTGCCTGTCCACGTGCACACATATGCCCTCAATACCATCTGTATGCTCACAGACATATTCTCAATTATCTCTAGACACAACATTCAGCTCACATAGACATACACGCGCTCCACAAGTAGACACGCCCATGTACACATGATCTACATTCAAAGCATTCATAGGCTCTCATGCATATACATACATACATCATATACTTTTTATACACAGGCATATATGCCTTCATACACACACACACACACACACACACATTCCCATTCACTATCCTGTATACACAGGAACATATCCTTATACATGTGTGAAGAGGTTTCTACATGTGCCAGGAAAGGTCTGTTTTACTGTGTTCTGTGTGGAGCAGGAGGGTGGCTTGCATGGGACTGTGTTTCCTGCCGTGTTTCTGCCATGCCTGGCTGGCTTCAGGAGTGGGCTGCTGTCCATATCACTGACCATGTCATTGGCTCTCTTTGTTGGGTCCCTATCCCCTCCTCTCCCTCCACAAAGAGGCTCCATCTTCCCTTAGTCCCTCACCCCAATTTCCTCTTCTCGGTCAGGCCTTCTTCCTTCTTCTGGCTTCTTGAAGTCAGACCAGCTCACTCATTCCAGAAATCTCATCCTTTTCATGGATTCTTGGCCAAGTTGTACTGCATGTACCTGAATGTGTCCCTCCCGCAAAGTCAGCTATCCCCAGGCACATGGCCTTCAAACATGAGGGTCTGAGTACCTGAGAGAGAAGCTCTAGGTACAAGCCACCCTTATGGAGCACATAACTTATCCCTAGACCACAAACCAAGGAGCCATACTGGGGTCTTTGGGAGAGTAGAAGCCAGGGAGATCTGGCCTTTGGGAAAGTGGGGCTGGACGAAGCTGCTTGCTGCCTGCTACATGGATAGGGGCTTTGCTCTGATCTGCACAGAGGGTCCTTGCCAGAGAAACAAGAAGGATCCTCAGAAGGAGCCAAGAGAAACACAACAAACCCTCCTGAAGTCCATGGCTGAACTAGTGCCCCTTCAAGAGCCTCTCAGATGGCCGAGAATGCTGAGGAATTAAAAATCGGAGCCACTCTCACTGAGGAGAGTGGAGCCCCCCATTTCTCCAGTACAGGACATGGCAGGGATGCTCTTTGCTTCTGGGCCTTGGATGGCATGGATTGGGCTGAGCCTGTCTGCTCTTCTGTCTGTCTGTCTGTCTCCACACAAGTGGTCCTTGTTCTCGTCCTTATCCTTCCCCATCCCTGATGCCAGGTCTGTGCAAAGTGAGATATCTGACAGAGCCTTACAGGCACAGGAATCCTACAGGCATGCACAGCCTCCCTGGGCTTATCCAGTTCATTCTAGGACAATGAGGGAGGCCCTTGGGAGTTGGTGACATTCCAGGCTTCCTTGCGTTGGAATCAAGCTAAGAAGACCTGTCAGTGGCAGCCAAGATAGTCACCTTTTTCCTAGGCAAGTCCAACCCCAAGGTAGAGCCAATCCAATTCACTTCAGTACACAAACATTGATTAAATGCCTACTCTGTACCATGTACCATGGCAGGAGCTGGGTGTACATTCTGTTAAGATGCCCTCTCTCTGCTGGTGAGAAGTTGGGCAGCCTCTCCCCTACCTTCTTCGCCAATCTGCCCCATTCCATGATCAAGCCTAGTTGGTTGACCCTTTACCACTTGGCTCCAGTGCCTTTGCTTTGTAAGATATCTCTCACCAGCTGGCTCATTACCCTTTCTTTGATTTTCTATCTAATGCTAGATCCTCTGTCCTTCCTTGTTTTCTTATCTCCTCCTCCCTTCCTTCTTTGCCTCTTGTTCTCTGCCTACCCCCCAACCCCTTTGTCACTCCCTACCCCCATGTTCTCTCTTCCCTTCTCCTCCCCCCAGTGCGGAATACCAGGAACGCTTCAATCCCAGTGCCCTGAAGGACTCTGCCCTGTCAACCCACAAGCCCATCGAGGTGAAGGGGCTTGGGGGCAAGGCCACCATCATCCATGCCCAGTACAACACGCCCATCAGCATGTACTCACAGGATGCCATCATGGATGCCATTGCTGGCCAAGCCCAAGCTCAGGGCAGTGAGTTCAGCGGGTAAGACCCTGACCCCCACTGTGCCCGTGCCTGTCCCCTTTCCTGGCCTAAGGTGCTCCTGCTGTACCTTTGCCTGGAACAGGTCTTGGAAGACCTTGAGCCTGAAGAGGATCATAGCCCTAGAACTGGAAGGGCCGTCAGAGGTCACTCACCATTTTGCAGATGAGGAAACCGAGGCCCAGGAAGGTTAAGTCATTTGAGCAAGGTCATATCTGTTTGTAGTAAAGTCAGAGGGAGCTACAGAAGTCACCCCCAGGAAATATGCCTGGCAAAGGGGATGCAGAAGGGAACACAAATGGGTCATCACAATATGCTTAAAATACAGGACAACCGCAGAGGCCAGAATAAAGCACCTGACCAGGTGACCAGTTATGAGCCTGAATACCACTGGGGCAAATATTATCTTGACCTCTTTATCCATGCCAGAAACAACATCTTGCTACAGAGCCAGTGATCACCAATGGGACCTATTCACGAGACTGTCTTCTGACAGATAGCCTTTCAATTGTCTCCTTGTCCAGAAAGGGCCAGCCAAGCACCATTTGGTCAGGGTGAGCCTGTGTCCCTTGTGGATGGCAATCAGGACAAGAATGATTATATGTCTCAGAATCACCTAGTAATATTTGCTCTTGACCTCGGGCCCCCTTCTCCTTTGTCTTTGATTTGAGAGTTCTATCTGAAAGCCCCCCTTTAATCCCTGGGGCCTTTGGTAGGCTGGGAGCTGAGAATTCCTTAGTCTCCTCACATGACTTCGTGGCTCTGCCCTCTTCCCATTGGCCCCACGGCCATCAAGAACAAATCTGTTCTTTCTCTGCATGTTTTGGCAGTAAGTGTTAGCAGAGAGGAGAAAAAAAGAGAACGAGAGAAGGGGAAAAGGTGAACAGGAAGACTTCCTAGGAATCTCTTGGGGTCACTGGGCTGTCTTATCATTCACGACTCTTCCTAGTCCTTGGGTTTTCTCTAGGTGGATTGTTGAAAAACTCCAGGGAAGATCATCTTAGAAATCAAAGGAAAAATCTCTTGATTTCCTGCTAACAGGGGAAGGGAATATATTCGGGGCACCCCCATTGCAGCTCACAACTTGATTAGTCTCAATCCCAAACTCCTAAGAGGCAAGACCAGCTTATTAGCATGTTGATTCCAGACATTCTCTTGAAACTCTGAATGTTTTCTTAGAGAAGGACAAATCCCCATAGATTTTTAATTTGGCGGAGGGGGTGGGAATGGAGGGAAAGAGGACAAACTCCCCAGACCAGAGCTAACCATCTCAGAGAGCTTGTGGAGAACCCTCCATGCACTGTGGGACTTGGGCGCTTTGTAAGCACAGTTTTCTCCCTCTTTTTCTTATTTACTCTGATTTTTATACACTTGAGATGGAAAGCAACCTACTACTTCATTTCTCTACCTCATTGGGCTTAGATCAAGAGTAGAAAGGCAACTCTGGAAACAGTACAGAGCAGGGGTTTTCTGCTGTGAAAGGATTCCTTCTTTGTGCAATACTGATCACCCCAAGTAGCAATCTGTCTTAAAGAGCAGGCTCAACCAGTAGGTTGGTGGTACAACAATTGTTGGTGCAACAAAGAAAGAGAAAATATGGAACAGGATAACATCCAAAATCTCTCTTGCTGCCTAGCCCCATTTTTGAGGGACCCTGAGAATGGACTCTCTGCATTCTTTAATCCATTTTCCATCCAACCATCGAAAAGTTGATCAGTGTGTAAATTTTCAAAATTGGACAATTACCCATTTGGGGGCAGGAGGGTTATGCCTCTGTCCTCTCCTGGATAGTAGCATACCCTAATATTCCTACAAATCAAGAGAGAAAATTTTTAAATGTTGGTTCCAATGTCTGAATTCAAAAAAACATGTGGGCTAGGGGACAGTAGAGGGGCCAAAAAACAAACCATTTCCTCACCTTCCCTGCCCTCCACTACCGTTATCTAAGTTACGTTATGCATTTTACCAACCCCTGTATATATATATATATATATATGAAGTGTGTGTGTGTGTGTGTATGTGTGTGTGTGTGTGTGTGTGTGTGTGAGAGAGAGAGAGAGAGAGAGAGAGAGAGAGAGAGAGAGAGAGAGAGAGAAGCTAACCCGGACTTGTCTGTGGGAGGGGGAGTAGAAGAAATATCTGGTAGCTTTGCAGGAGTCCAACTTCTATAGCAGAAAGTTTGAACCTAACTGAGGGAATCACAGAGTCATTGATTTAGAATGGCAAAGGTCCTCAGGGGGGTCATACAACCCAAACTACCAATTTATTTCACAGCATGGGAAACTGAGGCAGAGAGAGATTAGGTGGCTTGTCCAGGTGACACAGATGACAAGGGCCAGGGCCAGGACTGAAACGCTGGTCTCTAACTCCACGTCTTTCCCCCTTTTGGTTGTGTCTCAGAATACAAGGCTTGCCCTTTGAGCCTGACAACTCCTCTATTAGACCATGAATGGGTGCTAACAACTCCCTTCCTTCCATTAAGCGTTTCCCCTCTTTCTCAACCTCAGGGCTTGTTCCAAAGAAAAGATGGTTAAAATCTTGGTCAAGTCAAGTCAACAAGCACTTATTAACTGTCTCCTATCTACTTGGGCACTACGCTTAGTGCTCATGAGAAAGGCTTCCCTTTGGGGTGCTGTTCATGTGGGGAGAAAATGATACCTCATGCTTCCTTTTCAACATAATCCTTCTAGAGCTAATATTCTGCTCCCAATGAGAAAAGACATTCATAGGAGGCTTTACAATTTACAAGGTGATTTCCATCCATTGCCTTATTGGACCCTCTCAAAAAAATTTTTTTTGAGGTGAGAAGGCAGGGCAATTGGGGTTAAGTGACTTGCCTAAGGTCACACAGCTAGTTAAGTGTCAAGTGTCTGAGGTCAAATTTGAACTCGGGTCCTCCTGACTCCAGGGCCAGTGCTCTATTCACTGTGCTGCCTACCTGCCGTTTCTCCATCTTTTGAGGTAGGTACTGCCCCATTTTACAGATGAAGAACCTGCGGGTGAGAAGTAAAGCAATATAACAGTAACTCACACTTGGAGAGTACCTGGAGGTTTGCAAAGCATTTCCCTCACCACCCTTCGAGGTAGTTGGGACAGGTATTGTTAGTCTCATTTTTTAAAATGAGAAAACAAAGCCTTAATAAAAGCAAAGGAATGCAACAAAAGTTCACTTTTCTATGACTCTTTAAGGTTTGCAAAACATTTTTCACAAGCAGTAGAACTACAAAGTAGATACTTCGGCTATTATTATGCCCATTTTACAGATCTAAAACTGAGGTTTTGAGAGGTTGTCATGTTCCTAGGTAACAGCCAGTAAGTATCTTAGGACGGATTTGAACCCAGGTCTCTCATTCTTTCTGTAACACTATGCTACCTTTTGCAAAAAGTATTAAAACATAAAACATGGTGATTGAGTGTCAGAACCCAGGACTTGAACCCAGATCCCCTGACACCTACAGCACAATGCTACCTCCAGTGTACTGAGTCTACTGTGCTTATTTCGGATAGTCGGTGTTGATTAACTTGGTTTTTTCCTCATTGATGTTTCTTTTCTTTTTTTTCTCTCCTTTTTTTATTCAATTCTTCCTCTTGTAACTCATTTCTGATACTAACCTTGCCCCGTTGTGTGCTCTACACCCCCTCTGTTTCTTGATGGAAACCATTCCCTCAATGCTGGGTTTTCATCTCCCGCCCGGCAGAGAATCACCACTTGTGTAAGTAGATGCATCTTTCTCCCTCCCCAAGTCTGTCTATTTGTCTGCCTGCCTGCTTGCCTGCCTGCCTGCTCCTTTGGGGTGATTGGGTAACTGTGTGGGGATTTGGTCTGGAGGGTTCGATGACGAGTACAGAGACAAGGTCTCGGGCCTTGTCCCCAAGGTAGTTGTCACCCGCCGCCTGCTCCCTGACTCAGAGCTCAGGGAAATGGGAATGGTAACCTTCGTCATGAAACCATGCAGACTTGACTCTGCTGGTCTTACCGACAGGATTGTGTGAACATCTGCCTCCATAGATTCTGTAGAATTGAAGGGCACAATCTGGGTTCTCTCCAGGGGTCGTCCCTTAACCGGGCTGAGTCATTGCCAGTCTTGTGTGAGGGGAGCTCCCCATAACAGAGGGGATCAGATCCTAACCTTTTGAGGGGGCAGCTGTCTTTGGATGAAATGAGGTACCCTCAGAAGGCCTTGCCTATTTGAGGTTAAGCTATCATCTTTCCCTATGAAGCTAGCATGGTAAGGTCAGTGGAAGGGAAACTCAATGGATTACCATCTGTAAGACCTTAGTAAGGTCTTAGTAAGCACAGAATTATCATCTGGAAGAGAACTAAGACATCATCTTAACAAGCTTTTCATTTTACAGAGAGAGAGAGACTCAGACTCAGAATGACTTACCCAAGGTTACACATACTTCAATTCAGTTTAATAGCTATGAAGCACCTAGTGTGTATGGTCGCTTACAGTCTAATAAGGGAATACAATAAAAACACGTTAAGTTCAAATCCATGATAAGCCATAGTAAGTACATCGGGAGTATCTAATGGGCCAAAAAGTCCTTTATCAGCAGGGATGAGAGTGAGAGGCTCAGGGCAGATTGCCTGGAGAAGGTAAAGGTGAAAGTTGAGCTTCCTTCAAATGATGGTTGGAGGGAGGGAGGGATTCAAAGATGAATTCCCTGGCCACTGCTTAGCATAAGAAAACACTTGCATTACAAAGGCCTTGAAGTTCCCTAGCAATCAGAATGGACATTCTTGTTCTGTGGCTTGGAAACTATTTATTAAGATGATTCTGGAAGCTTAGTTGAGAAGCCTCTGAGAACTGTGAATTGGGTTGCATTGAACTGAATTGGGCCCTGCCTTAGTTGAACCAAAGGCAGGTATGGGGTGCTGCATGGAGCCCAGTGGTTGATCTATCCAAATTATTTCCCTGAATTGCAATATTTTGACACGTCTTTAAGAAGCTTAGTGTTGGACATTTCTCAATATTGCTCTTCTCCAAACCTGTTGTATTCTAATACAACAGAACTCTGACTCCCTGACTTGGTTCTAATTCTCCCAGCACAAATAATACAGTTTAGCATTGATTTAGCTGAACATTTCAGTTCCCCTACTTTTCTCAGCTGGAGACTCAGTTAATGTCTTTGATCCCAATGAAAACATTTTAGGACCTTTGGGGGTCTTCTGAGTCTTTGGAAGGGCGGAGGGTTCATTTCTCATGTCCTGGAATTCACAGTGTCCCATTTATCCAACCTTTAAGCAAAAAGCTTGATTGTAAAAACCTAACAGGTAAAAATGAAGCCATCAAAGATGAGAAGAAACTAAGAGACCAGAGGGGTGAGGGCCAAGATGGACCTTTCAATTCATATTGAAAGACACAACTCTCTGATTATGAGTCCAGAGACAAGGTTTCCTAGCCCTGATAGGAACAGTCCCACACCTGCCTTGCTGTGTGGTATTTGAGTTTAGTCTGGACTATCTGCCACGAATCTGGGGGAAGGTGCATCAAGGCTCCAAGATCTTCCTTCATGTCAGACAGAATCTGCTTTTCCTTCTTCTTTGTTTGGCTTCCAATGGGCCCCAAACATAACAGCCATCATTCTGTGCCAGTCACACTCAGGGCCAGCAGGAACATAAGGTAGATTCAGATGCCAACAGAAAACCCAGCAGAAAATCCAGAGCAAGGCAGCCATATCCCAGTTTGGGGCTGAGTTTTCCTTTCCTCAGCTGGACATTGGAGCCACTGCTCTTCAGTGCGTACAACTAGGCCCAGCTCCTGGGCTCCTCCCATCTCAAAAGCCAAATCTCATGGTAAACTCTGGTGATGAGGAAGGTGCCCTGCAAAGCCTGGCTACTTCCTGTTCCTCTATCAGAGTGAAGAAACCTGCTCATATGTTGACAATTCACACTAGGAGTCTGAGAAACTTCAAGATGTGTGCTATTCATACTAGGACCTAGGCCTGGCTATTTGTTTAAGTAGGAATTGACAGTGTTGTGGATTAAAAGGACTCCTTATTCTTTTTCAATGTGGTGCTTACTCACTCTCTGGCCAAGTCCCCTCAATGGCCATTGGTGCCATATTTCCTCCATGCTTAGCCAAGTGGGACCAACCGCTCAGGGTTAGTCATAGGCACCTAGGGGATGACAGGGAGCCAAATCTAGACTCTTTGATTTGAATACAGTTTGGAAATATCAGCGGTTGACTGAGCAAAGGTAATCCACCAGTATGGGGCTGATTCTAAACTTCTAGCCCTACCTAGCTCATGATATTTGGGGAATTTCCAAAACACCCTAAGCCCGAAAAGTCAACAGACTGGTCAAAGTCAAACCAGGCCCCAATTCAGCCCAAAGGATGTATCACCAAGCCTCTCCATGATTCCATCCCTCCAATGAGCCATGGAGTACCACTGTTCAAGAGAGACAGGGTAGGGGACATTGACAATCATAGACTCATACATTAAGAGAAGAAAGGAACCTCAAAAACTATTTCATCTAACCCCCTCATTTTACAGTTAGGGAAACCAAGGCTAAAGGAGGTTAAGAAATTTACTTATGGTCACACAGGCAGTAAATGTCAGAGACAGGATTTGAATCCTTGGCCCTCAACTCTGAAGCTAGTACTTTCATTGTGTTGCTTTCTCAGCTCTAGATTAGAAGCTTCTCTCAAAGGGTAGATTCCTGAGCTCCTGGCAATTAGAAAGAGTAGAACCCAGTTCATCAACACGATTCTTGCTCTAACCACAACCTATATTTTTCTAGCCTTGGCCTTGGAGTACAGGGTCACTAGCATCAGGCAGGGCCACTTAAGTCACCATCAAACCTTTTTCATCAAGGCTTTAAAAACATCCTTGCCACTGATGGGCAGTCACCTCCTTTGATCAGTGCTTAATTCTACTGGGTAAAGGGGGAAGGGAGAGTATAGCCTTAGTCTTGGCTGCCTGGGTGTTCCCCAGCATCAAGGCTTCCAAAGAGATTTCAGAGAGAGGGAGGTCCAACTTTCTTCTCCTCCCAGTGGTCTTGCTCCCAGGACTGAGCTGAGCAACACTCCAGAATGCCCCTTTTCTTCACTGTACCCAGTGATTCTTTAGCTTTCCAAACTGGTCTGATCAGCTCCCAATAACTACATGGTGTTGGGTCTTGCATGGACTGATCTCCCACAATGGGAGAACGGGAGAAAAAATTCTAATGGATGAGCAGGACTGAGCGCCAATGACCCAGCCAGAGCCCTCCAGAGTGCTGTCTTCTCCCTACATGTCAATCACTTTGTAAAACGTCTTCACAAAATAATCCATTTTCCCCTTGGTTGCATCTGGGGGGTTGGAATTCTTTCTTCCTTTTCTTAAGAAAAAAGTGCAGGGGGTGAGCCAGGGTCACCCCCCAAGCCAGAGCCCTTTGCCAATGCCCTCTTTCTGCATTGCAGTAACATCCCCGTTAAAGATCTTGCAGTAGACAGTGCTTCCCCTGTGTATCAGGCTGTGATTAAGAACCAGAACAAGCCTGAAGATGAAATGGACGAGTGGACCCGCCGCTCCTCCAACCTACAATCGCGCTCCTTCCGAATCCTGGCGCAGATGACTGGCACGGAATTCAGTAAGTGGCTCACATGTGACATGGAGAACCAGAAGGGGTCTGAGAAGTCAGCTAGGCCAGGGCCTTCATTTGGCAGAAAAGCTAACCGAGGTACAGAGAGGTTTACTAACTTGCTGAGGATCACACAGGGAATAAGTGGCAAAGGTGATATTTGAACCTAGATACTGAGATTCAAAGTCCATCACTCTTTCCACTACACAAAAATAGGGTGGGTGCTGGAGTTCAGCTCCACACCAGAAGGCATTGTTACCATGCTGAGCTGCTAGCCAACAATTCTCCCTGCTCAGAATGTAGCCTTGCAAATACTGACTGGCCCAGGCCTGCTCCCCCTGGCTTGTTCTCTCCTCCTAGAGGGCAATTACAGAGGTTAGATGAAGAAAGTAGGCAGCCTTCTGGGCTCTTCACACAGCCTCACCAGTGTGACAAAGCAAGAAGGGACTTGTTTCCAGGCCAAGATGCTTCTAAGGAAAATCCCTCTTTAGTTGTGTATTTGGATTCCCTTCATTTGACACAGTCAAATCAAGCTTGCACTTGTCATTTCTTCTCTTGTTCATGATTATGATGTTCAAGGCCATGACCAACTGTACTGACACCAGGGCCAACTGTTGCTGCCTCCTAGCTGAGTGCTGAAAGCCCTGGACCTAGCCCTAACTCCACTGGGGACTCAAGCTTTAATTGGTCTCTCTCCCCCAACTGGGATGCTGGGTTTTTGACACTCTGTAATCAGGTGTTACTTTCAAAGCTCTGAAGTGGCTTAATCCATCATACAGAACATTCTAGAGTCAAATGAGAGACTATTTGGCAGATTATCCTGGACCAAATGTGACGGTATTTGTAAGGCACTTAGCACAGTGCCAAGGGTATCGTAGGTACTTAGTAAATGTTTATTCCCTTCCCTGTTTCCCAGTGGTAGAACTTCCACTGGGAAGTGATATTTGATGGGACCTTCGATGTTACCTAATCCAGGCCCCTCATTTTATATAGACACACTGGACTTGCAGTCTGGAAGGCCTGACTTCTAACATTTATGAAGTGTGTGATCCCAAGCAAATGATTTAGCCTCAGTTTCCTCATCTATAAAATCAACATAATAATGGTACCTACCTTACAGGTTATTGTAAGGTTCAGATGAAACAATAACTATAAAGCACATTACAAACCTTGAAAGGCTACATAAATGCTAGCCATTATTATTAGAGGAAACTGAGTTCTAGGTTGGGAGATTTGCTGGCACAGAGTCACACAGCTAATAGCAACAAAGTAGGAATGACCACGTAGGCCTCGGGAGTCCACTGCATGCTGGTTGGGCCCATGCTCGCCTGTGGTTGGCTGGTTGGAGGTGATTTAAAAGGCTACAAAGTCGCTTTAACCTAGTTCCCCAGCATCCTGTGGGCCCAGTAGTGTCTGTACAGGTCAGAAAGAGCCCAAGGCAGGCTGTGTAGGACTCGTCTGGGTTCAGAGAGTAGGATTCTTCACTTCCCAAATTCATGCCAATTTTGTTTCCAGTGGTGCCTTTTTAACAGTGATTTTCCCTCTCATAGTGCAAGACCCTGATGAAGAGGCCCTGAGGAGATCAAGGTAGGCACCTGGAAGCAGGCTCTGTGACCTTCTCATTCCTGATACTCACTTCCTAATGCTCAACCACGGCAGCTCCTTTAAAACAAGCTCACTCAGAAGAGACCTTTCTAACACATTTACTTCCGAACTAAAAACCTGAAACACTCTGTCCCTCACCCCCTTGTTTCCACCCTCCCACACCAATTCTGATGTTGGCAAGTGACAGCTGATCTAGTCATCCTGAAAGAGGTGTCCTCAAATCTGTGCTGGGAAGAGGGAAGGAGAGTCCCACCCAGCAGGCCCGATGGAAGCTGGCGAGAAGCCCCCTGGGCCTTGGGAGAGGATGTCAGTCATGAGAGACTCAAGGGGTTGAGCTATGGATTAGGGAAAGAGACCTGCTTCAGAAAATCTATTTTATACATCAGAATGACTCAACTAAGCTCATGGGCTTGTACAGGAAGATGGGGACAAGAATATGTCTGTTTCCCATCAATGAATGGGTGAGACCTTGAAGGTTTAGGTAGCCATACTTTCTATCTCTCCTATCTCCCCCTCCATTCACACACACACACACACACACACACACACACACACACACACACACACAGAGTCTCTCAGATCGTATTCCATCCACTTTCTGTACCATGGTGATCAACAGAGCCTTGGCAGTATTCCTAGCAGCAAAAATGACAGTAGACCATTCTAAACCTAGTTAATTTCAGAAAAAAATGGTGCCCGGATCTGACATTATAATTGTATTTCTTCCTCAAGGTCTCTGAGAGCTATTCAGCTCCCGCTGGCAGATATAAAAGCAGTCAGGTATCCCCTAAGAGGGAGCCCTGTGGGTAGCAAGCAGCCCGAGCAGGGTAGTCTTCGAGACTCTGGGTATAATCTGTAGAAGGATGTCTCCCCCAATACCAGGGTTGGCTGCTGTGTTATTGGGAGCCAGACATTTGTAAATAGCCCCACATTGGCCCAAGTCATCTTGCTGTCCCCAGGGGCAGCAAATGGCATTTTTATATACCAGAAATACTAGAAAAATTTTAGGTATTTTTAGGGGCACCTGGGCCCAGCTCTGGTGATGAACATCAGCATGGAAGTCAGGAGAATCCCATGCCCTCACACACCTCCCCTGCTTCTAGCAGAAATTGGTTATTTTCTGAGGTTCCAAAATAGAGACTCAAAGTTCAAAGTTTTAGAGCTGAGAGGGACCTTGGAAAGGCATCTACTCTTGCTGTTTCATTTTACAAGTTAGGGAAACTGAGGCCCACAAAGATGATATGACTTGCCTGACTAAAGGTGTGATTGCTTTGGCAAATCCATTCTCCTCTTGGGTCTTTAGTTTCATCTTCTGTAAAACGTGAAGAGAGAATTAGATGTTCACTGAGGTCCTTCCCAGTCCAGGATCTAGGATCCCATGTTCTCCTATGCTGGGCTTTGAAAAAACTGACTTACACTGGTAAGTCACTTAAGGTCGATTTCTCTGGAATGGGATTTTCACAATCCTGAGGCCCTCCTTACTGTAGGGTAGAAGCTTTGTTGCTGGGAGAGGTTCTCTTTCTGAATACTGCCAAACCCTTCTAGTACCCAGTGAGCCATCCACTCAGGGAGCCCCGGTGGTGATGGTGCCTATATCTGAGAGACAGCTCATGTCTCCCCTGAAAGAGGGCCAGGCTTTCCATTAGCACCCAGGACCTGACTGACTGGCCAGGGGGTACACCAAGCTGTCCTCTAGTCCAGTGATGTCAAACCTACAGAGGCCTGGAGGTTCCTAAACCACGTCTAAGGATCCCTGCAGGTCCAAATGCTGACTTAGCAAACCATGCATTTTTTATTAATATATTGACATATTAGAATCAAATAGGAGCTCCATTTAAATCTGGTTTGGGCCACACTCAGAAGTGTTGTGGGCTCCATGTGACATCTCTTTCCTGCTCTAATTCTGTATGTGCTTCTAGAACAGTGGTTCTCAACCTTCCTAATGCCGTGACACTTTTATACTCATATGTGGGCATATCTGCATGTGAGTGGACCCACCTGGAGATGGAGAGAGGAGCGGTGTCTCGGTTCCTAAAACCATTGGAAATATGTGTTTTCCAATGGTTTTAGATGACCCGTTCGCCCCCCAAAGGGGTCATGACCCATAGGTTGAGAACCGCTGTTCTAGAACATGGGAAAGACCTGGGCTCTCCTTGTACCCTGAAAAGCCATTTTCATCCTCCAAATATTCTCTGTTGGCTGGTTATGGAGGTCAAGCTATATCGATAGCCTGGGGCTCCCTGAAGTCCCCAAGGCTCCAGTCATTATATGGGTCCATTCCAAGTGATAGAAAAATGCTCTGAGTCTGGAGACCTGGGTTGAATCTTGGCTCTGCTATTTACCCTTTTTTGGTTCAAGTGCTCCCCGGGCCTCAGTTTCCTCAATTATAAAATGAAGGGGTTGGATTATAAAGCCTCTGAGGTCCCTTCCTGTCCTGGATCTATTCTCCTCTGATCTGGATTTGAATCCTGCTACTTGATGCCAGTATGACTTTGGATGAGTAATTGAATATCTTTGGGCCTCACTTCCAAAATTAGATTTCACTTGAAGGCACCTCAGAGCACTAAATTATCCTCACTAGGTGAGCTTTAAGGTGCCTTATAGCACTAAATTCTGTGGTACCCCAAGAAGAAACACTTCTTTTTGCTAGGGCATATTGTAATAGGTATTTTCCCCCAGTGATATGTTTAAGAAAAGCAACCCAGGTTATTGTCTGATCCCTTCTTCTGCACCTATTGATTTTCCTTCTGCCAACTGGCAAGGGCCTAAGGGATGACCCTGCTGAGGGTCAAAACATCTAGCTCCTTGGTGCTCCTTAAGACAGCTATGTAAAACCCTTGAAAGGAAATCTCATTCTATTTCCATCCTTACTCCTGCCTTTCTCTGTTGCAAAGCCATTGAGTTGTAGGGGAAAGAGTGTTGGCCTAAGGAGAATGGGGCTTGAGTCTTGGCCCCACACTAGCTAGTTATGTGGCATGGGACAAGTCTTCTCCCTTCCCTGGACCTTGGTTTTCTCATTTGTGAAATGAGGAGGCTGGTAGAAATGCTGTCCATGGTCCCTACCAGACCCCAAATTCCAGATGGGTCATCCTGCTGTTTTTCTCCTCCCTCCCTCTCTCCCTTCCCCTTTCTATTCTCACAAATCTTAAACTTCTGGTCCTATGAGTTGAGTCCTATTTAATTCTTTCCTAACCTTTAGCATGTGCCTTCCCTGGTGCTGAGTGAGATCTGGAGGGGGCAGCAGACCTGGCTAGCTGGCCTGGGCTGTGCTGGGCAACCTAGGTGTGTTGGAATTGGGGTGGTTGAATGGTAGCTGCCCAGTGATGTTATATTTCTCTCAGAGGAGACAGGGTCAGGAAAGATGTCCTTCAGCAGCAGCAGAGCTCAGCTTCAGGGACTTTGAGGAGCCTACCTGAGCCAGAACCTTCTGCTAAGACATTTCCCAGAGCAGGGAGATTTTTTGCTGGCTGTTTAATCAGGGAAGAGAAATAGAAGTGGTATTTTTAGACTCATTGCTGGGTCCACATTTTTGGTGGCCCTGAGAACCTTGAGATCTGTCCAATTCTGTCAGGGCAAGTCCAAAAATTCAGCAGCCCTGCCTTACCCAAGTTGTCCCCTAGAGGACTTGAGAAACAAGGCTAGGATAAGACTACGGATGAGCACAAGCTTCCCAGACCCCTCCAAACACAGGGAGCTAAATGAGTTTGGGTGACATGTGTCTTGCTCTCCCTCCCATCTTCTGCTCATTGCTGTTCTCCCTCACCAAGATCCCTCTGCCAAGATCCTCAATGCAATCAGGGGACTCAGGTTTACCATGACCTGAGATGACCATGGGAGTCCCAATGCAGAGGAGACCTCAATGAGTGACTTTTCAAGGTCTTCAAGGCAGGGCCAGGAGTTCCAGATATCCTCCTGTGGGGAGGGGGAGAGGGAGGTATGTGACCCTAAGATACTACTTGCCCAGCCTTCATCCCGGTCTATTAGCCACATCCTTGGCTCCTGGTTACATAGCAGTGTCTCCTTGCCTAGACAAAAGAAACCCAGGGCCTTTCAGGACTGCAAAACTGGGCACCCATGTGACTTTTGAAATCAATCTAAAAGAAGGTGCCCTCACCCTAGTTGTATGGCAGGAGAGTGGTGGACATACATGTTCCCTAACCCCTCTCTTTCTCCCTCCTCTCTCTCTCTTTGTCTCTATTTCTCTGTCTTTCTTCTCACCCTTCCTCTCCCTCTTTCTCTCTCTCTCTCTCTCTCTCTCTCTTTCTCTATGCCACAGGGAAAGGTTTGAAACGGAACGTAACAGCCCACGTTTTGCCAAATTACGCAACTGGCACCATGGTCTCTCAGCCCAAATACTTAATGTGAAAAGCTAAAAACACAAACAAACAAAAAACCACAACTACTTGGAATCACCCTTCCCTCCCATTCCCCACCCCAATAAAAAGACATGTGGAGCATCTAAGGAGACCCACCGGGATGCTAATGACTTGGCTGCTGGACTCAGCAGTCAGTATGGAGACATTATATTCTTATTAAGGAGCAGAATTCTAGAGTCCTCCTCCCTGAGGATATACTGCCCACCTTATATCCTCTTCAGTATGATCAACTTTCCTTTCCTTTTCCTGCCCCCTTGCAAATACTTCTGCTTGGACACAGGGTTGGTGTTCATTTTATCCTCACTTAAATGTAGTCTTAGCTTTCAGATGAGTGGGAAACTTAGATTGGCTATTTTAATGCACCAAAGGGGAAAAATATCAATAAAGCAAAGTTTGTGCTCAGGTTTCCTTATTAAAAAATGGCTTGTGAAAAAGGCCAGCTTCCCCAGATTCAGCTGAGCCCAGGGGACTTAGCAGCTGTGCATGTCGAGTGATTCTCTCAGAACCAGTGCTTTGACTCAGGGTCCAGGTTCTGAGCCTGTTGCCAACCCCCAGTGAGCCCAAGGAGCTAACACTGGATCCCAAATGCTCAGGGAAGCAGAGAAGGTGGGGATGAGATGATGCTTTCATTAGTGGAAGTTGAATAATCAAAAGGTTAGCCCAGCCAGACATCAAGAGTCCTGGGGGTTCCCATGGCATGTTGTAAGTTTTAAACATATGTGTGGTAAAGTCTCAGACATGGGCATTTTAAGCCTCCAACAAACATGCTCCTCTCTTTGTAACATGCTTGCTTGGCCAGCTCCACAGTTTTTTTCCCCCTTTCTGTACATAGCAGCATGCTTCTTCTGAAATAAAAAGAATTTTAAATAAATGAAACAATGCCCCAGTCATGCTGTGCCTGTGTTCTACAAGGGATGACATATTGAGGCTTAAAAGAGGCAGAAAGTTCTGGGTGGGCCCATCTGTGCACTAGGGACCAGGCCCACAGGCTTTAGCCTGCTCAGATCAGTCCAATCCAATTCAATTGACTTATAGGCTTGCCTTGGGTTTGGTAGCAGCCACAAGCAGGATTAGTGCCCAGGAGAAAGAGAATTTCCCATCTCTGCACTTTGACAGTGTTCTCTAGACACTTCAAATGTTATTTTAGAGAGATCCATTCATTAGTCAATAGACATTTAGAGATGTGTCTAGGTGTTAAGGCCACCATAGAAAAGAGCCAATAGAAAAGACTCTTCTACCACCCACCATGTTCCTATTGGGGATATGCCTCTGGGGAAGCCCATCAAATGTAGCCCAGGTACTGAGCCTTAGCAGTCTTCAGTGATTTGTGAACAGAAAAGGGTCATAAAGGGGAGAGACAGTGCAGTCAGATGCTACCCTCCCTCCCAACCTCTCATGAAGCCTTTCTCACCATAGTTTGCAGAGCAATGATATCATACCAAGTCCAGGGTCCATGAGAGTCAACAGAAGGGATGTGGAGAAAGTAGAGGAAGTTCTGTTCATTTGTGATGGGGAAGCAATGGAATCTCCAGGCTTGCCAGAACATTTCCAGTACCCTGAGACTGGGGGATTTTTGTGACCCAGGGATTGCTGATCATTTCCTTGGTACTGCTCTAGGCCAGTTGTGTGATGAGTGGTAAACAAGTTTTGGTGAATGGATTTGTAGATTTAGTGGAATGACCAGCCACCTCAGCCAACCTGAGGAACACTTAGGCTCTATAGACAGCAGGAGCTAAATTCCATCCCCACCCCTCCCAGCTGGGGAACCTTCACCTAGGGATGTAATTCTAGTGAATAAGGAAGGTCATGGTTATTGTGGTAGCTCTGGCTTCTTTCATTTCTCCCCTACTGTTGACACCTCCTTGTTGGCCCATCCAACCTTGACCTTGCCAATCTTGCCAACTCCACTGACATTTCTTTGGCACTGGGTTAGCCCATCTTGTACCTCAGGGAGAGACTAGGTCAGTGAATTGTGGGCCACATTCTCTGGTCCCTTTTTTCTCTCTCTTCTCTATGTCTCAAATTCTCCAGCCCATCTCCTAAGGCCCAACAGTGGGGAAAAAGGAATAGGAAGGAAAGAAAAAAGGAAATAGGTATTCCAGGGGAGGAAACTGAACCAGTGCAAGGATTCCAGGTGGATAGGCCAGGCAAATCCAATACTTTAATTCAATTCAATGAGTATTTATTAAGCTCTTTCTATGTGCTAGGCACTGTGCTCATAAACACTTGCTGGTTGATGGGTAGGTTATAGGAAAAAAAGAGTCCCTGTCCTCCAGAAGCTTCCATCCTACTGAGCAGAAATGATATGTGCATGGTTAAGTACAGCCTGTGGTAGGAAGGAGGTCTTTGGGGTTGGTGGTAGCAAGAAGATAGGTCAGTATGAAGGAGGAGCAGAAATCCTTATCCTTCATCATGGGCACCCCACCCCATCCAATGACCACCTCACAGAGATCCCTCTGTCCATTAGTGACAGATTGTCCAGTGAGTTCTGGTTTGGTTGCTATGTCTTGCAAGGAAGAGAAAGCAAAGATGCTCAAGGAATCCGTAGTCTCTCTAGAAAGACAAGATAGACATGCATGAACAATATTAATCAACTGAAAAAAGGCAGACTATAATACAGGGCTAGACTGTGCAATTCAGACTCAAGTACAGAGGAGATTCAGAGGAGGATTCATCAGTTTGTAATGGAATAGTAAGAAAAGTGTGTATGAGGCAGGACATTAGCAAGGCTTTGAAGGATAGCTAGAGATCAGGCTGTAGTCACAGGGCTATCCTCCCCTCCCTCTACACAAAATCCCAGCCCTGGATCTCCCCTCACCCCAGTCTTAATTAAGCATTTAATGAAGATGCAACCCAGGCAACAGCAGCCGGAAAAGCCAAGCCCAGCAGCCAGGCCTCCCTTCCAGGTAAATTGACTTGTCTGGCTGTGGCACAGGGCAACGCTCCCCTTCTTTGTCATGGTGTGAACCCCTAACATCTCTGCTCTCCCTGGCTTGCCCCTGTGCTGACAAGCCATCCATTTCTGTTCCCCCTCTGACAAACCATCCTCCACCCTAGTACTGACAGCATGTAGCAGATGTAGCAAGGTGTTAATGCTTGTGTGTGGAGCTGTTGGGGCTGGAGGGATTGGGGTGGGTGCTCACAGGGGCCCCAGCCATCCCTCTCTTCCCTCTCCCACTCCTCAAATCTTGAGGAGATCTCAGATGCTTGGAGACCCAGGGTTGTCACCCTTTCCCAAGGAAAGAGTTGTTCTTCCTTTAAGATGGGAACATTTCAGATAGGGACAGGAAAGAAGCCTACTACACTATAGGATTGCCATGAACAAGGGATGGAGGGAGTCTTTTTCCTGGTAGAAGCCCAGATGGAGCTCTTGGGGGTGAAATTTGTTCCTTACTGCTAGGACCCCAGATGGGTTCTTGGGGTAAGATGTGGAGAGTATTCCTACTAGTAGGAACATCTGAACTTTCTCCATATTTCTCCAAAGAAAAATTGACCACCTGCATTTTCTCTCCTAAATAACAAAACTTCTAAGGAATTAATGGGGTTCCATAGTGAATTCTGAGCCTGGCTTTTGTACTGTGGATGCCTGGAAGGGACTCTGGTCTGAGGTCAGAACTGAGAGGGGCCCAGGGCAAGCAGTCTCCTTGTTTTGCTCTGTGTCAATAATATGGAAGTTCAATAGCTCAGGGTTCTTTTGGCTGTAGGCAGCTGGAGGGAGATGGGTTTGGGCAGAGCTAATAGAGGGAGATGAGGTGCCAAGTAGAACTTGGGGCTTAAAGAGTATAAGACAGGAAAACTAATCCCAAGTTTCATCTCAAATCAGTTCTAAGAGAGCTTAATGGAAGAACCAACTTCGCTGAAAAGGTGACAATTTCATCAAGTTAGAAAGTGACTATCAAGCACCCTTCTTCCTGCAATGACTGGTGACTCAGGGATGGGTTTTTGGTGGATTCTGGCAAAAGGAAACTACTGTGTGACCTTTTAGAACCTTAAGCAATAGTAAGTTCCTCATCACTGGAAGTCTTCAGACAGACAATGGATGCTCCCTGGACAAGGATATTGTTGAGGGGAATCTTGCTCAGGTGTGAGGTTGGAGTAGAAGGTTTTGTGGATTTTTCTTTTTCTTTTTTTAATTTTCTCTGAGGGGCCTTCTCTGGAGTTAAGTAGAGCTCTAGCTGGGTCCTAGGAGCTCTCCAAATAGGAAAACCATAACTGAGTGGTCCCTTGGGGGTTTGCCCATCTCTCTTTCTGTATCACCCATAGAGTGTGCAGGAGTTGGTGTCCACCTCTGTTAACAGATCTTAAATTGCCCTAACCAGGGAGCTTTGGGGTTACCTTGCCTGAATATTAGTGGTAGGTAAATCACATGGGGTGCACCTTTGGGTAACAATAGGCCACTTCTTCTTGCTCTATTTTATTTCTTAGGTACTCAGGGAATCAGTCCATAGCTGAAGTCCAATGTAGAGGATCCTAAGGTTGACCCCAGGCAGCAGGGGAATGAGAAAAGTGTTGAGTTAATGACATTTCAGAAGAATGCTGCCAGGAGTAGAAATGGCCATTGTGTAGGAGACTGAATCTTCCTTAGGATTCAGGCTCTAGTGTCCTCTAGCTGAGGACATATCCTTTATGGAAGAAGGTGGGAATGGGACTTGGTCCCTGGTTCCAGGCTGCCTGAGCTTGCCTTCTCGAATGCTTCCCCTCCTAAAGTTTCAGTTTATGGATATGGGCAATGAGTTCCTCCCACTGCTTAGGGCAATTTCTAGTTCCTCCTGCTCCTTCCTGCTAACCTCTCAGAGTTGTGCTGAGCCTTTCCTCCCCACCCTGTAACCCCAGTCTGGCTTGGCTGGCTGGCAAGGTCCCTGGGGGGGGGGGGGATGAGGGGAGGGCTAGAAGCTAGGAGAGCTGGTTCTTGCTGGTTGCTTGTTGGCAGGCAGCCTAAGTCTCAGAGTAAGAGAGGTGGTGCCCAGCATGGATGGATGGGCTCAACTAACCCTGCACAATGGAAGAGCCTAGTACCCTCAGGCAAGAAGCAAGTTTGTGTACCCACTTGCATGAAATATGACTATTGTGTAGGCATGTGTGTGTATGTGTGTGTATGAGGGAGAGAGAAGCAGAGAGAGGAGAGAGGAGAGAGGAGAAAGAGAAGAGAAGAGAGAGAGGAAGAGAGGAAGAGAGAGAGAGAGAGAGAAAGGGAGAGGGAGAGGGAGAAAAGAGGAAGAGAGAGAGAGAGAGAGAGATAGGGAGGGAGGGAGAGAGAGAGAGAGAGAGAAAGAGAGAGAGACACTAGTAGTGCATGAACCTGGGCTTGTACTCAGGCACCTCCAAGGTCTCTTCTGATTAATTTCTGTGATTCTGTGATGGTGTATGGAATAAGGTATATGTGTATGCACACAAACCTGTGTGACAGAGTGGATTCCCTCATCAAAGCCTAGACTCTGGGCCACCTGACAGGGGGAAGTTCCTTGGGGGCTCTGCTTTTCCCCCAGCTGTACTATAGCAGTGTGCAGGGGAAGAGAAGGTGAAGGAGTTTGGCTCCATTAGGCATTGGGTTAGTTAAATGTAGCCACTCTTGCCTTCCCTCCTATGACTCCCCTCCACCCCTACCCCATCTCTCTCCTTTTTAGGACCTAATTAAGTCCAATCTCCAGCTGGTGAGAGAGTGATCCAAGGATAGGATGGGTTAGAGTGGTCCCTAAAATATGATGAGGCCCAAGGGTTGTTACCCCACTACTGGACCATGGAGGCCACAAAGGGAAGCTCCCTCTAGTGGTGACCAGGCATTTCAGTAGAAAGATTCCAATATGGAAACCAGGAAACTTAAGTTCTAGTTCCAACCCTATCACTAGTGTGAGCAAGTCACTTCCCTTTGCTGGCCTTCAGTTTCCCCATATATTCATTATATAAGTAGCTATCCTCTAAGGTCCCTTACAGCTCAGATATTCTATGATTCACTCACATGGTACCATGAAAAAGACTCAGGCTTTGGAGGCAAAAGATCTGGGCTCAAATTCCACATCAGTTATTTCCCATGTAACCTTGGGCAAGTCATCCAAGGCTCTCTGTGCCTTGCTTTCCTTATTTCTCAAATGAGAAGTTGAACTCCATGACTTCTAAGGTCTTTTCCAAGTCTAGACCTACAACCCCATGATTCTATGCTCCCTCTTGGCAAGGAAAGGGAGCCTTCTCTACTGTTTAGGCAGCTAATGCTTGACAGAAGGAAATGATATCCAACCCAGGGTGGATATTCGGCAAAGGAGGTTAGAAAGTCCAAGAAATCTAGAAACAGGCTTGATGACAGGACCAAGGGTCTCCATATATTCTTCCCTGGCAGGGATCATGCTGGTCTTCCAAGCATAGTTTTATTTCTTCACCAACATTTTTATTTGAGCCCAGGACTTTGTATACCACAAAGGTAATGATGTCATCACCACCTTTTCAAAACCTCCAGCCTGTCCTTGGCTCACTCCCAGATTCCTTTGGCTCTCCACTCTACCCCTTTGCCCAAGGAGTTGCCCTGCTGTTCGGGACTGAAAGGGTGATAACTATGACCAGAATTCTCCTTGATCAGGGTCACATAACTAGGAAAAGTCTGAGGTAGGATTTGAATTTGGTTCTTCCTGACTCCAAGAGCAACACACTCTATGCACTACTCTGAGTTATATTGTTTTTGGCAGAGAAACCATGAACTGTCCTTTCAGCACTCCCAGTGGTTGCTCAAAGACTCTGTGTGTGTGTGTGTGTGTGTGTGTGTGTTGATCACACTGCTCTCTAATCTCACCCCATGCAAAAACTGACTAGCTTTGTGTTGCCTTTTTTTTTTTGCTTTCTCCAAGGACCACCCCTGAGTCCAAGTGGGTGTTTCCAAGACCTGAACAGTTTCCTAAGACATTCTTGGGACATTGGTTGTCCTGGAGTAAATTGAGCTTTGGTAGGAAGTTTCAGTGAGGATTGAGAAGGCTTGTAAAACCCTGAGGCATTTGAAGGGGCAGGAGGCCTGATGCTGGCTGATCTATGGCTTAATCCATGCCCTGACATTTGACCTGCAGTCTCTACCAAGCTATCAAGCTATTGCTCCATTGGGTTGCTGTTATAAGGTTCCTTCCTAAGCCAGGCCAAGTGAGAGTGAAGGGTAGACTTGAGAACTTTGAGCAGATCTTGTGGTCAGTTAGCCTGAGGTCCCAGTGATGGGCATGATGGGTGGAGCACAGGGCAGAGGAAGGTCAACTCTTAAAGATGACCCATGGCAAGCTCCCCATTTCTGTCAAAGCTCTGACTGTTCATTTTCTCTCAGAAAGGATGGAAGGAAAGAAAGGGAAAAGGAAATGAGAATGCTTCACTCCACTCCCCAAACCTGTGTTTCCATAGCCAGATGTCGGATCTAGGAGTCCTCCATTCCCTGACTGGGTCTCCAGAAGGATGACATTCTGACATTAGTGTAGACAGGGCTGGGAAGGATGTACTCTCTAGAAGTACATCTTCTGTGATCCCTCAGGCACAATGGTACTATGAGATCAGAACAAAATCTCTTTGGTCAGGGCCCTAAACACCGGCTGGGCTCAGATATTCCCTATGGCTCCTCTTTTCCAATCTCCTTTGGCTCTCCCAATATCTCTCCTTATCTGGGAATTTGTAAAGCTCTTACCTGCTTTCCAAACTGTCTCTCTTTTTTCTTATTCTGTCTGGATAGACTTTTTTTTTCCTCCCTCTCTCCCTTTACTGCCTCCTCCCTCTCCTCCTTTCCTTTTCATCCTTCCTAGTTCTAAGGGTTCACTTGTCATATCCCAGTTCCAGATATTTCTCTCTCTCTCTCTCTCTCTCTCTCTCTCTCTCTCTCTCTCTGTCTCTCTCTCTCTCTTTCCCTCCTCTCTCCTCCCTTCTCTCCTCTTCTTTTCTCCTTCCCTCTCTCTCTCCCTCCTTTCTCTCTCTCTCCCTCCCTCTCTGTCTCTCCTTTCTCTCTCCTTCCTCTCTCCCCCTCTCTTCTCTCTTTTTTTCTTCTTCCCTCTCTCCCTCCCTCCTTTTCTCTCTCCTTCTCTCTCTCTCTCTCTCTCCCTCTTTCTCTCTCTCCCTCCTCCCCTCTCCCTCTTTCTTCTCCCCTCCCTTCCTCAACCCTTTCCTGAAGTCACCAACCTTCATAAATCTCCAGGCACTTGACTCCCAGGCAGGCACAGCTCTTGCACTCTTTGTTCCCCTGCTACTGCCCACCCAGCCCCCCTGCTTGCCATTCTGCCTCGATTTGAGATTGTGAGCATATATTGGCCAAGTTGAAAATAAACAGTGCTTCTGGCTCCTCGCATTTTTCATAATGTGTGTTTTCTATTTCTTTGATGCCCCTCTGGTCATGCATGAAATGGTGTAGTGGAATGGGCACTGAATTTGGAGTCAGAGGACCTGGGTTCAAATCCCAGTCTTGTAACGTACTTCCTGCGTGACTCTGGGCAAGTGCCTTAATGTCTCACCTAATGTCTCTGGGTCTCAGTTTCCTCATCTGTAAAATGAGGGGGTTGGATTTAATGGCCTGAGGTCTCTTCCAGCTCTAAATCCATCACCCTGTTTCTAGGTATGTTCTATTTTTGTTGTCCTCACTCCTCCCTTTAACACACAATATTGAAAATTCTGTCCTCGTCTCTTTGGCTGCCCCTTGGTCTCCGGTGGGGAAAACATATTCAGCTCTCACTCTCTTTCTGGTAATCCTTATTTGAAAGCATCTAGTCTGCACACAGCATTTAAAAATCCTGGTTAAGTGTGAGAGGGAAAGACCTCCCCATCTTCCCCCCAACCACAATTATATCGCAATTGACCCTAGCATCAACATTCTGCCATCAATTAGACCTCTATCAAATCAGGTTGATGAGTATTTAACTACATCATCACCATTGACAAAGAGGCAGCTTAACATAGTGACCAGAGGGCTGGCCTTGAAATCAGGAAGACTCAGGTTCAGTTCCAGCCTTCAACATATCCTGGTTGTGTGACCTTGGGCCAGTCAATGTTTGAGAGCTTTTTAAGCTAAGACTAAGTTACAGAGAAGGTGCCAACCTGCATTGGTAGAGGGAGTTTCCTCACCTGGAAATTCCCTATATCAGTGAAACCACAAATCCAGTCCCTCTCTATCTCAATCCCTATCCCCATCACTGTTGACCACACCACCACCATCACCATTACTCACAGCTGCATAACCTTCTTTGCTATTACTGCCAACAAAAAGCCCCAGCCAACAATACTGCCACAACAAAACATTGGTGATAGTGGGGGACATGATGCCTGTCTAAGGGTCTCTCTTTTATCCTGTCATGCTGCCTGCTGGGGTTGGGAGTAGACAGGATCTTCAGGACCAGGTGTACTTTGACCCTCCACATTCAGCCTGTTCTTAACACAGCATATAGTCACTAATCTTTAATCGTGAGGCATGTGGCCTTTCTTATTACCATCATATCCCCTACTTGGGGTCTTGAGCAGGAAGTGACAATGCCTCCTTCTGGTCAGCCAGTAAGAGAAGAACTGGGCCACCTTTCTCTGGAGCCCTCAGCTGGCTTGATGCTCCTTCCCTCCTCACCCCCTGAGCAGCTACTATATTGGGGCTTTGCATATGGCTGCCTCTCTGATATCCTTTGCAACATAGTCAGAAAACTCAGCCAGACCTATGGGATTGGGGAGGACTGAACCCTTCTCTTCAGCCCTAGGAAACAGGTGGGGAATTTCTCCAACTCTCTCTGCTACCCCACTCCCCACAGAGAGTTTGTTGTGGCAGTTCTGATGGCCTGTTTTTGATCAAAGTAGATCAAAGTAGAAAGCCCAGTTCCTTCTGGGCCTGCAAGGTCCTTCTGGGCAAAACTGCTCAGAGGTGTCCAGAGCTCATACTTTCCATAGTCCTGAAGCCATCCTTAGGATTTCCCTGGATGTTCTAACTATTGCCCATCTCCTTAGAATATGGTTTTCCCCACCTTCTGACTGCAACATGAGACCTCCATCCCAAGGCAGCAATCAATGCCTTGGGCACTCAGCCTGATTGTTCCCTTCTCTCCTGATTTCTTCTTTTCCTTTTTTCCTCCTCACCAAACCCTGTGTTTCCCCCTGCTTCTTCACATTCTCTCCCCTCCTCTCACAGTGGCAACGACAGCTCGAAGGAGTCAGCAGGAAGAAGGTAACGTTTTCTGTGTCCTGTGTTCACCATCCCTCAGTCCAGGGCTCCCACTCCCTCCTCTTCCCTCCCTCCTTTCCTCCAAAAGAGTTCACTGCTCCCCACCTGCCCATTTGGAGGTACAGATCCATGCCACTTGCGAAGCTGTGCCTTTAGCAAATGGGTTTGCTTTGCAAGACCCAAGCAGTTTGGTGTTGGTAGAGAGAAATGGCCAATATCTTCTGGAACTCTAATGACTGAAGTGGTCCACTTATGTCTAGGAGTGGAATGGGACTTTCGGTGGGGACTCCTTCAGACAAACCTCTTTGGAGCATGTCTTTCCCCCCCCCCTCAAAGAGCACTACTCAATAACACTTCATGGCTTTGTGTCTGTTCTGTGGTTTTGTGTGATCCTCACGTGCGCTTCCCGAGGCAGGCAGCAAGGGCATTATTTTCTGCATTTGGAAGAGAAGGAATTTGAGGCATAGCAGTGGAAAATAATTGCCCAGGGCTTGGTGCAGCGTTGGGCATAGAAAGTAAGTGGCTCTTAAACTGAGGGTCCCATGACTATGTTTCTCTGCATCCACACAGTCCCTAGCACGTTCTAGGTGATTAATAAATGCATATTGACGGATCTACAGATAGCAGAGCTGAATTTGAACTCAGGTCTTCTGACCCCAAATCCAGTGCCCCTTTCACTAGATTACAGCTGTTTCCATGGTCAGGCCAGGCTTAAGCAAGGACAAGTGGATAATCATTGTTAAAGGCTGGAAGCCCTGAGGGAGAGTTAGGACTTTCAGCCTCCACCACCTATTGTCTGCATCTGCTTGGGCGATTCTGAGAGACTCCCTGGGACTTCATTTCATTGCTTGTAAAATGGGAAGGGGATAGGATGGTTTGGGAAGGATGTGAGTGGGGATGCAGGTGAGTGGAAGCTGGCTAAAGACTCTGACAATGCAGAATTGCAAGGGGCGTTTTCCTGGATTGACAATGGGATCATTGGGATTCTCTGTAGCATCCTGTGACCCCTTTTTTGGTGTCAGGGGCACCCATGGAGCTCTTCTCATGAATGTCCTTAATAAAAGAGGAGCAATGTTGCTTTCTCCTGTGGCATCATTTCTGGATGCTTTCTCCTTCTCTCTGCCTTTCTTCTGGGTTCTCTTGCCCATTCCTGTTTGCCAGTCTTCTCTCTCACACCTTCCACCTCCTTCCCGCTCCCACCATCATCCCCATAGGATGGGCAGGAAGGAAAGAGAGAGCAGGAAAGTCTCTGAGCAATCAAGGGGACTCAAGGGTGGGATTTACCCAAGTCAATGCACTGAGCTGGCAACAAAGCCTGTCCAGATTCCCTGGGTCACTGTTCTCCCCTGCCCCGTCCCAACTATTCCTTCTTAAACAATTCTCAACAGGAGCATAGGAAATATTTCATAAGATATTTAGGAGACAGACATTGTGGACTTTTGGTGAACAAGTCAGACTTTTCTTGGTTGGGAATATTTTTGCTGCTCAGAGGCGCTAGGTTAGATAGCTTCTCATCCCCAAAGTGGGATGGTCACTCATGAGTTAACCAGGCTCGTCCCCTGGTAGCCAGTCCAAAGAGAAGAGTTTCCAAGAACCTGAGTTCTGCCATTCCTACCCCACCAGCAGAACAACGGGACAGGGCAGGACCCCAGCCTCATAGATCCCATTACCCTTGGGGATTTCCCTAGCTTGCTCTGCTCCCCTCCAGTGGCTCCTTTCCCACTGAAAAATGTCCTTTGTCTTTCCCAGACACCCAATCCATTGGCTACTGTGGGCCTCGATCCTGATGGTTCTTTGAACCTTGTCTCAACCTACTTCTTCTGTTTGGTCCCAACCCTAACTAGTACCCCCATCAAGCATGCTCCAGTGTCCACCAGCCACGCCTCTGCTCTGCCACTGGCTTCTGCCCATCTGCCTGCTACTGCTGCCGCTGCTGCTACCAGCTCAGCCTGCCCAGCATCACCCCCAGCTGCCTCCACCACCTCTGTGTCTGCTGACAGTCTCTCGCCTGCTTTCCAAAGGTAATGAGTCCTTGGCTCTGCTTCCTAAGGCTTGGGGCTCGGTGATGGATGGGCTTTCACCAAGGAAGATGCTCCAACGGGAAGAGCAGAAAGGGAAAGGTCAGCCCTAGAAAACCAGCAAGCCCAGCAGGAGAGCAATACTCATTGTGCAGGCACCCTGGTCTCTCCCTCCAGATGTTCATCACCCACAGTCCTGGTGTGTCCACAGCACAGGGGCTGAAGGAGAAGAAATACCTTTTGTCTCTGGAGTTCTTTGCAATTTGTAAAGCATTTTCCTCACAGCAACCCTGTGAGTCAAGAATTTTGCTTCAAAGGCTTTCCTGCTTTCTCCAATCTAGCTGTGTGACTCTGGGCAAGTCGCTTAACCTATTTGCCTCAGTTTCCTCAACAGTTAAATAAGATAATAATGGCATTTACTTCCCAGGATTGTTGTGAGAATCAGATAAGATGACATTTTCAGGGTGTTGTCTAAACCTTAAGGTGTAGTATAAATGCTAGTCGTGATGACGGTGGGTATTGTAGTTAGCAGGATTCTCATTTTCCAGGTGAAGAAACCAAGGGTCTGAAAGGCCCAGGATCACATAGCTACTAAGTGTCTGAGGCGAGATTCAAACTCAGGCCTCCTGACTCCTGACTCCTGACTCTATCCATGATACTGAAATCCCTCAGAAAGCAATCTTCAGTTTAGTCAATCCCATACCAATGTAGCATCTATTATTATGCGCACAGATTTGTGCCAGACTGTCCCTGTCACCCAAAATATGGTCATCCAGAGACACAAGACTCATCCCACTGGAAAGTTAGCTAACAAGGGAGCATAGTCTGTCTCTAAGATGGTGCAGAGAGCCTGCGCCGGAGAGCTGAACTTTGGAGTCAGGAGAGGCCTAGACACAGACACTCACTAGCTGTGTATCCCTAAGAAAGTCACCCATCCCCTCTGAGAATCTGGCTTCTCATCTGTAAACTAGGGACCAGGTTAGGAACTAAACCTGTGGCTTCATTATTTGGGAACTCCTAGGTGAGGGAACAACCTCTACCAATGCAGGTTGTCACCTTCCCTGCAATTTTTAGTCTTACAGGAGTTCTTAATCTGGCGATGGGGGTGGCAATCTGTGAATTTCTTCAGTTTGAAAATATTTTAATAAGTAGAAAAAGTCATATTTTTATATTTCAGCATCATATTTCAATATAATTTCTTTCCTTTGTAATCTCATGAATTTTATTTTGTGCATTTAAAAACATTATTCTGAGAAGGAGTTTCTAGGCCTCACCAGACTGCCCAAGATAGATGGCCTGGACTCACAAAAGATTTACACACAGTGCCTTAGAGGAGTTGTGTAGGCTGGGCACCAAGATGAAGTATTTTTCTGGACATGTCAGAGGTGTGACTGGAGCCCAGGCATTCCTAACTTCAAAGCTAGCCCTCAGTCCACTCTTCCATACTGTCTTTCTGTTGACAATAAGTAAGGATATGTGAGCTCTTTCATGAGCCTGACAGGAAATTATAGAATTATAGAAATATCTGGTTTGTTATTGTTGCTGTTGTTGCTGTGAGGTGTCTGGTGAGGGACAGACTGGTGTGGGCTTCCTGGAAGAAGGAGAGGAGCTGGATCTCGAAGGATGGAGAGAATTTGGTGATGATGAGAATATGACTGTCAGCTCCAACTTCCTCAACGTCATCCCTAACCTTTGCCTCCCTTCCCTCATCCAAGTAGGTGCCACAGGTCAGGGTGGAGGAGGAGAAGCAAAGGTGGGCAGTGGGGTGCAGTGGAAGAGTGTTGTATTTGGAGACAGTGGATCTGGATTCAAATTCTTAACTGCTACTTCCTGCTCATGTGGCTTTGGGCCTTATAGAACCTTACCAAGCCTCAGTTTCCTTTTCTGCAAAATAAAGGTGGGGAAAGGCCTCTTCTAGAGTCCCATATACGTCTTTGATCCTCTGACAGTCTAATTATCAAGCTGGAGTCAGCCTCATGAGCTCCTAGCACAGCCAGGCTTTTTCCAAGACCCAGCTTTAACCTTATAGGAAATACTGGGGAGTCTTCTGGTTAAGACAGCTAGTGCCCTTGGCGTGCCACCCCGTTCATGAGGTCTTTGGGTTTGCTGTTAGACGGGACAAGTCCTCTCTATTCCTTCTCTTGCCCTCCTGGGGCTCCCCCACCTCTTCTCCGGTCTACGCTCTTAACCAGGACTCGTTCACTTAGAGAGCGAATCCTGCTCTGTCTCCTCAGTCTAGGTGGCTCAGCCTCTCTCTGTGGGTCTCTTGCTGTCTGTGTCCCTGTTTCCTTAGCTGGTCATGTCCTCTTGTTCCTGTTTCACTCAGCTTCTAGGGGCTGGGGGCGTGCTGGTGTCCCCAGGGCCTAGCCATGTACCCAGGAAGCTTGGGATGGAGATAGGCACCGTTTGCAGGGTTTTTTGTTCCTAGCTTTGACTCATCCTTATGAAGGATTTTTTTTTTCATGTCTTAGACTCAGGTCAGTTTGACTTTTTGAGTTTTCTTGGACAGGATCACAAGAGCTTTAGAGTTAGAAGAAAACTAGAAATTTCCTAGTCCTTTCATGTCACAGATGAGGAAACTGAGGCTGAAAGACCATGGCCTGCTCAGGATCACACAGCTATCGCGTTAGTCAGGATTCAGACCCAGGTTTCTCAGCTCCAGGATGTGTGATCTCTGCAGGACCCCAGTGCTTTTCTTCTCCATCCTAGAATCAGAGCTGGAAGGGGCCTTAGAGTACATTCCAATGTGATGAGCATTTAGTAAGCACTTCCTACATCCAAACACTGTGCATAGGGCTGGGCACACAAAGTCTTACCTGTGAAAAAAGGTTTTTCTTAAAAACCAGTCCTTTCCCCCCAAGGAACTTATATTCTACTGGGCAGGGGCAGGAAACAACATATAAGCACACAAGTAAAAGCAAAACAAAAACAAGTTAATTTTGTGGTGGGATCCCGCTAAGATCTGGGAGAGTCAGGAGAAGCCTCCATAGAAGATAGCCTGGAAAGGAGATCAGGGTTCCAGGTGCCAGAAGTTAAGAGGGAAAACGTTCCATTCCTATGCAAAGGGTGGACAGCAGGAGGGTCAGTGAGGACCAGGAGAATGTCATCAGGCTGGAAAAAGTCCAGAGTCTGGTTGTGAAGGACTCCAAAGGCCAGAGAGAAATGTGTTTTAACCTAGAAGAAGGAAGAACCACAAGGGTGTCCTGAACAGGGGGTGATAGGGTCAGACCTATGCCACAACCCAGTCACTCTCTTCAGTCTGGCAGCCAGATGGAGGATGGGTTGGCGAGAAGAGGCTGGATGCAGGTTCTGACAGTATTTTCTAGGAAAGCTGATGAGGAGCCAGCCTGGGGTGGTCATGGGGTGAGCCAAGGGCAGGGGACAAATCAACCAGAGTTGGTCATTGATTGGCTATGGGAGGTGAGGCCTAGGGAAAAACAGAGGATGAGTCCAGGCTTGCAGAGTGACTGGAAGAATGCTGGGGAAATAGGGGGGTTCAGAGGAGGAGTGAATTTAGAAGAAAAGATCATGAGGTCTTTTGGGGTTTGGTTTTCTTTTGGTTCTGGAAAGGACCTAGAACATAAGTTGTTAGACCTAATCACTTTCTTGGTCCAGACTGAATCTCCATCCCACAACCAAGGATCATAGCTCATTATTGTTATTTATTAATTTAAATTTAATATTAATTTTAAAACACACAAATACCTTTAGGAGCAGGTAGGTGGCACAGTGGACAGAGCATGGGCCCTGGAGTCAAGAAGACCTAAGTTCAAATCCAGCCTCAGACACTTACTAATTGTGTGACCCTGGGCAAGTCACTTAACCCAGCTTGCCCACACACACCTTTAAAGTTAAATTCAGTCAGATTGGCCACTAAGGCAGTCACTAGTTTCCAAACCAGTTTGGCAGCAATAGTCAGCCAGCCAGTCAGAGGTGTTATAGGAGGCCAAGTACTGCGGTGCTGAGAGCAGAGGCTCTGGAGTCAGGGGACCTGGGTTTGAGTGCTGCCTCTGATGCTTACTATCCATGTGACCTCAGACAAGTCACTTGCCTTCCATGGGCCCCAGTTTCCTCATGCGTAAAATTAGGGGCTGGGCTAGTTGGCCTCAGAGGCTCCCTCTATGTCAAAGATCCTATAATCCTGGAAGAGACCTCGGAGCATAGTGTATCAGAACTGGGTGGGGCTTTCCAGGGGATGGAGTGACCTCTGTCACCCATGGGCAGGAAGAGCAGAGCCTGGGGACCCTGGATGCCCCCTTCTTTCCCCAACATGAGCTTTATGCCTCTTCTCTTTGCCAGGTAACTAAGGAAAGAGCTTTCCTTGACCTCCCTTCTTGCCCTAGCCAGGCTGGTCTAATGCTCTCAGGGGCCCTGGGCATTTGGGGGAATGGTTTTCTTTTGTATCTCAGTGCTCCTCAGGCTTCTGAAGTGATGCCTAAAGGATCCAGGTGTCAAAAGGCTCCTCCCTCATGGCCTCAGGCAAGGATCAGTTCTGGACACCCAGACTCCCCTAGTAAGCCACCTCTGAGAGCACACTATCCACCTCCCTTGGCAGGAGAGGGAGCTAAAGCCGGAGGTGAGGTGACCTGTCCAAGGTCACCCATATACTCAGTGTCAGAGGTGGCATTTGAACCAGGTCCTCCAGCCCTGGGCACCTGCTCTTTCCCTGTCCTAGGTTCCCTGAGGCCCAGAGCTCAGCCTAATTGATCAATGGTGCCCCAAAGGATATCCTCTCTGTTCTTGGGGCAAACCCTCCCTCCCATGCCTGGAGTCACTGGGAGAGGGAGTGCCAGGGAAGAATGATGATGGGAGGTGGGGTGGGGGAGGGAAGAATTTAGGAAAGCGAACTTCTCAAGTTTGTAAGGAGAGCATTTTAAACCCTTCCCATGGAGAATAGTGCTCAGCTTTCTTGTCGGTCAGCTTTGCCCCCTCTCCCTTAGACGCACATGCTGTTTTTTTCAAGAAGAAGAATGAAGCTATTAAGCATGAGGAAGGAAACCCAAAACTCATGAATGTGGTCCTTGTGACTGCCACAAAGGGTCCCTCCAGCTGGGGAGCGCAGGGAAAGCTCCCACTGACCCTCCTGCCCCACAGTCCGCCTCTGGGTGGGACTCAGAGGATTGATTGGCCACATGGCCCCGGGGCCTCCCCAGGAGCAGACGGGAAGGTAGGGGGGGGAACAGGATCTCAGGGCCCTAGGTCCCCTGCCTGCTGTGGGCCTTAGATGTGTGTGTGTGTGTGTGTGTGTGTGTGTGTGTGTGTGTGTGTATGAAGGGGGGCAGGGATAAAGGGAGGGTTGTATATGTGTGTGAGAGTGTGTGTGTGTATGAAGGGGGCAGGGGATAAAGGGGGATGTGTGTGTGTGTGTGTGTGTGTGTGTGAAAGGAGCAGGGATAAAGGGAGGGATGTGTGTGAGTGAGTGAGTGTGTGTGTGTGGGGGGGAAGGGTACACGGATAAAGGGAAGGGTATATGTGTATGTGTGAAGTGGGGTGGGGATATATGGAGGATCTCCCACCACTGTTTCCTAGCCTTCTTTTGAAAATCTAGCTGAGGAGGCCAGGACAAAGGAAGGCACTCTCCTGTGGCGGCCACTGGTAAGCCTCAAGTCCCAGAGCTCAGAAGAGGTTAGCTCAGAGCTGCCTGAGGAGGGTAGGTAGCAGGGGAGACATCTGACAAAGCTCTACATCCTGCCTCCTCCTTAGGGACGCCCCTAGCTGCACCACCTCCGGCCAGGCTGGCTCCAGAGTCCAGGGACAGCTGGCATTGTGAGCTCAGTGAGGAGGCCCTCTGAACAGGGCCTGGGCATGGCCCACATTCTCCTCCTGCTCCTTTGCCACTCCCCTCTCTGTCCCTGGCCTCTCCCTGCCCCCACACTTTGATACCCTTGTGCTTTCATCCAGAGACTTGCTCCCCCCACTGACACAAAGCCTGGCACGTGGAGCCAGAGGATCTGGGGCAAATCTTGGCTTTGCCATTTGCAACCTGCTGACGTTGGGTCAGGGACGTACTAAGTGAGGAAGCTGGCTAGATGATCCTGCCAGATTTCCATCTCTGTTCTATGGAGGTCCCAGCCCTTCCTAGTAGCCCATTTCATGTGTTATTGTTTCAAAAAAACAAGCCATCACCTAAGGCAGTCTCCTAGTGCTGGGCTTCTCCAAACTCAGCTGGTCTAGGCCTCAGATGACAGGCTTTGGCCAGGCCAACACCCAGCTCTGTGTGTATGGGCCGAGGGTGAGCAGTAATGATGGTTAGTTGGTGATGGAATTAGCACCATCTGGGGCCTCATTGCAATACATCCTAACAGGTAACCCTGGAAAACCAATAAACCATTCCTTCATTCAGTGTGTTCCGAGAATACAGAGACAAAAAAATGGAATGGTCCCTGCCCTCTTAACTTAGATTCTATTGGAGAAGACAATGTAGGCATATATACAAATACATAATATATACACACACATGTATATATACATACAACACACAAATGTGTAACAAATACATTGTATATATACATTGTGTAACTGTACATACACATGTATATATGTACAAAAATATGTGTGTACACAAATAAATATATACATACATATACACATCTCTATATATAGTCACATACTCGTGTATCTGCCAAATATATATCTTTATCTTTATTTGGCATATATCTTTATATACACATAATTTAAATGGTGTATATATAAAATTAATATCTATTTAAGATATATATGTGTATGTATGTGTATATATGTATGTATGTATGTGTATATGTGTGTGTATGTGTGTATACACACACATACACACACCCCAAATAAAAATATATTGTATTTTCCTGGGCAAATCATTTCACCATTATGAGCCTTGGTTTTAAAATGGGGATAATAATTCTTGCACTGGCTACTCCAAAAGGCTGTTGTGAAGAAAGCACTGAGGAACTTCAGAAAACTGAGTGATCCTTAGCTCGCTGTTTTAAGGAGCTGGGACATCACCAAGCAGGTCCTCCAGGCCCCAGCACCAATGGGCCTTTTTGCCCTTTAGCAGAGGGTCTTTGTGAGTGACGGTGGCTGAAACTTTGCAGTGGTGCTTCCTGTCACTGGAAGTCTTTCTGGCTTGGAAGCACAAGCGAGGGTTCCGTCCTCATGGCTGTCCAGACCTGGGGCTCGGGTGATGTGATTTATCTGAGGTAAGTGGAGGAGACAAGACTGGGGCCCAAATCATGTGGCCCCAAGTGTGGGGCTGTTTCCAGTACACAGTCTGGCTGGGATAGGAGCCAGGCAGGCCCAGACAAGGGAAGTGCTAACCATGACAGCGACCACAACGGAAAGAAAGCTAGACCTGGAGAAGAGGAGCTGGGTCTGCATCTTGGCTCTCTTCCCTATTAGCTATACCATCTGGCCACAGTTTTCTCTTCTGTTAAATGCGGGTGATGCTTGTCCTCCCTGTGAGGTTCTATCATATAAAGAATACCAGGCATGGAACCAGGAGAGATCTGGGATCAAGTAAGTCCCACCACTGACATTCACTAACTGTGTAACTATGGGCAAGTCACTAATCTGTCTGAAGGTCAGTTTTTTCATCTGTGAAATGGGAACGATAATGCCCTTTGCACCTTCCTCACTGGGCTGTTGTGAGAATAGAACGAGGTAATGAGCGCTCAGCTTTCGCAAAGCTTACAGTGCTGTGCAAATGTCAGCTGCTCTTGGAACCTTCTCTGATTTATTGATAGGAAAGTGTAAACACCATTTATTCTGTGGTTCTCAAAGGCCAACCAACACACACAGCTGTGGCTGTAGAATGTCCCCTAAGCTGGGCCCACCGCCTCTCCAAGAGTCCCCAGAGAGACCTCAGGGAGTCGGTGAACTTGGAACTGTGAATATTTTGGTAACAATTTCAATGTAATTGGTTCTCTTTGTAAGGCTATGTATTTCATCTTCTATATTTAAACTCCTAACTCTGAGAAGGGGCCCCTGGGCCATGCTATGTGGCCAAAAGGGAGGTGGGGACAGTGTTTAGGACACAAAAAAAGCTTAAGAATGCCTGTTATGAAATAGGATAAAGTTTTAAAATCATAGGATTTGGAAGCTCAGAGAACCTTTGGGATCAGCTGGTTACTTTACGGAGGCCCAAAGAAACACAGCCATTCAGGGTGAGACCACTTGACTGACAGGTAATTCTATCACCCAGTGAAGAGATTCTTGTATTCAAGTCCTTCACTGTTAGTTTTTCTCTGCCCTTGAGGTAGCACGTGGCACTAGACCTTGAGTTCAGAAGACTGAGTTCAAATACAGCCTCAGACACTTCTAGCTGTGTGACCCTGGGGAAGTCATTTAACCTTCGTCTGCCTCAGTTTCTTCAACCACGAAATGGGAATAATAACAGCACATATTTCACAGGGTTGTTGTGAAAATCAAACAAGATAACTTGTAAAGCACTTAGTCCCTGGCATACTGTAGATGCTTAATCAGTTCTAATTCCTTTCCTCTTCCCTCAGTCTACCCTTCATTTAGTTACTTATACCCATGAGCGCAGAGACTGTTTTCCATTTCTGTCTTGGTCTCTCTAGCCATACTCCCTTGTGCGGAGTAGACCTTTTGTTGAATTGAATGGAAACCCTCAGAAATTGTGAGCTGTGCCCCCTTGAGCCTATTCCACACACTCAGTCACAGCCTTAGGTGTCCTGGTCTTTGTTTATCCAGAGAAGGATAGAACACCAACTGTTCAGAATTAGGACTGGACCTTCATCTCCCTCCCCAAGCTCTAGGAACTGAATTTGGAAATGTAGCTGGTCACTGAGGTAGGTGACCCTTCCTAGCTGTGTGACCCTGGTCAAGCCACCCTCTTTATGCCTCAATGGCTTTATCTGTAAAACAGAGACAATGCCACCACCCTCGAGAACTAGAGAAAGAAATTCTTTCCCTACACATCTCTTCCTCTGCAAAGTGATGGGGTTGGGCTATTAACCAGGGGTTAATAGCAAGTTAATAGCAAGAAGGCTATCGGAATCTGTGAACCTGGGATTTTTAAAAAATATTTTGATAACTATATTTCAATATAATCGATTTCCTATGGATTTTAATTTGTACCTTTAAAAACAAGTTTCTGAGAAGGTTTTCCCCACATGTTGTCCAGGGGGCTAATGATACCCAAAATATCAAGGACCCCAAGGTCTCAAAAGGGCCTCCAAGGTCCCTTTCATTTCTCAGTCCTATGATCCCTATCCTGGCACCTGTTGATTTATATGGGATTAAAGCACTTAGCTTAGCCTTAATGTGCCTTGGAAATGTGAATTGCCAATTGTTGATACTGTCATTCCCTAAAGCCCATTCCCTGGTGTGGCCACTCGGCTACAGTTGTTCGGTGTTTCCTGTTGCTGACAACTCAAAGATGGGTAGCTAGAAGGTGGGAAAAGGTGTTTCTATCCATTTCAAGGAAACCAGAAGCTTTTCTTTCAAGGGGCACCAGCAGGGCCCTGCCTTCCCCACCCCAGCTTACTAACTCTGCCGTTTTCTTGAGAAAATGTCTCCTTCACAAGATTCCTTGAAAATCAATTCCCTGGATGCAGCTGTGGGGCAGGGACAGAGGGAGAGGAGGAAAGAAGAAGACAGGCAGAAATCAGGGAGGTAGGCTGCTCTGTTCACTGCTCGCCTTTTCTTTCAGGATCCTCAGCTCTTCCTATTCTCCAGCGGCTTCGGCATCCCATGCTTCTGCCACCTATAATGAAGCTCCTGCCACTGCTCCTAAGCCCCGGGTGGTTACCACTGCCAGCATCCGACCTTCAGTCTACCAGTCAGGTGAGAGCACATGGACAGGTCTGTGTGTATCTGGAGAAGACATAATGTGTGTATATGTGTGTGTGTGTGTGTGTGTGTGTGTGTGTGTGTGTGTGTGTGTGTGTGTGTGTGTAGGGGGCATTAGGGGGAACCGGGGGGCTGACCAAATCTTGGCCTTCTCAGTGAAGGATATCACATCTCAGGCAGAGGAAAAGGGCTTGCAGTGTGACCTTGAACCCCAGATCTTTCTGGTGTAAGGGCCATAAGGAGCTCCTATCTCTTAAAGACCAGGGGTTAATAGCAAGAAGGCTCTCTTTCCCCTACAAAGAGCAAGCCCTACTTCCTGGGAGCTGCTGGGGAGCAGAATAATGGGTTTCAAGTTCACCCTTGTGCCAGCTCACCTGCCCTTTGGGAAAGGAAGAGCTGCCTGATCAGGGCTGGCTAGGAGACTGGCCCTGGGCCAGGGCATTTCCCAGGGAGCCAGGTAGGAAGCATGAAGGCTCCTCCCATTGCTTTCTCCCACAACCCAAGAGCAAGTAAAGGGTCAGGGCTGATTCAGCAGTGCCCCCTAAAAGGGACGTGTTTTGAATATCCTCCCCAGGAAAGCCTTTGTTACCAGGGCCTAGTTGCCCTTCTGGCTTTCTCCAAGGGAGGCTTCATACTATTCCCAGGAGGGCCTTGTGTACTCACATCATCCCTCCCCCCACCCCCTGCCCAGCCTCCCACCCAGGAAGCAAGCATGAGGAATGAAAGTGGTCCCTCTGGACCTGTCCTTGGAGTTCTGGGACAAAGGCCCAGTTAAGTACATTTTTAATGGATAAGGGTTATCCCTAGTGCCTTCCTCATAGGATATATCTGAAAAGAATTCTCTGGCTAAAGGTCATTGTGGCCCCCATGGGGATGGGCAAAAGCTCCTTTTACCCCAAAGATGCTGCTGAAAGGAAGCAGGGAACCACCCACCTCCCCTTCAGCAGCTTGTTGGGTTTAGTGGGATTTAACTCAAGGACAAAGGTGGACAAAGCAAAAGGGGAGGGGGGCTATGTGAGCAGTAGTGGGGAGCCAAGAGAGCTGGGCTTCAATCCTAACTGGGCAATGGGCCGTGTGCTTTTGGATGTGGCCAGGGAGGGAATTAGCTTCGCTTGACTGTGCATTTTTGTTACACAGGTTTTCTTTTTCTTTTTCTTTTTCTTAATTTTTCACGGTGGCAGTGGGGGTGGGTGGTAGGTGAAGTGGGAGGGAGAGGAAGTAAATGCTTATTAATTGAAAAAATAACAAAATATATATGTGTATGTATTTTATGCATATATGTGTGTATACGTGTATATACATGTATGCACGCATGCACAATCCTCCTTGCATGACCACAGATACTAGCCTGTATGACCTTGGAGAAATCATTGAAGTTTTCTGGTTTTCAGTTCCTCATTAGTGAGATGAGAAGGTTAGAATATTTGATATGGTTCTATGACTCTATAGCCTGGAAATGAAGATTATAGCCAGATTATGGAGTGAGTGCCTTGCCACACTAGGTCTGAGACAATGGGAGTCACTGACAAGCTTCTCTCTAGCCCTCTGGAATCTGACCTCAGGGACCAGCTGGGTGGCTGGGCTGGGGGCGGCTCAGACCATAGGAAAGGCAGGCTACAGGAGGGCAGATTCCTCCTAACACTGTAGACTTTTATGAGAAGTGCACCTATTGTGAGCTTGGTAGAACTAAAAGTATTTTGAAATGCTAAGTATAGCACCAGGAACAATGGGGCAGAATGCCAGGGTAGCCAGGCTATGGCCTTGCTTAATGTTCAGAATCCTAAGAGGAAATAGAACCTCCTTGGAGAAATGCCATCCCTACTCAGGCTCAGGCTTCTCGACTTGGGGAACAGAAGCTCCTGGGCAAAGAGAGCTTGACGAAAAGTTCCGTACTCCCTGCCCCTGGGAGCGCCATCCACAGGAGCCATGCCTCTGGACAAAGGCCTTCTCTTAGGGCAATAGAGGGCTGGGCACCATTTTGGGCCCCTCTTCTTAATCCTGGCACTCTCCCAGTCCCTGTCTGGTCCATCTGTCCATGCCCACTAGGTGGCAGCATGCCCCTAGTTCCAATTCCAGGCCCCAGCAGGAGGCAAGAGTAGAATGAGAGAGAAGCCAGCCTCCATTTAACTCCTTTACTGCCAGAATGATTTCAGACCTGGAGGGCTGGGGTTGCGCTCCATTGGGATTTGCTTTGGTTCCCAGCCATATGAAGAGCTCAGCTCCCTCCCAGACATTAACTCATTCCTGCCTGAAGGGTGGGAGGGACAGGAATTCCCTGACTTGCCTTGGAAAGGAATGACAGGCACCGGTCTTAGCCAAGGGCACAGGCAGGCCGGGGTCATAGATGGGCTGGTATTTATTCCCAAAGTTTCCAGGTTTAGTCTGGGGCTGAGGGTCCCTAGGGACATCACTAGCCACTTGCTTTAAGGTTTACCCAGGATTTTCCTGTGAAATAGGCAATCTAAGAATTAAGATTCCCATTTTAGAGATGAGGACATGGAGCCTCAGACACCTGCCATGGTCATACAGCTGCCTTGGAAATCACATGATCATAGATTTAGTACCAGAAGAGACTTCAGATTCCCTCTAGTTTGAAGCCTTCACCTCCTTTTACAGATGGAGAAACTGAGGCCCGAGCAGCTTAGGTGACCTGCCAATCATCACTGCCCAGTTAGCAAGAGGCAGAGATGGAGTTTGAACTCAGGTCCAACCCCAGAGGCAGTGTTCCTTTCTTCCTGTACTATGTGAGGCTCCTTTAGAATCTATGGGAGAAAGTATTGGCACGGGATCATTAAACAGTAGGGTCCCCCGTTGGACCATCAGGCATAAAGAAGAAAGATCTGGGTTCTCGGATCCAGGAACTCCCACTTCCCAGGGTGTCCCACCCTTGGTATTCTCTCTACCAGGAAGTGGGATTAGGTAGCTCATGCAGGCAATCTCTGAACCCATGGTGGCATCAAGAAAAGGGAGAATGAAGCAAGGATGATACCTGTCCCCCTCCACTTTGGATTTATTTAGGGCCTTGCAAAACTTAGAGCACTTCTCAGACAGGCTCTCATCCTGGCCTTGAGGATCCAAGAGAGGAACTGGCAGGGTTGCTTCCACTTGGAAAAGTAGGGAAACTGAGGCACTGGCAGTTTTGTAACCAGACAGTAAAGGGGTTCAGTCTCTGGGAAGCCCAAGTCTGTATCCATCCACCCAACCCTTAGGTCAGAAGCCTTCTTCTCTTGACTGCCCCAACACTCCTCCCCTTGGACCTGTGGGTGGTGTTTCTGGAGCAGAATCAACAATCCTCTTGCAGCCATGATCTTATCCAGGGCCCCCACTCTGCTGGCGCCAGAGGTGGGGCACCTGGAGATGCTACAATGAGGTTCCTTCTAAAAAGCCTTGGGGCCTTGATGAGGAAGGCAGGCCAGTTTGGGGGTACAACCTCTCAAGGTCCCCCAAGCCGTGGGACAGTACTTGGTATACTCTCTGGAATCCCAAGGACTATATAAAGATGAAAAAACACTGAAATCATAACCTCTAGACCCAACCTTGGGTATGCTGAAATGGGGGCTCAGTTCACAAGGATCCTAAGAGAGAAACATGGTCTTGCCCAGAGGCTGAGTGAGTAAGTGAAGGCTCTTTGAAAAAAGTTGGGCAGTGAAGTTAGAATTAGCTAGGAATCACCTTATTTAATTATATATTCTCCAAGCAGCCTTGTGAGATAGGGTGCCTTTTGAACTTGCCAATTAGAGATGAAATATCACCTTCTAATTTGGACAGGCTTAATGTCATCATGCAAAAATAGTAAGATCCTCTGGGCAGCCTCTAAAGAGATAGCACAACAAGGCTCTCCTCTGCTGTTTTTAAACACTGTTTATCTTTCCAAAGTGGAAAAAGGGGAGCTAGGAGCTGAGATACACTGTCTGGTTCCACAGCTGATTAACAGAACTGGAATCTTGGAGGAAAGGAACAACACTAGGTGGATACCCATTTAATTAAAAAAAAAGTAGGAGACATAGAACTCAGTAATAAAAATAGGTAGCAGTTCTATAGATGGCACTTTAAGATTTACAAAGCACTTTATATTATCTCATTTGACTTTATAGAAAAAAAAACCCTGAAAGGTAAGTGGTTATTCCCTTTTTACAGATAAGGAAACTGAGGCAGTCAGAGAGACTCACCCAAGGTTACACAGCTCCTAAATGTCTGAGGTAGGATTCAAACTCAGGTCTTCCTGACTCCAAGTCAAGAACTTTATCCTGTGTTTAGCCTAGCTGCCTCACTATGTCATCTCCCACCTCCCTGCCTTTACCTAGGCTGTCTCTCATTCTAGGAGCTCATTCCCTCCTTTCTGCAGACCACCTCAGTTCAAACCATGCCTCTCTTTGCACCCCCTGTACTAGGCATGGTGCCTGGTACATAGTAGGTTCTTAATAAATCCTTCTTGACTAACAAACTCACATAGCCAAGCATCAGGACAGCGGTACATTGGGCTATGCCAGCCCAAGACTGAGCACCTAGGACTCCATCGCCCTGAGACGATCTTGTCAGAGCTCTTTGGAGAGAGGCCATTCAGACCTTGAACAGGTCCCCTCTATCCCCACTTAGAGCATGATTCCATGTCCCCCCCGCCACCCACACACAGAGCCCCTGGTTCTGCCACAGTGCCCGCACTTTAATATTCATTTCCATGCCCAGTCTTAATTCACTTTGTAGACAGAAGAATTTCACTAGCCCCAAGGAGGCCACAGAGGGGTCTGCGCACCCATTGTTGGAACCAGGGAAAGCAGAGTACTCTCAGTATTTCCACAACCATCGGTAGCTCCCTACTCTTGCTAAGATAAAATACACGCCCCTCAGGCTGGGATTTAGGACTCTCCAAAATTAGATTCCAACTGTCCTTCTGACTCTCATTTTACATGAATTCACCATGCCCTAGTCAGACTAGGGATCTCAGGCCTCCCACTCTGCTTCTGTGGGTCCACTCAGCCTGGAATGCGCTCCCACCTCATCTCTGATGCTCACAACCTTCCTCTTCCTTTGTGGGTTCTGTTGAGGCACTGCCTCACCTCCTCCAGGAAGGCTCCCTGCTACCCTCCCTCTAGTTCAGCGGTTCTCAACCTGTGGGTTGCGACCCCTTTGGGGGTTGAATGGGGTTGCCTAAGACCATCGGAAAACATATTTCTGATGGTCTTAGGAACCGAGACACCGCTCCTCTATCCGTCTCCAGGCGGGTCTGCCCACATGCAGATAGGCCCACATACAAGTATTAAAGAGTTGCGATATTAGGAAGGTTGAGAACCACTGCTCTAGTTGGTAACTCTCAGCCCCTCCTCAGATGATTTTGTATTTCCTTAATTGTCAACATGTTACTTTTCCTCCTATTGGAACACAAGTTCCATTGTAGGACATGTCTCATTTTTGTCTTAGGATTTATTAAACTGAATTCTAGTAGTGCAAATGCCACCCCCCCTAAAAAACAACAACCCAGAATGACTCTAGAATCTCCCTGACCTCCACAGACACATCCCTTCCTTTTTCTTGGCTCATCTTTTCCTCTTCTTCAAGTACTGCTTTGTTCCTTCCCCACTCACCTCTATCAAACAGTTGGTGAGCAGCTGGAATAGATGCCTGTGTGTGAGAGAAGGCAGAATTCCATTTCATTTCTGTTATTGGCTTAAGAACCAAGCAGCCCTAGGGAATCAGGGGCCCTATCTCCCAGCGCCTCCAGGTCCTTTGTTTCCCATTCTCTTTTACTTTTACCCCCACCTCTGCCCTTTTTACAGGGCTATGCTATGTGGGTCCCAGGAAGAGCAAGGGCATGAGATTTAGAACTCAAAGAGACCTTAGAAATTATCTCGTCCAACTCTTTTATTTTACAGAAAGGGAAACTGAGGCCTACAGAAGTTGAGTGACTTACCCAAGGCCACAGAGGCTTTTAGCAGCAGGTTCTCAGGCTCCAAGTCCTTGGTCAGATTATCACATTATAGGTCATCATATCATTAATTCAGAGCTAGAAGGGACCTCCAAGGCCAACTAGTCCAAAGACTTCATTTTTCTGATGAGGAAACTGAGGCTCAGAGCATAAGTGATTTGCCCAGGGTCACACAGGTAGAAAGTAGGAAAGGCAAGATTTTAACCTGGGCCCTTTGCCAAAATGCAATAAAATAAAACTCTAATGTTCTTTCCCTGGTCTGTTTCCCAGAAAAGAAAGGCTGAGTTTCCCTGAACAGTAGTTGTTTAGAAATAACTGCCAAAGAGAGGGGTTCAGCTGCCTGTCTGGGTCGTGGAGGAAAAGGGGGAGTCTTTATCACTAAAACGGGGTGGGGGGGACCGCAGACAATGAGCAGAGTCACAGGCTGAGCAGCAGCAGGCGGGGAGAAGAGGAGGCATCTGGGAAGCCTTTAATTGCAGGGAATGGGAAATGAGGGGCTGGGAGAAACGGGATGGAGGGGAGCCGAAATTCCTTACCACCATTCCAGTCTTTGAGCCCCGCTGCGATTGCCCGCTCCTGCTGGGCCATTTGTGGCCCACGGGGGCTCGGGGATGAGAAGACGCCCACTGCACCTTTCTGGTGGTCTAAGGGAGCAGAAGAACAGTGGTTCCTGCCCAAGAGGGAGTGGGATGTTGTTCTCCAGAAAGGAGAAGAGGCCTCCTGAAACATCCTGCCTTAATGAGGGCCCTGAATGCCTGCTGGAAGACGGGAACAAGCCTGCGTGGAAGCAGGGCATGTCTGCATCCGTCCCGGGCTCAGCAGAATGGGAGAGCTGAGCACTGAGAGAGACCAGCACTGAGAGAGCCCAGAACTCCCTGGGGCTAGGAGCCTGGGCCTGGTGAAGGAACTCATGGGCTCTTTGCCCTTTGTCACTTGTTGGGTCTCTGGCTGGATCTGGTCCTGGTCCAGAAGGGGCCTCCTTTCTAGTGACTGGAAGCTGATTTTTGGCCCCCACAGCTCAGTAGTAGGGGTGCTGGAACAGGAACAGGCCCTAGGAATTCAGTCAGGGAGTCCAGAAGGCTTTCATTCTCTTTCCTCCCTGTAACAACCGGGAGGAGATAGAGTAGGGGTCTGGGGAAGGCCCCTGGAATGGACCCTGTCACGCCTGGTCTGCCATGACTTGCCTCTGCCTTGACTAAGCGGCCTCTGAGCCTCAGAGTCTTCATCTCTAAAATGGGCTAGTACCACATTCACTACCTCAAAGGGCTTTGAGAGGATGCGAAAGTAATTTGTATAGACATTATTTAAATGTCCTCTATTATCACATTCCCAGATCCCACACATCTTTCTGCTAGACCCCCAACCCTGGCATTCCTAATTTGGGAAAATGGAGTAATTTAGGCCTGTCTATTATTCACTGGTGTTATTTTTAGGCAGCAAGGTGACAGAGTGCTGAGCCTAGAATCAGGAAGACCTGAGTTCAAATTCAGCCTCAGATCCTTATGAGCAGTATGACCCTAAGGAAGTCACTTTCTCTCTTTCGGTCTCAGTTTCTCCTCCCTAAAATGCAGATAATAACAGCACCTCCCTGCCATGCTCATCGTGAGGTCCCAAATGAGTTATCTGTATAGTACTTAGCATGGTGCCTTGCACATGGTAGGTGTTGTATAAATGCTACCGATTATTATTATTTTTTTTCTTCAGAGCTTATCTCTGAACTCCGGAAAACTAACCCTTTTGTCACTCCCTCGTCTCTATTAATCACACTTCAAAGGGAGGGGAGGCTTATTCTTTTAAAGAATGCATTTGAAATATCTCCCCAGCCTGCTGAAAAGAATTTGATCTCTGTGCGATTATAGTAACTCAAGTTTGGCCCCAGAGAATGTATAATGCAAAGAACACTGGCAGTGGAGTCAGAGGTCCTGAGTTCAAATCCTGTCTCTGATAGTGGCAATGTTTGTGACCTCGGGCAGGCTACTCAGCCTCCCTGGGCCTCTGTAAAATGCAGGGGTTAAACTGGATGGGTCCTTTGAGGTACCTTCCAGCTGTGCTCTTAAGACTTCCCTCCTCTTCCTGCAGAGATGGGGGACCATAGATGTGGAATATTTCATGTATTGTCAGAGGTGACTGGTGTTCTTATTGGTTTTTTTTAAATACTCTTATCCTTTTTCTTACTCTTTCTTATAAGAGCTAGCTTTCTGAGTAGGGAGGAGAGATATATTTGGAAATAAGCATGATAAAAAAAATCAAGATCTCAATCAGTGAAGATTTTGGAGAAGAGGTTCATTCTTTTGAACGAGAATTCTTAAAACACCACTCTTTGTAGTGCTTCAGCTGTAAGGAACGGGCCTCATTCCCCAGGACACCCTTGCATCAGTCTACACCCTCTCCCTGGTCCCACCCTATAACCATGTAGCCCAGCCACATCAACAACCGACAGGGCTGGGCCCCACAAGACTAGTGAATTTGGGAAATGGGAATAAGGTGGATCTCGATGTAGGGGAGGCCAAAAGCTTCCTGACCCTTTCCTTTTTTGTTCTTTTTATGCTTTGGGATTACAGTACCTGCAAGCAGCTACAGCCCAGCGCCAGGCACCAATTACAGCCCAGCTCCAGGAGCAACCTACAGCCCAGCCCCTGCCTACACCCCATCCCCAGCCCCAGCTTACACCCCATCTCCAGCTCCAGCCTATACCCCATCTCCAGCCCCAGCCTACACCCCATCTCCAGCCCCAGCCTACACTCCATCCCCAGCCCCAGCCTACACCCCATCCCCAGCTCCTTCCTATAACCCTTCCCCATACAGCCCAGTCCCATCAACAAGCTACAGCTCTGGCCCAGCGGAGCCAGCTAGCCGCCCACCATGGGTGACTGATGACAACTTCTCTCAAAAGTTCTCCCCTGGGAAGACCACCACGTCAATCAGCAAGCAGATCCTTCCTCGGGGTGCTCCAGTCGCATCACCAGGCTATACTCCTGCCAGCACCCAGGTACCCACACTAGCCCGAGGTACCATCCAGAGGGCTGAGCGCTTTCCAGCCAGCAACCGGACTCCTCATTGTGGACACTGTAACAGCATCATCCGGTATAGTCGTGGACCCTTGGGGTGGGAGAAGCGGGGAAAGGGGCCTTGGCTCAGAGAGACTGTAAGGACAGGGAATCCTGAGGGGCCACGTGATGAGGGCCTTCTTCTCTTCCCCGGCAGACTCTTCTTCCCAGCTGGGCTGGTCTCTCTATATTATAGAATCTAAAGTTGAAAGGGCCCTTAGAAATCATTTTGTCTAACCCCCTCATATTCTAGGTGAACAAACTAGTGCCAGGGAAGTTTAGGGCTTTCCACGAGGTCACACTGCTAGTCAGGGGCCCAGCCAGGACTCAAACTCAGGCCTCCAGCCAGGCAGCCATGTTGGCCTGCAGACTCCATCACTAAGGAGAAGCTCTGTGGTTGTCTTACCCGGAGGTGTTCGGCCAACACAGATGCTGTTCATTCTGAGCCTTGGGTGCTCCCAAGTCAAGTGACCTCTTGTCACCTCTCATTTACCGTAGATTGTTGCTCATTGGTCAAGGGTGCCCATGGTAACACCTACCCCTTTGAGTTATTCAAGGCATCATCCCAGAAGCTTCAGAGCTCAAAGGAATCTCAGAGACATTTCAGTCCTAGCCATACCTGACCTCTACAAATCGCTGATGAGGGGTCATCGACCTTTACTCAGTGTCCCCTATTGATGAGGAAGCCCCCACCTCCCAAAGGGGCACTTGCTGTGCCAGGCCCGTGCTAAGTGCTTTATGAATATTATCCCATTGGAGGCCATCCTTTCCCATTTTGGACTGCTTTAATTATTAAAAACACTTCCTTGCTTTGAATGGAAATTTGCCTTTCTGCAGCTTCTTCCCATCATTTCTAGTCTTGCCCTGCTGTGCTGGGCCTTGAAGGCAATTGTCATGGGGCTCCTCTGTTTTCACTTCTGCCGGTTCAATATGCCTAGTTCCTCTGACGAAGCCTCATCCGGCACAGTTTTGCTATCCCTCACCGTCCTCACTGCTTTCCTCTGAACCCTCTCCAGCTGAGCAGAACCTAACGCTTAGCAACAGTGCCTAGCATACAGTTGGTGCTTAATAAATGTTTCCAGAGTGACTGCTTTTCTAACATGTGGTGCCCAGAACTGAGCACAAGATTCCAGATGAGGACTGATGGGAGCTGAATATGGAGGGAGGAAGGGGAAGGGTGGGGGTGGGGGAGGACTCTCTTCTCCCTAGTCCTGGCTGCTGGTCCTCTCTTAATGCATGTTAAAATGGCCTTCACTTTATTGACTAGCTATCACACATATTGACCTTGCATTCCACTGAAATGCTAGATCTTTTTTTTTTTCACAGAAGCTATTGCCTCCCCCTGTCCCCTGCCCTCTGCAGTTGGGAAGCTGAGTGTTTGAGCCCCGATGTAGGGTTATCCATCTATCACAAAGCTTTATCGAATGGTCTTTGATTTGGCTCATTGTCCTAGCCTGTCAAACTCCAGCAATGTTTGTCCTTGTCGTCATAGGAACCCTTTTCATCCTGTCTCTTCTCTCCCTAGGGGTCCCTTCCTGGTTGCTATGGGTCGCTCCTGGCACCCAGAAGAGTTCAACTGTGCCTACTGTAAGACCTCTCTGGCTGACGTGTGCTTTGTGGAAGAGCAAAATAATGTGTACTGTGAGCGCTGCTATGAGCAGTTCTTTGCCCCACTGTGCGCCAAGTGCAACACCAAGATCATGGGGGTAAGGCACAAAGCCAACCCTGCCTCTGGCTCTTCTTCCAGGGGATTTCTAGGACCCACTCATGACTCTCTACTCTTGCTCCAGCCTGCATCTGGAAAAGCAGCTGTACCATTTCTCAGATTCAGAAGTCCAGTTCAGGGCTCTGGACCCGATGACCCCTCTCCCTCTAGCCAGCAATCCAAACACATTGTCTTCTGTTAGGCAAGAAAGAGAGGGGGGAAAAACCACTCCATTTCCCAGGAATGAAGCCCTCCCAGAAAAGAAGGCTGTTAGGGGACCCAGGGGCATAGTTTCTCTGCATCAGCTTAGTGCATGGCCTTTCTTCTTCCAGGCCCAGAAATCACATTAGGTCTAGGGCCTGATGTGTTAGATTGCTCCTAGCAAGCCCTCATCTCTGTCATCCCAGAGGTGCAGCTGAGGGCAGCTGGCTGATGCCCTTTTTTCTTCTTTTCCCAGGAAGTGATGCACGCTCTGAGGCAGACTTGGCACACCACTTGCTTTGTCTGTGCCGCCTGTAGGAAGCCTTTTGGCAATAGTCTCTTCCACATGGAGGATGGAGAGCCCTACTGTGAGAAAGGTACGGGGCTTCTAGGGAGATGTGTGGGGATGTTCTGATCACCCAGAACAGGGCTTAAAAGATGGAGCATCAAAGCTCCAGAGAGATTTGTGAGTGGAGTCGTATAAGTAATAAGTGTGGCCAAGCTGGGCTGTGAACTCAAGCACACACTAACTCCAAATCCAGAATGCTTTTCACTAAACACTTCACCCAATGGCCCCGCATTCCAGGAAGAAGCAAACAGGCTCCTTCAAACTTCTCTCCCTCTCTAGAGGATAGCACCACTGTCCTTCCCATCCCTTCACATAATTCACTTTTCCTTCTTTTTCACTCTCTGCCCCCTATCAGCAGCCAAGCTTTGCTGATTCTCCCCAATCCTATATCCTCTAGTCTAGGTTAGACCCACATCACCCCTTTCCTGCATTGTCTCAATGATTTCCTGATTGGTAACCCTATTTCTAGTCTCTTCCTTTCCAATCCATCATCTACATAACTGTCAAGCTGGCAATCCTAAAACACAGACCTCACCAGATGATCTCCCTACCCCTACTCACAAATCTTGAGTGGCTCCCCATTGCATCCTCTGCCTAGAACTTAAAGTTTTCCCCAGAATGGTTGTCTTCTACTTCTCAGTCTTATTCCATATCATTAGCTGTCATGTACTTCACATTCCAGTCAGCCATACTGACCCATCAACTGTTCCTCTTACACAAAATTCCATTGATTGTCTCCACACTGTTACGTGGCAGCCGTGTCTAAAATGAATCCCCTCCACAGCCTCATAGAACCCTTAGCATCTTCCAATGTCAGACCAACTGTTAGCTACCTCTTCCCTTGGTATTTCACATATGAACAAAGTTTTATTACTGATAATTGATTACAAACATAGTTTTCAGAGCTGTATGATTCTGGACAAGTCATGTTACGTTCTTGGTTCTCAGCTCCTTTTCTGTGAAACTGTGCTTCAGGGCAGGATTGGGGGAAAAGTAGAATAGAAGGTTGGACTAGCTAGAATCTGAGATTCCTTTCCAACCATAAATTTATGATCCTATAACAGCCCTTCAGACTGACATCAGTTTTTAATCACAATATTTAGGCACAGATATTCAACTCACCATGCATTCACCTAACCCCTACATTATTGGCCAACCCAGGTTCTAATGTCAAGCCACAAAGCATTCACATAACCACGTCCCATTCAAAATATAATCAATTTCTGACCTATTCCACTATCTTCCCAGAATGCCCATCAATGACTTGAATGAAGTCGTACAAAGTACACTTATCCAATGAGCAGATAACATGAAGCCAGGAAGAAGAATTAATGTGTCAGATAGCAGAATCCAAAAGATCTCAACAGAAGGGAGTGGTGGGCTGTAACTACTGAAGAAATTTAACAGGGATGAATTGAAAGTCTGCTACTTTGGTCAAAAAACTCAATGTAGAAACAATCGTACAAAACCAAGTCTGGTTTAACCTCAGTTGATATGAAAAAATACATTAGGATTTCAGTGGATTGAAAACTCCAGAGAAGCATCTCTTGGAGGTGTGCATTTTTTAAAAGGAATACGGAGAATGGGGAAAATGTCAAGAGGGGGTCAATCTGGATGTTGAAGGACCTGGGAAATAAGCCATCAGGGAAGGAACTGGGGATGTTTAACCTGAAAAAGACAAGACTTGGGGTAGAAAGAGAAAGGAGAGATGGGACATGAGACCTATCTGCAAGTATCTGAAGGATTACCATATGGAAGTAAAAGAAGATATTCCACACAGATCCAAAGGATAGAATTGGAGCCACTAGAAAGAAATTACAGAGACATGCTTCAGCTCAAGCTCCCAGTTCTGTTACTTACTTTATCCTTTCCATTCTTGGACAGTTTTAATCCCTTTGGAAGGTTTTAGGGAGAGAGAATATAAAATGTATGTTTTTCACTCATAACCCTGAGTGAAACCATAACTCGGAACACCCTGAATTTTCTCAATGAGCACATGCATTCTTATCCAGATTGAGAAACTCTGTATTTGTTTGGGGAAGATAAGAGAGATGACAGAAGGGAAGAGGGATATTAGTACTGAATGGTATTTAATGACAATAACATGCATAATTTCAAATGAAGATGTCCTTACACACGTTCAAAGTCTATGTCTGGACCAAAGCAACTCCACTGTTAAAAAAATAAGTTATTCAACAGATTTCTTGTCCGTATGACAGCAGACACCTAGTAACACTGGATCATGGGAATTGAAGTGGAAGAGAACTTATAGTTCATCTAGTTCAACTCTTCATTTTACAAATGAGGAAACAAAGTCCAGAACTTAATAACTTGCCCAAGGTGACACAGGCAGTAGGAGAATTAGGATTGGAACTCAGTTTCTCCAGCTCCAAAGCTAACATTCTCTTAACATTACATGATGCTTCCTCCTTAAGAGCATGGTTTTCAGTGAATTGGGACATTGTCTTAGCTTTTGGCAGACTTAAGTTGAGATGCTTCCTCATTTGCAATCCACCTCTTAGGGTCACAGATTTAGAGCTAGAAAGGACTTTTGGAGGTCATCTGAGCTGATCCCTTTACTTACTAGAGGGTGAGTGACTTCCTAATGGACACACAAAAAGGAAGCGGCACAGCGAGGGTTTGAACTGCTTCCAAATCCATCTTGGTTCTATAGCTCCATCCGCCGTCTTTCCTGGATCCTTCTCAGAGTGTCAGGCTCTCAGTGTGCATGTTTGTTTCTTTTCAGATTACATCAATTTGTTCAGCACCAAGTGTCATGGCTGTGACTTCCCCGTGGAAGCTGGAGACAAGTTCATTGAGGCCCTGGGACATACTTGGCATGACACTTGCTTCATCTGCGCTGTAGGTTTCCCCTTATGTGACTTGGACTCTGCCAATATCACATTGTCCCTCTGAAAGTGAAGGGAACAAAATCGGGAGGCGGCAAACTAGGGACGGGGGGGCTGGATAATGGGAGAAAGTCACTGGTTTTATTTATAAAAATTGTTCGTTCCTATTTTATTTTCCATGCAAGTCAAAAACCTCAGATGAGGCTTTGTTGACTAATCCTCATGGGCGCTCACTTGGAAATGGTGGATTTCTGTTCACTACTGTCAGTTCTGTTATCCATACAGGGCAAGTCAGGAGATAAGCACAGACTCGTCCAGTAGCCACCTGCAATTTTTTTCTATTAAACAGAGGGAAAATGAGAGAGTGCTGGTCTTGGAGTCAGGAAGGCCTGTGTTCAAATCCTACTTCTGGAATTTATTAGCTGTGTGACCATGGGCAAGCCCCTCAGACTCCCTGTGACTCAATTTCTCATCTGTAAAGAAGAAATAATAGAACTAGTCTCAATTCCCTCCATGAGTTGTTGTCAAGTTCCAAGAAGCTAATATGGACATAAATTATTGGCAAACCCCAAGGCATCATGCAAATGACAATTGTTATTAATGGAAATAATACTTCATTCAACCCAACAGGATCCTCTAATTCTGATTAGCTCATTAGCTGTATGACCTGAGACAAGTCAACCAATCCCTATGAACCTCAATGTCCTCATCTGTGAAGTAAGGAAATATGATTGATGATCTCTGATGTTTTCTCTACCTCTGAGAACTAGGGAGGCACAGGAGATAGAGAACTGAGCCTGGAATCAGGAAGACCTGTGTTCAAATCCAGCCACAGGTACTTACTAATTGTGTGACTTTGGACAAGTCACTTAACCTTTGTCTGCCTCAGTTTCCACAACTGTAAAAAAGGGTGTAATGATAGCACGTAGGTTCACAGGATTCTTGTGAGAATCCAATGAGCTAATAGTCTTTTTTTAGTTATATGATGATTGCAAGTTTAGTTATAAGATAATTTATTCTTCCAACCCAAAGATTGCTCTAACTCCACAGAAACTGGTGGCAGCACAAATTTTACAATGCTCTATTGCATTAGAAATATCAAACAAGAAAGATCTGGAATCAGATATCTGAGCCAACAAGAACTCAAACTATTCCTCCCTTCCCCCAAACAACAGTGGCATCTGAAAAGTGATTTTTAAATGAACCAATACCCTCAGTACAGTGATGGACATACTGCAGTTGCTTAATAAGTGTTTATTCTTTTCCCTCTACCCCCTTCCTCCATTTAAACTTGAGGCTAGAATTTTCTTGTGGAAACCTTAGGGGAAGGAAGTGGAAGTGAGAGAGTATTTTTGAGCTGAATATAATTGCCATCTGAAGCATTTTAACAAGAATGTTCAAAGTAGTTTGCTAATATTCAGTCGATTCAATAAGCGGGAAATTCTCCTGGTTGCTGACCCATAGCTTCAATGTGAAGTTGCCTACATTTGAAAGTACTCTCAGGTGTGGGGAGCCTGCAACCACACTTGAGGACCCAGAGGGCCGCATGAGGCCTCAAGGCCGCAGGTTCCCCACCCCTGCTAGAATGAGTGTGGTAGAATGGGTCCAAATTGGACCTAGGGCCTGCTAAGGCCATACTAGCTGCGTGATTATCAGAAAGCCACTGAATCTTGCTGAGCCTCTGTCTTCCCATAATAAAAGGGCCTAATCATTTTGCATTACCATCCTCTTAGGGTTATTATGAAGAAGAAAAAAACCAAGGCTTTTCATGTTTACACATTAAAGGACCTATGAAGCGTTCGCTGTTACTCTTGTTGCTGTTGACTTTTTCCTCAGAGGCCCTGAGCATTTAACTCCCAATCGAATTCTCCAGTGTATAAACAGGATATTTATAAAGTCCTTTTCCAGTTTCAAAGGAGGCTAGTTTTCTACCTGTACACAATTCAAGCAAGCTTGGTAATGTAAAGAAAAGCCTTATATGTCAAGTCATCGAGAACCTACTATGTTCCAGGTACTGTGCTAAGTACTTTACAGTTATCTTCTCATTTGTTTCTCACAACAGTCCTGGAAGGCAGGTGCTATTATGACCCCCATTTTACAGATGAGGAAACCAAGGCAAACAGGGCCAAGTGACTTGCCCAGGGTCACATAGCTAGTAAGTGTCTGAGGCTGGATTAGAACTCAGGAAGATGACTCTTTCTGACTCCAGGCCCTGCACTCTGTGCATTGCCCCACCTAGCAGCCCCCAAACCTGCTCTAGCTGCTGCTTATGAATCTGTCAGTCATCCATCACTGGAAAGAGACTGAGGCTGGATGAGGGGACTCCTGCATCAGATGGGAGTTTGCACTGAGCTGTGACCACAGGATCATAGGGCTGAGAGTGGCCTTAGAGGTCCTTTGGTCCAAGAGGAGGAGAATGGAGCCTAAAGAAACTTTCCCAAGGTCATACAGGTAGTTTAGATTCAAACTCAGGACCCATTTCTCCAAGTTCAGCACTCAAACATGTTTACTTGTCTCACCTGTCCAGCTTCCAGAGGACTTTATGGCTTTTTCTCTGTGTGGTGGGCCCCCTTAGTATTGAATCACACAAGTAGCTGGCCCAAGGCAGGAAGAGAAGCTTTATACACTCCTCTTCTATTATAGCTGTATGCAGACTGTAAAAAGGGATATCTTCTAATTCATTAGTTCATGCATTCATCAAGGATTTGTAAGTTGCCTACTAGGTGCCAGATACTGCACTAGACACTGGAGCCATAAAGAGTTTAGATTTGTAAGCTGCCTACTAGGTGCCAGATAGACACCAGACACTTGTGTCATAATGAAGAGAAATACCAGCATAGATAAGCCAGCACAATGTATTTCCAAAGTTATGGGGGAGAGGGAAGAGACATGTCGCCGGACCTGAGTCTTACAGGAACTACAGATCAGGAGCAGTAACACTAAGGAGAAAAAGCATTCCAGGTACCCGAGGCAGTCTATACAAAGGCATGGTGGTGGGAAGGCAGGGGAAAGAATAATGCATTTCATAGAATCACCCATCTAGAGGGGGCAGGTGCTCAGATGTCAACTAGCCCAACCCTCTCATTTTACAGAGAAGGAAACCTGGTCCTAGGAAATTTGAGTGTCTTCCTCAAGGTCGCACAGGTGTTTGCCCTAGTCAACTTCACATTGGAAGTTTCTAAGATTCTAACCTGGGTTAGAATCTTAGCTTTGCCACTTATTTCCTGTGTGGCCTGAGGAAAGGCATTTCCCCTCATGTTTCCTTATCTGTAAAATAAGGGAGCTGGACCAGAAAATCTGGAAGGCCCTTCCCAGCTCTAAATCTCTGATCTTATGGGATGGAATATGGGGGAAGAGGGGCCTGTTTTGGCTGATGCAGAGCACAGGGAGGGGAATAAAGTTCATTAAGTCTGGAAAGGAAGAGGAGATATTATGAAGAGCTCCATTCATCAAACAGGAGCATCTATTTTCCTCAGGCTAGGAGCAATAGGAAGCCCCTGGACCTTCTCAGTCACAGAGGTGATAAGTCAAGCCTATGAATCTTCAGAATTTCCCATGTGTCCTTTAAAACTGACTTCAATGGTTCCACTGAAGGCCTGGTTTCTTGAGCAATTGGCTGCCTCAGCCTGGCATTGTAAGCTTGTTATCTCTCCCCAGATGTTTATGTTTACCTGTTACCATAGCAGCCCAGAGGTGCTCGGCAGAGATGAGATATTACGTTAGCTAACTCCTTCCTTGGCTGCTGAGACAGCATCACTAACACCAACAGGCTTCTCCTGGTCTTAACGTCCTGGCTGAAGCCAAGCTGCTCCTGGATACCCGACATAGAAATCTGCCTGGTCCTTCCCTGGGTTCTTACATTCTGGTCCTTCTCTTATTAAGGAAATTCAGAGACCCTCAAGTTTGCTGATCATATCAGTTTCTGGGAAGGGAGAAGGATTACTTACAAACTTGATTTTTCAATGGGTTCTGGCTGCTTTTAGCAACTGTCCCATTAAGAAACAATCCAGGCTCTGGAGTTCACGTTCTCAGAACACACACACACATACACACACACACACACACACACACACACACACACACACACACACACATCCCTGGCCTTGAGGTGAGGCAGGATAGATCGATGGAGCTCAAGAGTCTCCCAGTAAGAAGAGCGGTATGGTGGAAAGAACTTGGGCTCAAATTCCAGCTCTGTTGCTAAGGAGTCATGTGACCTTGGGCAAATTGCTTTCATTTATTCAGTAAACATTCATCAAGTACCTCCTGTGTATCAGGCACAGTGCTAAACCCCTGGGATATAAAAAGAGGAAAGAGACAGACCCTGACCTCAAGGAGCTTACAGTCTAATGGGGGAGATAACAAGCAGACAAATACATACAAAGCAAGCTACTTACAAGATTAGTAGAAAATAACTAAAAGAGGGAAGATACTGGAATTGAAAGGGGTTCAGGAAGTCTTCCTATACAAGGAGAGATTTTAGTTGGGGCTTAAAAGAAGCCAGGGAGGTCAGCAGGTCAGAGCAGGAGAGACAGCTTTCTAGGCATGGGGGATGGCCAGAGAAAATGTGGTCAAACCAACATGCATATATATGCATATGTATGTGGATATATATGTATGTATATGTATATATATACATATATATACACACACACATATACATATATTTGTATGTGTATATATATACACACATACATACACTAACATAAGAGCATTCATGCGTGTTAAATCATACAAACATGTAATCATGTGTATGCACACATATACTACATATAGACACATATTTAAATGTATACCTGCATATGCTTTATTTAAAATCCGAATTGTGATTTTATTGGTAGAAGTACTCCCTCTACCAATGCAAGCTGGCACCTTCTCTACCATGTCAGTCTTAGTTCTTGATAACACTGAGAGGTAAAGTGATTTGCCCAGAGTCACACAGCCAAGATGGGTCAGAGACGAGATTTGAACCCAAGACTATCTGACTCCAGGGCTGATCTTCTATCCACTGAACCACTTTGACTCTCAGACAAAGTAAACACAAAGTAATTTGAGAGAAGAGACACAAAAGATCCAAACTTAAAAAAAAATTACATTTATTAGTGCTTGACATACATTAATTAATTTGAAGTTTATAATATCCTGTAATGGTATTAGGAATTTGAAGACTTTCCCTGATTTAAAGATCTTCCTTTCCCCCTAATAGGCTGAATATAATCACATGGGGCCTGTGGTAAGAGGAGTTTGCTGAAGGATAGAGCAGTGCCCACAGGAAGCTGGGAGTCAGAGCAGTTAGAGATTGAGGGAGGAGAGTATGCACCCAGGCAGACAGCTAGGCTTGTGAGTAAGGTTTGTTTGTGGGAAGGCTAAAGGATGGTACATTGTGGTGTCTTAACTTCTCTACTGCTATGATGGATTTGGGTTTCTGGTATCCGAATAAATGTTTTGCTCCTGTCTTCTATATGGAGAGCCTGTTATATTTTGCAATTGAGCACTATGCTGGAATAGTCACATTCGCGTTGCTGCCACATATCCTCAGGAGGAAAGCAGTGAAATATTATTACAGATGAGATAACTGGGGCTCATGGATGTTACATAACTTGCCATGTGTATCTGGCACATGGACATTTCCATCTGTGTGAATATGTGTGTACATTTGCAGATATTATATGTGTATGCCTATCTATGTACATGGTGTCTCCCCCAGAAAGAATGTAAGTTTCTTGAGAGCAGGAAGAGTTTCATTTTTGTATCTGCATCATTTATCACTTTATCATTTATTTAAGTATTATTTACTATTGTTACTTAATAATTTATTACTTTTATCATCGTCATGGAAAAGATGGTACCAGAGCCAGATCTTAAAGGAATATAGGAATTCTGAGAGATGGGGACAAGGAAAGGAATTCAGGCCTAAGGAACAGGCCATGCAGGGGAAGGAGATGGAAGGTCACATTCAGGAAATAGCTCATAGACCCGTTTGCAGAAAGTAAAGGAGAGTAACAGGAAACAAAAATGGAAAGGGAGAGAAGAGCCAGATTGTGGAAGGCCTGAAATACCCTAGGGTTCATAGGGAGCCACTGAAGATTTTTAAATAGGAGAGGGACACAATTGACTCATAATATTTTCCCAGGGTATTAACAGTCACACCAGCACTCAGAACCCTATTCAGGCCTGGTGCCGGAGCCAGGTGGAACCTGCTTATGAAAGTCCAATTGTTAAATTTCAGCATGGACAAACACTACAAATCAAGGTCTAATTTATTGTTTTGTTGATTGTCTGGACTCAGGAAGGCTCTGGAGAAAGTGTGAATGATGTAGATTAAACATGAAAGTGTATGATGCAGTCCATTGTCCTAGTCGGTTAACATTCACCCAGACACCACTGCTCTCCTTCAATGGATTTCTTCATGACTTTGTTGTCTTTCTCACATTTTCACCTTTCTTTCAGGTCTGTCATGTGAATTTGGAGGGACAACCCTTCTACTCCAAGAAAGATAAGCCACTATGCAAGAAACACGCTCACGCCATCAATGTCTAAAAGAAGCTAGCAGCCCCTGGCATCGGAGGGAGATTCGATGGCCAACCCTGTTAACTACAAAAAAGGATAAATCACGATCGAAAACTGTTCTTTCTGTGGGGGAGGGAGGGGAGCTAGGAAGCCCCTGAGATCTTTTGAAGTACAATTTTAGTCCTTCTTCTGTACACAGAACATGCATTTGCCTCATTCTGACCAGAAGCCAATCCCAAGTCTCTCCCTTGAGAAGCTGGTAATTAATCCAAGACTGGAATGGTACTTCAAAAGCTGAGGACACAATTGTGAGCACTCCAGAGTACGAAACTAAAAGAAACTTTTCCTAAGAAACACAAATATGCTCTTGGATAAGCTCTGCAAAGTAGCCGCTAGAGTTCTGGTCATTCCTTTGCTGGCATTTAACAAGAGCCCAGAGTCCTTTCGAAGAGCCCTCTAGTCTGTAGCTACAGCTGGCAGAAAGAAAAACAAAAAGTCATTTGCCAAAAAAAGTTCCAGTTGTAGCATATTTTTAGGCCTGGAGTTGGTAGTTTGTAAAGTAAGACAGATCCAGGCTTTCCTCACCAAAAAAGGAAGCATTACTCCATTATTAACACAATGGTGTTAACTCCCAAAGCATCAAACTAGATAGAAACCTTTAAATAAATCAATTTGAAGCATTCTCCACACACTTGGTCACCAGAGTGACCAAGAATAAAATCAATTGAGTGCCAAAGTCAAAAGAAAGGGGTCATATTCTAGGAGAACCTGAGACGTTGAAAAGGATAACACAAGGAGAGACATTCCTCTACTCAGCACAAAGTTAAGAAAAGTTAGGTTCTTCAGCTCATCTCTTTCAGTCCTAGACACCCAGTGTCCATAAAGTGCCCATCTCATTTTCAAATTGGGATGGAAAAATGGCATGGGTGTCCCCCAAATTTGTTCTTTGGTGGAAAGAGGTAAGGGGATGGAGAGGACTTTGTGTGGTATTTCAATGTTGTATCTGTTTTGAGAGCTTTCTTGGAATAATGATGTTCCTGGGTCTTCACAACCATGGTTCTTGAAGTGGCCACTGACTGAAGTCTTTATCAGACCTTCTTGTCGGGGCAAGAGAGCCAACCTTGATTCATCAATACTGCGAAGGGGCAAAGTCGGAACGTAAAAATAAATATTGTAGCAGAAGGGACTGCCCAATCCATAGGGTGAGGGGAGCCTTAATTTCTGCCAAATTCGTTGAAGATGGAGGGCAAAGGTCACAGACTGGTGGTGTTTCAGTTATATCTGGTACCACCGTGATTAGTTCCCCTACATGGGATACATTCTTTAGCCTATGGTTTTGTCAGCTGATAAGAAAGGATAGGACAATATTGACTGAATTGCTCATCTGTCTTGCTGGCTAACATTTTTACAATGTCTTCTGCTTTGTTCTAGAAAAAAATTTAAACTTAATCTCACTAGTCAATATAGCAAGTATTTATTGAGATTGTCCGAACTCCTTAAACAACGTCAGTGATGAGCTAATATGCCAAGAGGTCACTTCTAGGCTATTTCAGAGAGTAGAAGTAAGAAAGGAGTGTGATTTCTGAGTATGACTTTTTTGTTTTTCATTCCTTCTTTAGCTAGCAATATTATTTTACTCGTTGACAAAGTATATTTCTAGATTGAATGGCTATTTCTCTCCCTTATGCATGGTCAGGTGGAGTTTTTCGCATCCTACTGCTAACTCCTGCATTCTTCCTTTTGAGGATTTTTTCCTTCTCTTTCCCCCCATTTACTATATCATATAATAATGAAGAAGAAATTCCAGTTCTCCCCTAGAAACTGATACTTGTAGGGCAAAGTGCCTTAGGTACGTATATTGAGGATGCTAACAAATGGTCATAGATTTTGAAATTTATTTCCATGGACCTCCATGAAGCCACCTATTCTCCCCCCCTTTGAATCCAAAGGATGATATATACATAGATATACGCACTGAGACTGCAGTGCTGAGTTGGCGTTATCTTTTTTTGTACATTAGTGTTAATGCTACTTTTCAGATCAGGGAGAAAGGCTGTCTGGTCATTTTTTCAGGGGGTAGATACCAAAAACTATATACTATACTGTCACCTTCTTTAAAAATCTAATAGGCATGGACAAATAAATTCTAAAAACATCCAGACTACACTTTTAAATGACCAACATCTCTGTCAGGGTACCACAGAATGCTAGATTTAGGATTTCAAGCTGGGAAGAACCTTTGAGATGATTTAGCCCAACCCTTGATTTTACAGATAATGAAACTGAAGCCAAAACCAACAAAGTGACATACACAAAAGATATCCACCTCAGTGGTAAAGCCAGGATGTAAACTCAGATTTTATGAGACATACGGTTGTAGATTCCAAGTTGAAAGGGACTGTGGAGGTCATTGATTTCAATCTCCTCATCTTTCGGATGAGGATTTACCCAAGGCCATGTGGGTAGTCAGTGTCGGAGTCAGGATTCAAAGAACCTAACTTTTCTGATTCCAAATCCAGCACTCTTTCCAATGCACCACATTCATTCTTTGGACCCCAAATCCAGTGTTCTTTCCACTACACCACAGTTAGCCCATCTTCTGCCCTTTCACAAATTTCCTAATGCTTGGTTTCAAGGGGAGAAAACAATAGGAAACCCATGTTCCTTACAGCTCAAGAAGAGTCCATTTGAAAGTTTTATTTTTGACTCCTTTTTTGTGAAAATAGACAAGGAAAGGGAAAAACCTCAAAAGGGAACTTTGGGGAAATCAGTTTTGCTATTACTTTTAGGCTGTTGTAGATTGTGTAGATCACACATGCATGTGTGCACACACACAGAATTCTGAAGTTGACAGAAAAAGGAAGTCTCTTAAAAGTTTAGTCCTTCAGGGGTCATTAAGTTAGGTACAATGCTTTGTTTAAAGTTATCTCTTACTTATGGTTAATTGCATGAATGCCTATAGTATGGAACCACACTTCTGAGTCAACATAAAGCAGTATACTTTGGATTTGAAATCTTTGTCTCCTTAGAATAGACATCTGTTTAACATTTCTAAACATTAACTTTAGCAACAGAGTGAGTTGTGTCTGCAGTGATGTGCTAGGAATCTAGCTTTTATATTGTTTTTTTTCCCCCAAATGCCTTTGCTTTTGAATTTTTTAAGAAAAAGTTTCTATTTATTAGCTCAGAAGTGGAATGTCATGCCGTTTATTAGGAGTGTGTGCCAATACATTTTGCATGAAGTTTTTAAGCCAACCAATGTGAATTTAACATTGTCACAAAATAAAACAATGAAAAAAGATGTGCTATAAAGGAGTTTTCTGTTGAAAGTTTTAAAAATCACAAGCAGATTTAGTCAGTTTTCCTTTATGGAGACTTTGAAGACATAGGGAAAAAGTCAGGGACAAGTCACAGAATCATGGAATCAAAAAAACTTGAAGACAGATGGGATCTCAGAGACTAATCAAGTATATATCTCATCCCTAAACAGGAATTCTATCTATGACATCCAAACAAGTGGTGATCTGGCCTTGCTGATGTTCACTACTTATGTGACCTTAGGCAACTTACCTCAAGTTTCTGAGCCTTAGTTTCCTCATTTGTTTGGTTTTTTTTTTTTTTGGAGGGGGGAATGCAGGGCAATTGGGGTTAAGTGACTTGCCCAAGGTCACATGGCTAGTAAGTGTGTCAAGTATCTGAGGTCGGATCACATACAGGATATTTACCTAACATTAATGGAAATTCAATTTTCATATTTAATCAGACAAGAAGGAGATAGGAAAAGTTTTGCATAAATATGTAAATGGAAGCAGGTTGTTATAAATTCAAGGGTAGGTCTTTGCAAAAGTCAACTTACTTAGACACTTGCCAACCAAACATTGAGGGAATATTAATTTTGAACTTAACCCAAATGACTCTAAGAGATGACACTTCTCTGGAAGTTATAGTTTTCCCTCGTTGCCTATAAAAAGAGAAAATGCCTTACGACCTTCTTTATTCAATCAATAAGTAGAGTCCAGTTCATATGCTTAGGAAGGATCCAGGATTTTGGGTCCCCTGAATGATGGAAGGCACAGAGGGGGAAGAAAAGGGATTCAGTCCTTTCTCCCTCCATCCTTAACTTTGCCCCCCAGTGCCATTAACTAATTTTAACAATATAAACTACTTAAGAGACACAGACTATCTAGACACTTCATTGCCCAGAACATAGTGGGGGCTAATTAAATTCCTGTTGATCAATTGTTAATTGGAGGTATGTTGGTCCTAATGGGTTACTAAAATGGCAGTGGTACCCATCTGATTGCAAAGCCCTCCTTTCCCAAAAAACAAAAACAAAACAGAAAACTGGGTTTCCCAATCCAATCTAAATCCATCTAGCAATTATTAAGCAAATCCTTTGTTCCAGGAACCATGCTCATCATTAGGGATGCAAATAGGAAAAATGAAACAGTCCCTACATGCAAGGACCTTACGTTCTAAAATTGTAGAGGGGAGATAGGAGAAGGGGAGAGAAGGAGGAATCAATTTAGCTCAAACTTACTAAATCCTGGAGTGTCAAAAGGAAACAATCCCTGCCTGAGCTCAAGGAGATTACCTCTTACTGAGGGGAAACAGCATTTACGTAGCAAAATATATACAAGATAGTATGACAAAGATAAAGTAAATATAAGCAAATATTGATGAGGTGGGAGAGGTGGAGGTGCCGACATTCTGGCTGCCCCAGGAGTCTTAGCCCTTAGCAGTGGCCCTGGAGTTTTCTTAGGGCTCAGCCTCATTATCTTCCTCTTCTTCCTTCTTTGCCCTCTATTGAAATTTACAAAATATTCCCCACAAGCATTTCTAACGGTCAAAGAATTAGAATTTTTAAAAACCACCCAATATTAAAGGTAGACTAAGTATAATTTAATCTTGAGGATTAAGAAGTTATTCAGTGCCAAATAAGGCTTGCTCTTTCTTTCTCTTCCTTCCCTCTTCTCTCTTTTTCACTTTCCTTCTTTCTTTCTTTTTCTTTTCTCTTCCTCTTTTTTCATCTTTTTCTTTCTTTTCTTTTTCTCTCTGTCTTTCATTTTCCCTTTTTCTTCTGTTCTTCTCTCTCTCTTTCTCTCTCTAAATGGAAAGAACTGGTTTTAGCTAATGACAAGGTTAAATCTTTCAACAGTTTTTATGATATTTGGAAGGTTTGTTAACAAAGGGCCTAAGCAGATCTTGAAAGACCTGTATGAAGTCTAAGAAGAAAATAATATAAAATAAAAATGTCTTTGAAGTATTTTGAAAACTCTTTTATCACTTCCAGTTGGGCTTGGAGGAAACTTAATCTAACAGAGATAAAGTAAACTGGCAAATTCATCCTGAGCTATGTCAATTCAGTTCCAAAAGAATGTTCCTAGGCCCTACTACAAGAAACCCACCGGCTGCATATGGAGGCCCCATGGTGGTCTAGTCAATTAATAGATGGTTCGCTCTTGGATTTGGATCAGAATTTCACAGAATTCATTCTAACCTGAACTTCCACATGCTTCACTAAGGATCTCCTAACAAAAGAAACATGGCGAGATTTCTATTTAAAGATGGCCTGCAAGCTAAAGAACTGGAGCCACCTTGACCTTGGGCTCTACCCAAATTCCCCCAATCCAAATGCCCCTGCTTTTGGATTCTTCTTTTTAGAAAATCATTTTCTGTGAAACTCAACAAAAGGAATTGAGGGACCAATTGTCCCCAAATGGGGAAGGCTTTGCTGTCCTGAGTTAAACGAGAAAGAGGCTGGGGATGGAGACATTGAGCTTTGGAAGTAATTCACTGAGCTAGAGAAAATCATTTCTGATGTCTGTGACGGCTCTGGCTAAGCCACAGCCCACAGTCAACTGCAAAGGAGTTAATGTCGTTGAAATGGTTGACTATAAGAAGCCACTTAGAGCTCCTCATGTTGAAAGAAAAGGTAAGTAACCTTTGTTTTTCTCAACTTTGGAAGGTAGTAAATGTCGTTTCAAGGAGTCTTCCATAGATTTAGACTTGAGGTTTCAAGGGTCTCCTTTTTCCTCTTCTGATCTGAGCTTGAGTCGTCTCCTAAGCTTGGAATTAGGCTGAGCCTGTTGGCTGTCTTCTCCATACGTCCTTGCTTTTAAAGGAAAGTCTATTAATGATAATAATTAATTTTTATTAATAAAGCTGAAAATAGACATACTGTAGCACCTTCCCTATAAGGGCCAGAGTGTTCTCACCTATATTACATATGGTGAGGAGGGGAGAACATCCCTTTGGAGAACGCAGGAGCAAGTGTCATTTAGGCCCAATGAGCCACAGAGTTGAACAGCTTTAGGATTATATGGATAATAAGACAACAAATGTGAAGCTGGAAAGGACCTTAGCACTCATTTGGCCTAATTCCATTTTATGAAAGAGAAGACTGAGGCCCAGAGTGACTTGCCCAGGGCCACACAGCCTGTAAGCCGCACAGGGGGATTTTGAATTCAGATCCTCTGACTCTAAATGCCATGCTCTTTTCACGTACCATGCTGCTACAGTGATTCAGATGCAAAACCAGGCCTGGCACCGTGGTCTCCTACCTCTTGGTTTAATGTTCTGCTTACAGGGCTACATCGCCTCTAAGCTCAGGGATACGTTCTCTAACCAGCAGACACCCACGATGCTTGGTGACTTGCGAGGCAATCATCTGAGCCCCCCCACAACGCTGAGGGAGGCACTCTAGGCACTGCCACCTCCATTGTGCAGATGAGAGGTTTAGTAACATGTCTAAGGTCAAACAAGTAAAGGATGGAGTTAGGACTTGAACCCAGATCCTTTGACTCTCAAATCTCCCACTCATTCCACAGTACCGTATAATTTTGCCTGCAGACTCCCTGTTTTCCTAACATGTGACCAGAAATTACATTTATTCCTGTTCAAATGAAGGTTTCTCCAATTTGGCAATCAAAAGTGAGAGATTCTTGTGCTGTACAGAGATGGCATTTTGGGCTCAAAAGTTGTAATTCTTAACCATTCTTTAATATTGCACCAAAACTCCAGCAAGAGAGGCAGAAGACTAGACCAGTGACTTCACTGGGCTTTCAGCCAAGAGCTCCTGAGAAGCCGCCGTCCCAAGCCTTTCAGGGAGTAGACGCTGCTGGAGGTGAGGCTCTTGGATCTAGGATACAGCCAAAATAGGGGTCTCTTTTCTACCTTGAGAGCACTAAAAGCATTCTGAGGGTCCTCATGTTGGAAGGAGAAAGAGGAGAAGCGTCTAGTTGGGAGCCTGAGGCTATAAGTGGCTCCCATGTGTTCTGGACCAGGCACCTGGAAGCTCTGGGAGAAGGATCTGGCCTTTCCTGCACGTCATGCATCAGCTGAGCCATGCGGCCCCAAGCAATGAATCCCTAGAGTTTCACTCTGTTTCCATTCACAGACCTCCTGGGCCACGAGTCTAGACCCAAGTGGAAGATTATCTAACATTTCCACCACCACTGGGGCAGCATGGGATTTCTGGGACTTATTTCCCTCCATAGACAAGCCGTTCTGTTGGGTGGCTGGCCCCCTGCCTGGGTGGAACTTCACAGCTGGGGGAGGGAGTGGTAATATCTCCTGAACAGCATCTCCTCTCTACCCTTTCCTTCCCTTTTCTTCTGGCCCCCATCTTTCAATATCCCAGAAAGAAGGCCAAGAAAATACTAGAATCTCTTTTTAACTTTGACTAGAGATAAAAGTGAACTCAGACAAGTTGGTAGCTACTTTCACTCTGGGTGAATTCACCATGAACAGAGCAGCCAACCCCTCCAAAATGCAATCCACCAAAATGGAGGTTTTACATTCCAAGCCCCAACTTGGAGTCTATAGGGGGCCAGGGACAGGTAGCTAAGTAGCCAATAGAAAGAGTGTTAGACTTGGAAATCAGAATAGACCTAGTTTCATATCCTGCCTTGGACACTTAATAGCTGTATGACCCCAGACAAGACACGTAACCTCTCCAGGCCTCAGTTTCCTCATCTATGAAATGGAGATAATTAATAATAGCACTTATCTCACAAGGTTGTTGTGAGGATCAAATGAGACTGGAGGTTCCCCACCCCTGGGATAGATTAGCGAGTAAGGTAAGAGGAGTGACGACCAACACAAAGTCTTCCTGCTCAAAGCTCCACCATTCTATGATAGTAGAAATGTAGCTTTGTCTTGGATGGGCCATGATGGGCTGGCACAGACCCTTGATGGGATCTGGACTTCTGGACCCTCGTGTCCCTTCCCCCAACACATACCTCATATTTAGGGCCACGTGGGTGATACTTTAGGAACAAACACACAACCTTGGGCATATTCTAGGCCTTGGACTAGAAGCAATTTATGGCCCGTCTTAATACCCAAGGCTATTCCCGGGGAGATGCATGACAGAGGGCTGCTCAGACTCACTGAGGAAGACAACTCAATAAGCAGGCTGCTGTAATTACTCTGCTTAGAAAAGAGATCTCACCTGGCCATCTTGTTCTCTGTCCTTCCAAAACATACATCTCAAGCACCATAATATAACAGGCTAGCCTAGGTACAAGCCTAGAGGCCCCAGCTTTTCCCATTTTTATCTGCTGCCTATAGGAAGTTCTCAAGCAAGAAAGGGGTTGGTCCTCTCCCTGGGGCCTGCTGCCTTCCCTGATTCGGCTATTTCTCTAGATTAAGCCCTTAATCAATGTTTATTGAACTGAATTCCTGCTCCTCCTCCTCTTCTATCTACACTAGACCAACTCCCAATCCCACCTTCATTGTGATAACACTTTCTTAACTTTGAGTCATTTATACACGGGACAGGTCCTGCTATCTGAGCCCTTATCCAATTCATTGATAAAAATGTTGACCTGAGAAGGGCAGAGGACTATTTCCAGGGCACTTCACTAGAAGCTCTAGGTTGACATCTACCAATTAATCCTCTCTCTTTGGGTCCTACCATTCTACCAGTTCCAAATCAACCTAATTTTATTATTATCCAGATCAAATCTTCCATCTTGGGGCGGCGAGGTCTTGCAATGAGTAGAGCACTAGCCCTGGAGTCAGGAGGACCTGAGTTCAAATCCGGCCTCAGACACTTGACAAACTTCCTAGCCATGTGACCGTGGGCAAGTCACTTAACCCCAATTACCCTCCAGAAAGCAACAACAAACAAACAAATTTTCCATCTTGTCCATAAAGGGAGACCATGAGAACTGGCCTCAGTCTTAGCGCTCAAAGTGTTTTAATGATATGGGATGGTCTTCGGGGAAGTCCTGAGTTTCTATAAAGTAAATATAGCACAGTGAAAATGGGCTGTGGGTCAGTATCAGTCCTGACTCTGTCATTTACTGAATGACCTTTGGAAGGAGTTTAATCTTTCTGAACCTTAGTTTTCCTACCTATAAATGAGGATAATACTGCCTCCATTATGGAACTGCTATGAGGCAAGCCCTTTGTAAAATGTAAAGCTCTAAGGCTGATGTTGCCATGTCTGACTCTGTGACCCCACGTGGGATTTTCTTGTCCAAGATACTGGAAGGGTTTGCCATTTCCTTATCCAGCTGATTTTATAGACAAAGAAACTGAGGCAAACGGGGTAAGTGACTCATCCAGGGTCACACTGCTAGTAAGTGTCTGAAGTCAGATCTGAACTCGGGTTTTCCTGACTCCAAGCCAGGCGCTCTATACACTGTGTCACCCAGCTGTCCTCGAAAGCTCTAAGGTAAATATGTTTAATCTTTTGTGTATGTCCTCAACCCCTGGGGCAATCTGGGTAAGCCTATGGACTCCTTCTCACAACGCATTAAATAAAATAGGATTACAAAGGAAAGCAATTATCCTGAAATATATATAATATATATTAATATTAATAATAATATATAAATATATAATAATATATAAAATAATATAATATGTAATATTATATCCTATATACATTTGTGGACCCCCAGTTAAGAACTCCTGCTCTAGAAAATAGTAGCTTTAGAATCTGCAGTCCTTTACAAGCATTGCTGCCGCCAGCATCACTCACATTTATAGAGCACTTTAATATTTACCAAGCTCTTTACATACATATCATTTTGTCCCCACAACAACCCTGGGAGAGAGGCACTATTACTATTACAGATGAGGAAACTGAGGCTGAGAGAGGGGAAGTGACGTAGTTAGTGTCACACAGGTAGGAAGTATCTGAGGCAAGACTTGAGCTCTTTAGCGGTACCATATCTCCTCCTCTGCCCAAACAGCCATCCTTTTACGATCGACATGCATTGCACAAAAGGAGTCCTGGAGCTCTTTCCCTCTAGACAGGAGATGTTACGACGTCCCTGCCTCGCTTGGCTCCGTCTGCCAAATCTGGCCTTGGCCACGCACAGGTTTGTTGGGCGCATGCAAACGAAGCAGGTTTGGGAGTATCCACCCAGCTCTGCTGCGTGTACTTCATAACTTGCTATAAGGAGTTTGATGTTCCTAATTAAACCTGCACCATCATGCCCGAACTTTTAGGAAATGAGCATTTCTTTTTATGGCTCTCTTCTCAGTGGTTCAAAAAAAAACGTTTCCTGGACCCAGTAAGACTCTTCAGCTTGGTCCTGAATCGAAGGTTCTGGGAACTTAGTGAGACAGTGACAAAGGGCCTGAGCCATTGTGATTCCTCTTTTTCCCAAAGGGGTGTGTCTCATTTCACCAGATCACCGCACCCAGCTGGGGCTCCGTCTGGGCAGAAAGAGAGAGTCTGGCTGAGGCTAGAACTGAGAAAGCGCCCTGACCTTTTCAGAAACCGAAGAGAAGAAATGTTTGTGCGCTAAGAACACTTCCTTTGCATTAATTTTTTTAAAAGCAGAATTAAATCATCCAAATATTTTTAATTTAATTTGTTCCAGTTAACAAAAATCTATTTTCTTTTCCTTCTACCTCCCATAACCCCAACCTTGAAAAAGAAAAACAAAACTTTTGTCACAACTATGAAGATAAGAAAAGCAAATGTCCACATCAGCCACGTCCAAAAACACATTTGTCATTCTGTACCTTGAGTCTGTCACCTCTTTGTCAGCAAGGGGCGGGGGTACTTCATTATTGGCCCTCTGGAATTACGCTTGGCTATTGTTCGTCTTCACGTTTCATTTCTGCAGCAGTCCACATGAGCCTTCCCAGGATTTTCAGAAACCTCTCCTTTCACTATTTCTTACTGAATGATAGAATTACATTCCATTTGTAATGTAATGAGTTTAGCACATATCTGGAACACCTAAAATGGTATTTTAGGTAGAAGATGTTAAGAAGCTGTTTTGGGGAGATGGAGCACATGTGGACATTCCACACTGGAACCTTTGACTACATAGCTAGTTGGTGTCTTTGGAAGACATCAGCACCTGGGGCATGGCGGGTAGGGGCTTTTGTACCATTTGGGTCTGAGAGTAGAGGACTTCTGCATTCATAGCACATGTGGGCAAGGAGGAGTATCCTTCCCCTTCCTCCCTTAGGTCATGTGACCCAAGACAGGGGCCTGGGTCTTTGCTCTTCTGTTCGTTCTGTTCCAGTCTCAGAGCAGGGAGGGGAGTTTCTAATCTGGTTTAGGAACAGTCACTGGGAGCCACAAATCCAGGAATCTGGGTCATAGGATATTGCAGCCAGCCCAGAACCAATACCCCAAGGAGTATGGGTCCAGGAATGCCAGCCCAGCAGAAGCCAGCACTGCAGCTTTGGAGTGCTAAAGCCATGTAGGAACAGAGCTACTTGGTGAAGCTAATCCATATCCCCAACCCCTCAGAGGGGAACCTCAGAAGGGGTGGAGAAAGTGTTTGTTCTTGCTCTCTATCTTTGGAGTAAATATCTTTTTGTTAAAAACAGATAAGATGTCAAGTGGTCAAGTGGGGGAAGGGAACAAACATTTATGAAATGCCCACTTTGTGCTGGACACTGTACCATGTGCTTTACAAATAGTCATTAGGCTGAAAAAGAGGGAGTAAGGTGAACATAGCTAGTGGGGCCTGAAATGATGGCAGATGAAAGATTTCCCCAATCCTTTCAGGGTACCAAGGAACCCTGTGGGGAGGGATAGTAAAATGTGACAGGGTTGGTCTTGAGAGAGTAGGATCAGAGTCAATTGCCTTACACATCCACATAACATCATTTGCTGACAGACCTCAAACCTGTTGGTGAGTTTAAGGGGATGTCTGCCCCAAGCATGTGAAGACTCCCTCAGTGGAATGGACAGATGGGAACGATTTGTTCTAACAGCCATGAAGACAACTGCAGAGCTTGGTCAGACATCAAAGACGCCAAGGTCAGCCACCGCATCCCAAGCCATCACCAGTTGTCTTTGGTCTTGCCACTGGACTTCAGTGACTCTGGAAGGGAGGGAGACTGATGACTTTATGCAACTCTGCTTCACTTAAATCCAATTCTAGAGCAAGTCAAGACCTGTGACGTCATCGGTTCCCTTAAAAAATGAAGGATGAACAATGATCAATCAACAAGCATTTATGAAGTGCCTATTTAGTCCCAGGAATTATTCTAGACACTGGGAAAACACAATGATAAAAATGAAAGAATGCATGGTCTTGGTGACCTTCCTTTAGCATATTTGGAGAGCCAATATATTTGCATACACACAAGTATATTAATGTGTGTGTAAAACAAAGGGCGCATTAGCAGCTTGAGAGAACTAGTATTAGTAATACTAGTAATAGAAGTATTGCAAGGGAGGTTTGTATTTGAGCTGAGCTGTATAATGCTACCATATTTTTGGGAGACATCTCAGCAGAATCAGAGAACCACCAACACGGAAGCGCCCTCTGTGGCTGTCTAGTCTGATTTTGACCTCAAAAAGATTTCCCTTTCAATATAAAAAGTGGTCATCTATTTTTTACTTAAATAAATCAAACAAGGGAGAAGCTGCCATCTCCCAAGGAAGTCTATTCCACTTCTGAACAGATATAATGGTTAAGAAGTTTTGTTCAAAACCATGTTGAAATCTGCCTCTTTCCAACTTTCTATCCTTTGCTGTGAGTTCTTTTCTCTGGTACTAGATAGAACAAATAGAATCTCCCTTCCAGAAAGACCCTCAAATGTTTGAAGACAGGTATCTGTTAAGTCTTCTTCTAAACATTGGCAGCTCCTCCAAAAGATCCTTACAGAAAGTGAACCCGAGACATTTCATCATCCTGCTCATCTTCACTGTCTGGCTGGTGTCTGCCCTTTCAGACTTAGCGGATATCGTTCCCCTTCATGCACTCTCCATTCAGCCAGTTGGGCTTAACTGACATCCTTCAGGTGCAGTATTCCATTTCTGACCTCCACTCTTTTGAACAAGTCTTCCACATTTGGAATTCTCTCTCTCCTCATCTCTGCCGCTTTGAACTCCAAGCTTCACTCAAGGCTCATCTTTTGTACCACCTCCTAGAAGACTTTTCCTGATCCATTCGATAGTGGGATCTGAATGAAAGGTTTCAATCCCTAAGTGGAAGGAATTGAGAAATTGAGTGGGAGGTAAGAAAAATGGTGTGGAGACCCTTTATAAGAGCTTGGCTTTGGTGTGACCAGAGCAGAGTACACTCACCTCCATATTTCCGAATATATGATGTCTCTTGTTTGAGGATGGTCTTCAAGGGTATATTTTGTGCTAACAGCAACAATAATAACAACAAACTCATACTGCTCTTCCTACTCAAATAACATAGTATTTAAGGACATAATAATTTAATAAAAATAATTTAATAATTTAAATAAAGACAATATAATGGGTATACCCCTTAGTAGAATTCATTTGACTTGAACTCAATGTGTATTGTTTACTATTTCACAAGCACTGCTAAGACAGAGGGCAACAAAGACAAAATGAAACAGCCCCTTGTTCTCAAGGAGCCTGAGAAGTGAGGGGGAAGAGGGCACCACATTGACAAAGAAGTGAGTACATACAAATGCAAATTCAGACAAAGGAACTTCAAGAGGGTGAGAGTGTTAATAGCTCAGTGGCTGGCACAGGAGCTCTGCTTTGAAGGAAGCTCATGAATCTGTGAGACAGAGGTGAGGAGGAAGTACTTTCCAGAAGAAGGGGACTACTTGTGTAAAGAAATGCAGGCGAGAGATAGATCTTGGGAACAGTTAGTGGGCTAAGCTAATGTGGAACGGAAAAAATGGGAAGGGGGTGGGGTGGGTAATACAAAATAAACCTGGAAAGGGACATGGGAGTCAGATAGGATTACGATGACACGAGGATTATGATTTTAACCTAGAGACAATAAGAGACAAGTGATGATTTCTGAGAATGGCAATGCCATGATCTGGGCCGTGGTTTATTTTTGCATTATCAACTTGGCAGCTGTGTGGAGTGTGGATTGGAGTGGGAGGGCCTGCCAGCAGGGAGACTAACTAGGAGATTATTACAACAGATCAGGTGAGAGGTGATGGGGCCTGGGAGAGGACAGTGGAGGTGTGAGTGGAAAGAAGGGGGAAGGCCCCACCTCTTATAAGAGAGCTCGTCCAGCCCTCTCACTTCCCTCACTAAATCTCTAAGATTCCTTACCATTCTAAAACTGTGAAGCTATGATCCCGGGTGAAGAGATCTCAGGCTCACTTCTTTTATTAGAGGCTGAGCGCGATCTCATTTCCAGAACGATGCTTTCTCTAGAGCATCCCAGCCATGGTAGAATTCAGAATACTGCTAAACACTGAAGGAACATACATCAAAGACTGTAGATATAAGGACAGCTTTCCCCACTCCACAGGTGAGGTATATTGAAAATATTTTCAGTTTTTTTAAATGTATTGATATACTGAGTATTGCTACTTCCCCTCTTTGCCCCCTTTTTTTCTCTTAAAAATGTCTTTCTCAGATCAGATGGTTCTCTGAGAGAGGGAAGGGAAAGAGATACAGGGGAAAATTTAGGTGATGGAAGAACAAGAGATAGCAATAACATTTATTTTTAAAACATTAAAAACCTTCCAAAGAAAAGACCACTGTGAGCACTAATCTAATGGAGATTCTAAATAATGAAATCGGTTTCCAGCCACCTTCTGTCATAACAGTAGTTTAGGCTAAAACTTGGCCACTCCAGGGAGAAGTTAACAGAAGAAAAAAAATTAATTTTTTCTGGGGGGGGCTAGATCTGTGATTTTTTTTACGTGGGAAACTCAGGGTGTGCAAACTCTCTCAATTAATGAACATCAGTAAATCATCTGTTCGGGATAGTTCTAGTAGAATTCCTGGGGAAAGGGTACTAAAGTGCAAATAACCAGCCTTTCTCCCCTCTAGAAGGATAACTAACCCGTTTCCTCAGTCCATTCTCTTTCACCACAGGATAATCCAGCACATATGAATTAATGGTGAAGGTTCAGTAATAGCCTTCAGTTAGGAAATGGGAGCGGAGTAGCAGGATATCCTTTTTCCGCACTAAAACACCCAATACTTTCAATTTTATATACAGCGGAAGCAATTCATTGTACTAGAAAGTAGCACAGCTGCCTTTTCCTGAAGGCCCCATAAGCAATGGCCAGTGTTGTTCAAAGGCCAAGAGATCGGCCGGAGGCAGTGGAGATGTTGTTGCTGTTGTCCAGTCCTTTGGACTTTTCTAAGGCTTTTGCGGTCCAGATCAGATTGCTGTGGAAATGTATTTTCAATGCTAGGAGCTGTCAGGCAAAGAAGGACCACTTCCCATTTTCCTATGATGTCTTTTGTTTCTGGCTTTACAATAGAATCCAAGCCCCCAGCTTCACTGTTGTACTTGCCTGGGACTGGATTTGGCTGAAAAACAAACACCCTTCCCTTGTGGCTGGGTTGGTGCCTTGGCTTTCCGCTGCTAAGCTTCACTGCTGGTAATCTGGTTCTTGTTTAAAGATCAAGCGTGTGTTACAAGACACATGAAGGTGTTCTTTGGGAAGAATGTGGAGACTGGTAGCACTAAAAACTGTTTTCCTCTATTGTTGTTCTACCTCCCACTTCATTTTGCTTTGAGAGACAGTGTGGTGGAGTGAAAGGGACCCTGGGTTTTAGAGGCTAAGATTTGAATCCTGGCTCTAATCCAGAGGTTATTAAACTTTTTCGGTGTGTCCTGGGCCCCTTTGGTAGTCTGACAAACCTGTGGACCCCTTCTCAGAAAAATGCTTTTCAAGTGAATTGAATAACATACAAAGAATTATAATGGAAGCCAATTATATTGAAATAAAGATGTATTTTATCCCATCCAATTTTACAGACGCCTTGAATTCTACCCGTGGCTCACAGAAATCATCAGCATTTCTGCATATTATCAACAAAATCCAGCAGGAAGAGATAGAAAGTGAAATTCCATTTAAAATAATTACAGGAAGTACAAAATACTTGGGAGTCTATCTGCCAAGACTTATACAGGAACCATATGAATATAACTATAAAACACTCTTTATATCAATCTAGGCAGATCTAAATAGAGAAACACTCATCACTCTGGGGCAGATTGAGCCAATATAATAAAAACGATAGTACTACCTAACTCACTTATTCAGTGCCACACCCATCAAACTTTATCGATATAGAAAAAATAATAACAAAGTTCATCTGTAGGAAAAAAAAAAGATCAAGAAACTTAGAAATAGGAGGAAAGAAGTGGGAGGGAAGGGGGTCTACCAGTACCAGATTTCAAATTATACTTACTACAAAGCATCAATCATTGAAATAACTTGGTACCAGTTAAGAAATAGAGAGGTTGATTGGTGGAACAAATTAGGTATGCAATATATGGAAGCAAATGAATCCAGTAACCTAGTGTCTGATAAACAAAAAGAACCTTGCTTAAAAAAAAAGGCGGGGGAGTGGCTAGGTGGCGGCTAGGTGGTGCAGTGAGTAGAGCACAGGCCCTGGAGTCAGGAGAACCCGAGTTCAAAATCGGCCTCAGACAATTGACACACTAACTAGCCGTGTGACTTTGGGCAAGTCACTTAACCCCAATTGCCCTCCAAAAAGCAAAAAAAGAAAAAAATTCTCAAAAAAAAAAAGAAAAGGACCTTGCTGCTGGAGTAAGAAATCATTGTTCAACAAAAATTGTTGGGAAAACTGGAAAATGGTCTGGCAGAAACTAGGTTTATGGACTAACATCTCACACACTTTATACCAAGATGGGCTCCATAAATGACTAGAACATAAAGGATGACATTTTATGTTTTTTTTGGAGGGGGAAGGTAGGACAATTGGGATTAAGTGACTTGCCCAAGGTCGCAAGGCTAGGGTTTTTTTGGAATGTGTTAAGTGTCTGAGGTTGCATTTGAACTCAGGTCCTCCTGACTCCAGGGCCTGTGCTCTATTCACTGCACCACCTAGCCACCCCAAGGATGACATTTTAAACAAATTAGAGGAGCAAGGAAGAAATTACTTGTCAGATGGAGGAAGAGTTCACGACTAAGCAAGGGATAAAGAAGATCAGAAGGTAAAATGGACAGTTTTGATTATACAAAATTAAGAAGTTTTTATACAAATGAGACCAACGCATCTAAAATTAGAAGAGAAGCAGATAAAAAGGAAAATTTTTTCTTACAACAAAATTCTCTGATGAAAGTCTGATTTCCAAGATATGTAGGGAACTGATTTGTAAGAATAAGAACCATTCCCCAACTGAAAAATTGTCAAAGTTGATGAATAGGCAATTTTCAGAGGAAGAAATCCAAGTTATCAATAGCCCTATGGAAAAAAACATACTCTAACAATGCTCTAAGCATGCTCACAATAACAATGACATTAAAGGAAAGTGGGACATAAGGACATCTTGTGACACCAGTTTTTCTGTGCAGATCCTTTTTGGAACTAGCCCCCTTTCTGATGTCACTCTGATACTCACTACCTGTGTGACCCTGGTTGAGCCACTTAGCTACTTGGGCCTCAGTTTCATCATCTGTAAAATAATGATGTCGGACTAGGTGGCCTCTGAGGTCCTTTCCGCATTTTGATCTACATTCTCACGACCTATCACATTTTTCTGTTGCTAACTGCATTACCCCCAATGTTGTTTCTTCTGATGCTACTGGTGGCCCATGATTCACAGACATTCTAGCATCTTCACTGGGATAACAGTGAGATTAAAATCCCACAATCCCAGGATTTAAGAGTTGAAAGAAACCTTAAGTAGCCATCACGTATATAAAAGGAGTCCCCATGACAAGGTACCTGACCAGTGGTTATCCAGTCTTCGCTTGAAGACCTTCAAGGATGGGGAACTCACTACCTTTCAAAGTAGCAATTCTATTTTTTTTTATCCATTGTGTTGATTCAGACTTCTGAGGTGAAATAGAAAAAGTCTGTCTCCTTAACCATATGACAACCCTTCAAATACTTGAAACTAGCTATATCATGCCTCCCCAGAGGAATTAACAAGATGGGCTTAAAATCACATTAAATCTTTTAAATGACATTTAAAAGGTGGGGTTTTGTGGAACTGAGGAGCCTGGGAGTTGAAAACGAGGTGAACCACTTAAAAATATAATAAGTAAAGGTTGTGAACATAACTTCAGAAAGACCTTAGTGGTTAAGGAAATGTTTAATGACATAGATCAAATAAAATTAAAGGTTTGATTAATTGTACATCCTATATTTTAGGATCATAGAATTTGGAGCTGGAAGAGACCTTGGGGGTTGGAGTCCAACCCTCTTATTTGCCCAGTGAGGAAAGTCAGCCTAAGAGAGGTGATGATGTGTACATTTAGGCTTCCCATAGGCAGGAAATATCAGAGCTAGAATTCAAACCCAGGTCCTCAGACTCCAAATCTTACCTTCTTTACATTTCCACCCCACATTCAGTATTGTTAGATAGATTTGTTTTAACTAACATATATTATGGCCAATTTCATTTTTCTCCCAGCCTGTCAATCAATCAATTAGTAATATTCCTTTTTAAAAATCACGAAATTATTTAAAAAATTTTTTTTGCTTTTTGGAGGGGAGGAAGACAGGGCAATTGGGGTTAAGTGACTTGCCCAAGGGCACGAGGCTAGTAAGTGTTAAGTATCTGAGGCCGGATTTGAACTCAGGTTTGAACTCTCCAAGGAGAAGAAATTTTAAAATGGAGCACAAACAAAAATCTCTGAGAACAGGGATTTTCATTTTCGTCCTTGTATCCTCAGCACTTTGCATGTTATCCCTTAGTAAGTGCTTTAAAAATGCTGGCCGATGAATTAGTTGATGAAGGAGCCAGCTCCAGATAAAAAACAATTAGCCATATTGAGATATTACTTTTGACCTCCTGTCCCCTCCCCCCACCGCCTTATCTCCCCTACTAGACTATAAATTCCTTCGAGGCTGTGACAAAGGCTCGTACATCTTTGTGATCCCCAGGTCACCTAGCACAGTAATACAGAATCAGTAAGTATCCTTTTCCGAAAGACTGAATGACTGATTCATTGAATACAGCTCTGTCATTAGGCACTCTGGTTGTGCTGTGTTTAAGAACATAGAAGCAAATCTAGTAGTTAATAGCTCAGCACTGCTAATCCAAGGTGCTTTTTCCTGTTATCCTCACTGACATCACAGTGCCTTGTATTGATTTGGACAGCTTCCTAACACAATAATATCGAAGCTCAAAACTCCTATCTGCAGACTGCTAGTAACCATGGGATTCTTATGGGAAATGAGGTGGAGACCAAGGGTTTCTTACATTTCTGAAACTTAGTACCGACTGCTTTTTTATTGCCCGATCAAAGACAAATCACCGATAAACCAAATACTTATAATTTTATTTCAATTGTAATTCAATTGTAATGTTTATTTCAGCTTTTAAAGAGATGTTATAATGCAAAAAGTAATCAGGAGGAATACAAGAAAATGATCGGATATTAAAATGACACAAAGTTGGAGGAAAGAGCTAGAACAACAATGATAGTTTCAGCATCCCCCCAAATTGAGACAACTTAGATGGAGGGATCAAGTTATCATAACGAAAGGGCCTTAATTTCAAAGCTTTAGGGATCCTGGTCACTGGAGTGGGTACACCCTCTGCCAACACAGATTGTACCCTTTCTAGGACTTGAAACAATGATCTCCAAAGTGGGGGGTCATGGCATGACTCCAAAGGGCTATGACCCTTTTGTGATCCCCAAAGACATGAGATCAACCAACTCTACCAAACCAATCCCCGACCTCCTTCTTAGCTTTGAGTGGGTCAGAGTGAGCTGCACAAGATGAACAGTCTTGGATGGGCTAGGACCTAACCGTAAATGCCATTCCCGTGGCTTTATAAACCCATCCCTCAACTTTCCTACTTCTGGAAGATGAGGAAACCGAGCGCCACCATCCTTCCAGTCACTCAGGTCCACAGCCTCACTGTCGTCCTCACCCCACATAGCCAAGCAGTTGCCAAATCTTGTCGTTTTTATCTCTTCAACATCTCTCACATCCATTCCTTTTCTCGTACAGCTAGCCTGGGACCGCTTCACCTTTCTCCTGGATTACTGCAACAGCCTCCTAACCGGGCTCCAAGTCCTTCCCAACTCCAATCCCTCATACACATATCTGCTAAAGTCATTTCCTCAAGTTCAGGTCTGACCGTGTCATGCCCCACCTTTCTCCTCAAGGAACCCCAGTGGCTCCTTATACCTCTAAGATCAAATATAATCTCCGGGATTTAGCACGACCTGCCTCCAACCTCTCTTTTCAGTCTTCTTATACAGACTCCCATGGGAACGGAGATCATTTCATTCTTGGTACACGTGTGCCGAGCACAGTGCCTGGTACTTACTAAGTCTTTTACATATACTCGTTGACTGATGGATCGCTTCATGCTCTCTGTGGTCCAGCCTAACTGACGTGCTTGCTGTTTCTCCCACTCCTACAAAAACACAACTAAAATATCTAAACACGAGAAGGAAATTAAGATATGAAACCATTCATTAAGTAGAACCATGTAAAGAAAGAGGATTTTATTTGTATCGAAAACTTTTTGCTTCATTGAAATCAGAGAGGATTCACTTTTGCTCATTGTTTTCATGTTATTTATGGTGAATATCTCTCCGCAGAGGACCATAATCCCTGTTGAAAAGCTTTTCTATTCACAACTGTTAAGATCTATTCTTGGATTGTTGGATTGTGTATCTTTCATTAAAAAGGCATTAAAAAAAACACACGTTAACTTGCTTGACTAGCTACATTGGCCAAATTAACTAAAATTAATTAATAACAAATAATTATTATTTATATGCCAGTTTCATCCCCCAGCACATACACAGTCTAAAAATATTGAAGTATATTAAACTATTACTGATAACTAACATCTATGTTATACCTTAACAACTGCAAAGTGCCTTAAAAATATTATCACAGCTGACGCACACAAATCTATGAAGCAGAGATGACCAGGACTATTATTAATAATGTCTAGTGAGAAAAAATGGTTTTTCATAACATTATTAAATGAAAATTATAAATATTCTTTGTTTAATCTTTGGCTTATCCTGCTTAAAGTTCTATTTAGGAGTATGTGTGTATAATTAATAAGTAAATAAATATGCATATATTGGGTGTTACATGGTCAAAACTTCTTATCTGATAGAAGTGTGCTATTATAAAAGTTTGGGACATGATTTTTGTGAATTGCTCTGGCAGAAGAAATTAATTACCTGGTGGCTGCCCTGCTAGAGGGCAGCTCTGAGCAGTCCTGGACTGGTTCTCATATAAAAGGCTGGTTAGCAGGGCTATTTCTGAAGCCTTTCTAGGTTGGCTGGACGTGTTGGACCATACAGAATCCAGAGTCACCTCTTTGCCATATTGAGGTATTGAAGGAAGATTTTAATAGAGGTTTTATGTATGTATATGATAATATATCATTTTTGTTGTTCTTGGGTCATTTCAGTCATATCTGACTCTCCATGACCCCATTTGGGGTTTTCTTGGCAAAGATACTGGAGTGGTTTTGCCATTTCCTTCTTCAGCTTATTTTACAGATAAGGAAACTGAGGCAAACAGGGTAAAGTGACTTGCCCAGGGTCACACTGCTAGTAAGTATCTGAGGCCAGATTTGAATTTAGGAAGATGAGTCTACCAGACTCCAGGCCAAGTGCTCTATTCACTATAGTGCCACCTTGAGGCAGTTATCTATATAATAGATATATTTATATGTGTACATATGTACATACACAAACACACAAAATATATATATATACATATATATGATTTTTTCAAATGTTTATTTTTTTATTCCAAACTTAAGAAATAAAACAAACATTTCCATAACATGGTAGAAATAGAAGCACATGAAACTGAAAATCTATTATGTACAATTTGTTATTCCTTTTAAATAAATAATAAAGTTATTCTGTAACTTTATGATTTTTCAGCCTAAGTGCAGAGATTTATTATATCTTTGTACTTTATATACTATTACATATTACTCACATTACTTAGGCAGGAATTTATTATATATACAACTATGTATATAGTGTATATCTATATCTATATCCATATCTACAAAATAAATCCCTGCTCAAAAAATCAGTTGTCCAAGCCGATGAGGGAAACAAGCCAAGGCAACAGCTGACCTTAAAAAAACACCTGACAATGTTAAGGAGCTACAAACCCAACTCAAATCACAGAATCACTGGTCTGAGCTGGAAGGGTTTAGAGGCCATCTAGTTCAACTGCTTCATTTTACAGAAGAAGAAACTGAGGACCAGAGAAGTGAGGTGACTTCTCTAAGGCCCCAAAATTAGTGAGTTCCCCACCAGCTCTTGTCTTCAAATTCAGCACTCTTTCCAAGGGACCAGTCTGTCAACAATGTGACAAGGAGAATCTTTTATTCTCCTCCCCTCCACAGCTATCTCACACCTCTGCAATATTGACATCCTTTCACTCTGGACATTTCTTCATGACCCCAGCACTTTATTCTAACAATACCACACCCACAACACTTAGCGCTGCCCCTTGTCCCATAAAATCTTTACAACAGGAAAGGGAATAGGGACTTTAGCAGGAGTGAGCGTTATTGAACTCACGTCCCTGATGGCATCAGCACCTCTACTGCTGGTTTCCTCAGTTTACACATGAGGAAACTTGAGGCTTGGAGAGGTTATGTGACCTATTCAAAGTCACCCAACTTGTAAGAGGCAGAGCTGGGCTTTTCAGCCTAGATCCTTAGGAATCTTGGGACATCTCCAAGAAAAGGGGTCTTGAGAAAACCATTCCGTTCATGGTTATCCTCAGTAGGACCAAAGGGAGGTTTAAATCAGAACAATTAATGGTAGAGGTTATATAATACCAGACATAAAAAACCCCCTCAATGATACTTCCTGGGCATTCCAGCAGGCTTTAAAATAACTATGTCTTTCAAGCAACACCATAGGTGAAAGCCATCTCATCTCCTACCCACACTATGAACATTCATTTAAAGAGATGCCACCAAATCAGAGAAAGCTAACTTTAAGCCTTGTGGTGTGCCCTTCAGTTTAGGGGCCAGATCCCCAGTGCTAAGCTGCCTCCTTGTGCCACCGGTCAGATCAGCTTGCCTGAGTGGGCAGGCAAACCAGAGAGACAGGCTAACATGCACACACATGCCAGTAACCACAAAGAAAACACTGTAACCAGCTTTGCTGTCAGTGGTTGCTTAACTGACAGACACACTGGTGTATGTGAATGTGTGTGTGTGTGTGTGTGTGTGTGTGTGTGTGTGTGTGTGTGTGTGTGTGTGTGTGTGTGTGTATGGTTGTGTTTAACTGGGTGGCAAGTGGTCCTTATCCACCAATAGCGAGGTTTTTCAGGATCAAAAGGACGTGTTAAATAAAATCCCCTAAGTCTTAGAAAAGAGGCACTTTTATAGAGATGCTGTCAAAGATAAGATAGCTTCAAGTTTGATATCTCAGGTTTGCTCCAGTTTCCACATCAGAATGAGACGACAGCCAGAAAACGTTATCCTGAACTTGGACATAATCCCCATTGGGAAACTTGATGTGGCCTCACTCCGGCTAGAGTTTTACAGCTGAATAAATTCATTCTTCAGTTTTTTTTGTTTGTTTTGTTTTTGTTTTTAGTTCTTTATGCATAAAAACTAAACCAGTCTACAGGCAGTACACTCAGGTGAGGTGTTTTCCAAGCTCTATCCAGGGCTTGCCCAAGATACCTTGCTCATCACACCTCAACACCTCCTATCCCAATTAGCCTGGAAAGCCCTGAGGCACCGTTCATCCTTTTCCCTTTAATTAAGACAAAGTAGTATGTCAGGAACTTGATGCTTAAGCAAAGGGACAAATCTTTATTGATTTAAAGAATCTCATTCCTCAAGTAGTCTCTGGCTAGAAACTGGAAATGAAGAGCTTATTCTCAGTTTCACCTTTAACCTTGGCTAACAGGAGTTATGAAAATGAGGAAGAAGACTGGAGAAAGCAAAAAATGAAAATTGAGGGCAAAAATGGGAGACTAAGGAAAGAAAGGAAGAGGGGGGAATGGTGGAGAACACAAAGGGAGTGGGAAACCACGGAACAAAGGAATGTTAGGAAAGCAGGACAAGAAAGAATGATAAAGGAAGAAGATGGGGCCTTTAAAATGCTCTGATGTATGGATTCAATTCTATTCAACAAATATTTATGGGGGTCTACTATGTATCCTACATTGCAGTAGGCACTGGAGATACAAAAACAAAACAAGATGGAAAGCGTCCCTACCCTCAGGGAGTTTACATTCTACTGACTGGTAGATAAGTAAATAAAAATAGGGAGTAAAGGCAAAGTGGGAGGTGGGGGAGGAAGGGAGTATTCCTAATTGGACAATGGAGACAAGACTCAGGAAAGGCCTCCTGTAGAAGGTGACACTTAAGCAAGGCCTTGAGGGAAGTTTCCAGGAGATTCCAAGGGGCAGGTTTGAGGAGAGAGGTATGAGATATGTATTCCGGGTATGAGGGAGAGCTTATGCAAATGTACTTTGGGAACAGAAAATGGATGAGGAGAAAGATGACATCTGGGAAGTCTGGGTGGCAATTTGAGAAGTAATGTCAAACAGGGGGGTTTGTATTTTATCCCAGCTTTTCAAACAGAGGAGTGATGTAGTTGGGGCCTGTGTTTTAAGGATATCCCTTCAATAGCTTGTGTGGAGGATAAACTTGGGGAGACTAAAGGCAGAGGGTTATTTTGCTAGTCAGGGGAGAAGTGATTAAGACCTAATTGATCAGTGTATTAAACAAGAAAATGGTCTGGTATCCAACATTTTAATAAGGTGAAAAATTAAGTGATGAAGTTTTCTTTTTCTAAAATTCAGTTTATAGGATCATAGTTTTAGAGCCAGGAGGACCTAAATTTTATAAATGAGGAATCTGAGGCTTAGGTGGGGTTCATTGACTTGCCCACGGTATCACTGTTCCTAAGTATTTACCATAAGTACCAAAGTAGGCTTTGAACACACATTCTCCATATACCAAGTCCCAGTGGTTGTTCAGTCCTGTCTGACTTTTAGTGACCCATGGATCCTAGCATACCAGGCCCTTCTATCTTCCTCTGTCTCTGGAAATCTATCCAACTTCATGTTTATTGCTCCCGTGACACTATCTACCCACCTCAACCCAGCATCAGGGGATTAATTCTTTCAGTTTTGGTTGATTTCACACTTCATCTGACAGCTTTTTCTCCTTTTACCGCCAATCTTTCCCAACATCAGGATCTTTTCCAATGAGTCCTCTTCTCATTATGTGGCCAAAGTATTTCAGCTTCAGCATTTGACCTTCTACTGAGTAGTCTGACTGTCACCTCTTAACTAATTATTTTGTATACAGAAAAGGTTTCACTTAAGAACATGGGGCATGCTCTTAGGAAATCTTCCAAGTCACATTCAGAGGAAATCGTCCCACAAGCAGGCTACTTTTTGGATGATGGCACAAGGCACCTCCCATATAGATCTTCACGGAGTAACTGTACAATACCTCTTAAAGAGAAGTAGCAATTCTTTACAGTTTACAAAGGAAGGCACTGAGATCAGAGAGGTGAGCTTATTTGACAGATCCCAGAAAGGAGTCAGGAGCAGAGATAGGGACAGAAAAGAAACATCCCCAGCCTATTGTTCCAAGCCCTCAAGTCTAACCATCCAGCTATGCAGTAGCTTCTTTTCTTACCCCTTTGGAATTCGGAGTCTATTTATTTTAATCACATCTAGAAGCACAAAAACAATGTCCTGATTTACTGCTAATGAGTCACCTAGGTGTCCAACATTTTCTCATTATGGAGAGCACTAAACAGAGAGGATTGAGAGAGTAGGTAGGAGGTGGAGAAGTTTAGCTGTTTTACTGATTGCTGTTGAGGAAGAAATTCGTCAAATTACTTTTATTAGCGTGGTTGGAGAGATGGAGCAGGAGACCGGAAGAATTAAGCTCCATTCCCGCCTCAGACTAGCTGTGTTACCATAACAAGTCCAAAACCTCTCTGAGCCTGTTGCAGTTCCTTTAGGGCGGAGGCAGCTCCCACTGCGGGACCGAGGAGCCAATCCAGGGGGAAGGGATTAATTCCTTCAGTTTTAGTAGATTCCACACTTCGCCCAACCGTTAATGACTAAAAATGCTCAAGATAAGAGCCCAGTGATGTGTATTCAAATTAAATGTCTTTAGCACGGACTAAGCACCAATAAATTGGGTTGACAACTTCCTATCCTGGGGGAAGTTTCTACGGTTAAAGTCAGAGATCTCCAGATTTACTCTCATTATGGAAATAAACCTTACAATGGTAAGGGGCCTTAGGGCTGTTCTCTTAACAACAATGCTTAAAGGGATAGAGTTGGATCTGTGATTTTGGGAACCCCAGAGGGAGGAAACTTTCCACCAGTAGGCCTTCACCTACAGAGAAACTTAGAGTCGCGCAATTTCAGAGGGAAAAAGGAAAGTGGGAAGTTTTTCAGACTTTTTGAAGGACCAAAAACGCCCTGCCTGAAGCAAAAGAAAACACAACCTCTCCCCCTAGAATTCACAGCTTGGAAAGTTTGCAAAGTGCTTCCCATGCTAATCTAGTTTTAGCCTCACAACAACCTGGAGGTGTAGGTACTATTACTTCTGTTTTACAGATATGGAAACTGAGGCAATGAGAGGTTAAATCACTTGCCCAGGATCACGAGTGTCCGTGGCAGGATTTAAACGCAGATCAAAAAGGAATGTTGCTACCTCCTTTATGCTCGCCCCAGCCCAGAGCTTGTGTGAGGTTCAAGTTATGGATGGATGGACACAGAGACCACAAATTGAGGGTGGAAGGGTGTAGCCCCCCATCTATCCCTAGCACTTTTTGTCTCTGTGCCCTGTTTCTTCTGCCAGCAGCGACAGTACTCCCCTTCCCCTTAATTTTACTTACCTCTTCTTCCTCAACAAGACTTCTCTGGGTCTGTTTCCTCGGTTTTAAAAGAAAGAGGTGTGGATATGACGATCAAAATGCACCTTTCAGGTGGAAATCTATGATGGTTGACCATCTCCGGTCCATTAAGACGTCTCCCCAAGCTCGCCCACCCTTCTGGAACCACTTAGATCAGGGGTAGGGAACCCGCGTCCTCAAGGCCACATGTAGCCCTCAAGTGAGGCCCTTTGACTGAACCCACACTTCACAGAACAAATCCCTTTAATAAGGATTGGTTCTGGAAAACCACCCGAGAATCTAGAAGGCCACACGTGGCCTCGAGGTAGCCGGATCCCCACCCCTGGCTTTGATACACTTTTTCTCTCGGTCAAGCGCAGTGTGGTTTAGTGGAAGGAAGATGGGATTTAGGGGGCCTGGGTTCATATCCCAGCTCTAGCGGGATACTGTAGCCATACCTGGGTGACGTCTGGCAAGCCCACTCCCAACACTTCATTAGTAAATGGAGGGATCAGATCTGCTGATCGCCAAGATAGCTTTCAGCTCTAAAGCTACCAATGCTGCTATCTCCTTATGGGCAACATAGGCGAGTGCCTCAAGTCCCTGTGCGCTGATCACGGGGTCTGGGGGCCATGAGCGCTTAAGACGTGCTTGCTGCGCTAAAGAGAAGGCTGGGAGAGGCCGCTCCATTGTACGGAATCTCATCTTCAAGCCTTTGGCAAGTGGCATTTCTGGAGACGGTGCACAGGTGGACCCCCTGGGAGGGAGGTGCAGCGAGGGGCTCCAGCCGGAAGCCGGTGGGACTTCGCGTTGACCAGCTGGACTGGGGCTGGGCTGAGTGGTGACCTTTCCATTTGTCAGCGGCCTAAAACACGCCCCCAGCTTTCCCCTTCTCCTCCCCCAACCCTCCGTCTCTTTCCCTTTTCGTTTCTGGTGGGCGGGAAGAGACAGGATCAGAGGTGGAGGGGTTGCATTCTCTCCTGCAAATTCTGGGGTTGCACGGGGTGTTAGACTGAACTATCTGCGCGCGTTAGACCACCCCCTTTGTGCAGGTAGCGGGGAGGAGGGTAGGACAGGCAGGTAGCTTCACCACGCACAGGAATGCAGGGGGCCGGGGACTCCCGAGGTCCAGGGGCGTCTGTCCCGGGGGCTGTAGCCAGGACCTGGGAGGAGGGCTACAGGGAAGCCGCGGGTGGCAGACCCCTGGGGTGCTCCGGAGCTCTGGGGAAGGAGCTGTGTACAAACAAGAGGTGCGGGATGATTGGAGAAAACGGGGGGAAGGGTCAGAAGGGATTTCGGGTCAAACATCAGATTCCAGGCACTCCTGCTTAGAGACGGAGCCAGGATCTCGTCCGTGGGGGAATTCCCTCCCACAGTGCAGATGGCAGCAACCTCTACTTTTCGTATCTTTCTGTGAAATGACTATCGAGGGTCCAGAAAAGAGGGGGAGTGGCCAACCAGCATCGACTGAGCGCCTGCTGTGCTCCGTACGCCGGGCGCGGGGGCCCGTCTGGGAGGCTCCCAGCACGAGGCTGCCCACGGGCCAGCGACGTCCGGGGGCGGGGCGGAGAGAAGAGGAGAGCCCCGGGACCCTTCGGACGCCTCCGCCAACGCTCGCTCGGCTCCTTCCGACTCCCCGGATGGGAAGGGCGGGGCGGGGTCTGCGCAGGAACGTGGGGGTGCGTGCGTGCGTGCCGAGCTCGGATCTGGCCCCGCCCCCTAGACGCCCCGCCCCCTCCCCGCGCGCCTCCCCTCCCCCTCCCGCGGCTGCGGCTCCAACCCCTCCCCCTCCCCAGCCGTCCCGAGCCTCGTCTGGGCCGCAGCTGCACTGATTGGAATCCGCCGCTGCCGCCGCCGCCGCCGCCGCCGCCACCACCGCCTCCGCCGCCGCCTCCGCCTCCACCGCCGCCTCCGCCTCCACCGCCTCCTCCTCCTCTTCCTCGCGCAGCCCGGGGAGAGACGGACAGAGGGAGGGAGCGGGCCGGGAGAGAAGACTCGAGGAGCGGGAGCGACGCCTCGGAGCGCCGGCCGCACCCGCACCCGTCCGCGCCCGCACCGCCCCAGCCGGAGCCCGAGCCGGACCGGCCCGAGAGGTTGCAGAGGCCCGGGGGGAGGGCGGCGGCGGCGGCCGGGGAGGGCCCCAGGAGTCCGGCCGCCCGGTCCTCGGCAGGAAGGATGAGCCCACCGCGCCCCCGGTGAGTCCACCGCCCGGGAAGTTGGGGTGCGTGCCGGGGCGCGCGCTCACGCAAGGCCGCGGGGCCGGACGGGCCTGAGCCGCCGAGCTGCGCCCGCCCCCTGGACCCCCGCCCCTCCCCCATGCCTCCGACCCCCTCGGGCAGCCCCCCGTCTTCCGCTTCGGTCCGTCCCGCCCCCACCTGTTAAGTGCCTCCCTTGCCCCGACCCTGTCTGCCCCCGCCACCCCACTTGCCCCGCGGTACCCCCAAGCTCCCTCCCGCGTCCTCCGCTTCGTCCCCAGCCTCTGCCCTAATGACCCGCAGACCCCTGCCGGCCCCCCGCTTCCGCCCCACGCGCTGACCCCTCCAAGCAGCTCCCCTTCCCCCTAGCTCCCCCAGTCGTTAGCCTGCTCCCTAACCCCCCCCCCCGCCTCTCTCTGATCCCTCCTTGTCAGACCCCTCCCCCCTCTGTCCATCTCCCAAACTGACCTCCTCAGACACTTGGTTCAAGTCTCCTGACTATTGGCCCCCCCCGCCAATTTTAGCCGCTCGGTGCCTTGTCTCCTCCCAAAATCTCTCGTTCCCTCCTTTCTGGTTCCCTTCTCAGGCTCCCCCTTCCCCCACCGCGGAGACCTCCCCCTAAAATGCCCTGGCCCCCCCGGGCGGCCTCTGTGGTCGGAGCCTCCTTGTGTGGGCCCCAGTTACCGTCGCTCCTCCTGCGGCAGAGGCGGCCTGAGTCCGGGGGGAGCCGGGTAGTCCCCAAGTTGGCTCGTTGGGTCCTTGGGTCCCTCGAGTTCATCTTCAGGAGTCACGCTTTATTTAGGCTGCCAGCCTCCCGCTGTGCAGGCTGTGAGGGCAAAGTCACAAGAATTCATCGGGCAGAGATTGGGAAGATCGTGATTCTTGAACCCAGGTGCCAGGGTTGGATGTTGATGTGCAGGCCAGTCTCTTTGTGTTCACCTGTTCTGCAGCTGGCAGGACTTGGCTGGTGCATCTTCCTTGGGGAGCCTGAGAAAACGGAAGTTTTCTAGAAATTAGCATTGAAAACTGGAAAACATGTTCAAGAATACCACGATCAATCAGATTACTTCTCAGCAACCACCTGACGTCTGCAGAAAGCGTAGAGTGTAAAGAAAGGGACCAAAGGGTTATGTGTCATCTGAGCAATGAAATGGAAAAAACAGTGCTCCAGCTTAAACTCTTTTTTGGATAATGTCTTTCATCATTTGATGATATTTAGTGCTTCAGAACGGTTTTTACCTTAGCAAAATGATTTGTAACAGCCTTTTATATCTGCTACTGTATTTTCAAAGGGGTTAAGAAATGTTGCAGGAAATATTTTCGCTTTTAGGGAACATTCTTGAGATAACAGTCAGCAATGATTGGTTTTGCATTTCTAGTACAAAAAAAATTCACAGGAAGGTTTTAAATTTCCCTTTTTAGTTGTTTGTGTTGGGAAAATAACTTCCTATGATGTTTCTTTTTCTTTTCTTTTTTTTTTGATGGACAGGCTATTTGATTTAAAGTTTTCGTTAAGTAAAGTGTAAGCTTCTTGAGGGTAGGGACTATAGGCCTTGGACTAGTAAGCGTATAATAAGCGTCTGTTGTTGATGTTTTGAACCCTTGTGAATTAAGGTTAAAAGAAAACTTTTTTGAAATTTTTAAAATCAAAATTGTCCGATAGAATTATTTTTACATTGAAATGCTACGTAAAAGCGGTCTCTGGATCTCTGTAATTGCTTGGTCTGAGGGGAGCCAGGTAATACGTAGGGAAGAGGAGTTTCCTGCTCTTTCCCCTTCCACTCATTTTCCTGTCGAGTCTTTGAAGTAGGTAAAAATTTCTCCTTAGCACCTCACATCTCTCTTTGGACCTTAATTTATGCTGCGTCTGCCCTAGAAGCCAAGACCATCTTTTAGCTTTCCCAAAGTCCAGTTGCCATATTTAAAGTTTCCCTTCCTTCCTGGCTAGTTGATGTCTCCTGATTAGAGGAAGGCAATTGGATTGAATTGTCACACTAACATGTGAATGATTGTATAGCCACTTAACCCTGCCTCCCTGAGGCATTTGCAAATTTGAAAAAGGATGTTTGTTAACCCAAATTAATCTTTAATTGGTGGAATTTCAGGATGTATATAGTTAAGCAAAGTGAAAACATTTCTGATTGTGTGGAAGATTTGGGGGCATGGGGGTGCAGGCTGATGGCAGTTGTTCCTTCAACTGTTTTTTGTTCATTGTGAAAACTTGCACGGATTTGTGATTTTATGGCTTTTCAGTGTACTTTTAAAACTGTATTTTTTGACAGCATGAAAAATTAAGACTTAATTTTGTGCTTTGTTATCCCAGGGTTAGTATATTGAAATACAGATCTGTAACACATATTTCAAGATATAAAGTCAATGAACATACCCTACGTAGGGAGAACATTTTTGAATATTCGTAAATGAATTTGATGAATTCTGCTGTGGTTGATTTGAGTGTAGCTCATAGTTTTACATTCTGATGAGGCTTCTGCTGAACTTTGTTGTTTTGGGGGTAGGTATGATTTGTTGCAGTTTTCACTGCTTCATTTGTGATGATGATCCAATCAGTAGGTAATATCCTTTGCATGGAAAGATTTTCATTTAAGAAAGCCTGGCTGTAGACTTATTCTAGGAAGGGTATGCCATTTCAGGGGGGGAGGCCATTGCTGGCAGCTGAGTTGCACTGAACCCTGAACACAGCCTGAACTCCATTTCCAGTTGGTGCAGACTTCAGTGGAGTTATTGTTGCTGTAATAAGATTCAGGGAATGGGATCCTCATTTTCTTTCAGTAATAGCCAGTAGCTTAAGTTAAGCCATTTCAGGTCTGAGTTACAGCCTTCTTTTGGTAATAGAGGGAAAAGACTTGGCTGATTTAACTGTCTATACCCTTTGACCCAGTGAAACCACTACTAGGCCCTTGTCACAAAGAAGACAAAGAAAGAGGAAACCAGAGGTACAGAAATACTTCTAGCAGCTCCTTTTGGTATGGCAAAGAACTGGAGCCTAAGGGGGTGTCCGTTAGTTGGGGAATAGCTGGACAGGTTACTAATGTAATGGAATTACATTACTACACCATAAGAGATTTTAAATGGGACGATTTCAGAGAAACCTGGGAAGATTTGTGTGAATTAATACAGAATGAAATGAGAATCAGGAAAAACAACTTTAATAATAACAACATTGTGAAGAAAAATAGCTTTGAAAGACCTCAAAACTCTCATCAGTACAATGACAAATTACAGTTTTTCTAGACAACGGATGATGAAGTATGTACCTCCTGACAAAGAGGTCTTGATAGACTCAAGATGCAGAATGTGAAATATATTTTCAGACAGAGCTAATATGGAAATTTTTGCTTGACTCTATTAGTTACAAGGGGTTTCTCTCTCTCTCTCTCTCTCTCTCTCTCTCTCTCTCTCTCTCTCTCTCTCGACAAAGTAAGCTCTAAAAAGAAAACAAAATAAGAAAAGAATACCATTGAAGCATTTAAAAATGCGTGGAAGAGAGCAGACAGGAGACCTGAAAGCATCAAAGATAAGCAGGACATCCTTGAAATTAAAATACTGAATTTATTATATATTTATAAAAGAAAAGCAAGCTGTATGCAGTGAAGCTTCACAGTTTCAGATACAATCTGCTTTTTCTGCTTTACTATGGGTGTGGAAATGCTCATTTTATTTGATATTTATTATCAATACAACACCACCACCACCCCTACCCCCCCCCCCCAAAAGGAAAGGGAACTTGAAAGTTTAAGGGAGTACAAAATATATTGAGGACTGAAAGAAGCTTGTTCAATTACTACTGCTTGGTGACTTCTTTACCCTCAAACTTTGGGTTCTAGGTTCTGATCATGTAGTTCTCATCTTAAGCTTTCCTGGTGAGTTGTTTAATATTAAATGTCCAGGACTGCTCTGAATTTAGATTGTAGTTTCTCTTGATGAGGTTTTGAGAGGAAATCAGGAGTAAAGAAAGTAACAACAGTGATATCTCAATGAAATGTTAAGACCATTTTGAAACAGTAGATTCTCCATTATTTTTTCTCACCACCTTCCTCAAAACATCTTTTTAAAAACTGGATTTAGTTTTAACAGTTATACCACATTAAAGCAGTGTTGCTAAGAAGGAAATAGTCATTGTGTTTATGAACCTCCTTTGTGCCAGTAGACCAGAGTTTTCTGTTACATCAGTTTTACAGTCTTTAAATAATTGTGTTCTTGAACCTAAGTATGTAAACTTTTTACACCCGAATTCAGGATTTTTAAAAAAATGTTAATACTTAGTGTAGAGCCAGGCAGGAGCGGCTGAAACTGCAGATTGTGTATTGCTTTAAGTACTGATGATGTCATTGAGTTTTTGCATTTCCCCTGGAACATTTGATCTCCTGCCTTGGCAGGTACTGTAAGTAATGAAGGAAACGGTTTTCAGCTATTTGTATTTCAAAGTAGTGTTAGTGAGTGAGAATGCTAAAGACCACTTTCATTCACTTTCCTTTCGTTTTTTAGTTTGTTTTTTTAACATGACTTCTCTAACTAAAAGCCAAGAAATCTACGTATGGGAAATTACAAGGGCGTTGTATGACAATTCAAATTTCTGAGGAGCAAAAGGAAGTGAAATTCCAGCACATTGTTAATGATCAATAGGAAATTTTCTCCAGCTTCAATTGAACTTTTCTAATTTTATGAGACAGTAGTTTTGACGGCATGAAGTGTATTAACAAAGCTCCCTTCTCGGTCTCCGCCTGAATTGCTTCACAGAGGAAATGCTAAAGGGGGATGTGCTATTTATTGAAAGTTTATAGTTTACATTTATTGAAAGATGTTTAAAAAATTCACTGACGTCCTGATAGACTTTTGTTAAAAGTTACATTTGAAAAGAAAAATGATACCTGATAGTTTTCTTGGTAAGAGTAACAAGAAAAGTATTTTAAGAATTTTAAAAAATGCAGCGTTTAATTATTAGTTACATCTGAACATAAGAACTTTTTTCATGCTCAAAAAATTGAGGGAGCATGGTATACATGGAGGACTGGTATTGGAGTCAAGAAAATCTGGGTTTCAGTCTTTTCCTCAGATGTCTCTAACCATGTGACCTTGGGCTACTTACAAAACCTTCTAAGTGCCCAGGTAGCCATCTAAGACTGTATAGAACATTACCAATCCGGAGGAACTTTTTCCCCTGGGATTTTCCCACACCAGTAAAAGCACAGGTCTGGCCCCACTATAGGGAAAAAAAAAAAACCAAAACACTGTAGTATTGTGTCTGGAGAGAGCCTGAGACTGAAGTTACAGGGTAAAATCCAAGTGGCTTTCCAGGCCCTCTGCTGTCAGACACCAGTGTGCCTTTCTAGTCTTATCTTCCATTATTTCCCTACATGAATCCTCAGCTCCAACCAACATGCCTTGGTACCACAGCTCTTGGCCTCTCCTGCCTCTCTGGGTTTGACCATGAAATCTCCTTCCTTTGCAGGTATCCTTCAAGTCTCATCTCAAATCCTGTTTGTTTCAACCTTCCATGACCACTCCAGCCTGAAGTGATCATCTTCTTCTCTTCCTCCTCTTAAATATCTATAACATTTACTTGCTCTAACATTCATTGGCAGCTAATTATGTAGTGCATAATCTTTTGGTTTTAATCTTATACTACTATTTAGCCTTGCATTTTCATTTCACTGTTCAAGGAATTGTTTTGTCTCCCCTGCCGGATTACACATTTTTGAAGGCAAGTCGTATAAATGAAACATTTGTTAATAGGCACTAGGGATTTGTTGTTATTGTTGTTACCCTTTACTAGCTGTCTGACCCTGGCCAGGTCACTTAACCCTGTTTGCCTCAGTTTCCTTATTTTTAAAATGAACTGGAGAAGTGTATGGCAAACCACTCCAGTATCACTGCTGAGAAAACCCCAGATGAGGTCCTGAAGAGTTGGACGTGACTGAAACCACTGAACAATAACAATTGATTTTTTATTGGAATTCCCACAGAAGGATGTTCCAACATCCTTTTAAGCCTCCCTTGACCCCTCTCCCCCTTATATCCTTCCAGTTTAGGATTTGACTTAATATTGTGCTGAAAAAATAGATTGAGCTCCATTTCATGCTTTATGCCATTTTATAGTGAGGAGGTGAAGCTTTCTGTAAAGGTCAAGCCGTCTGCAAGTGTCCAAGATCCCATGTGCTTGAGGCTTCTCCACTAGACTGTCCCCACAGTCGTCCTCTCTCTGTAATCTTTAATCTCTACCCGTCTGTAGGATTTTCCCCTCTGCTTACGAGGTTGCTTAAGTGGACCACATCCCGAAAACATCCGCTGTCCTGTGTCTCTCCTTCCTTTCACTGTCAGACTTTAAGAAAGATCTTTCTATTATCAGTGCCTTCACTTCTCACTCCTCTCCTCAACCCCTCGGAATCTGGCGTCCAGCGGCATTCAGCTGAGAACTGCTCCCCCCGCTGAGACGCGCTCAGTCTCACGCCTTTCCAGTCTTTAGCAGGGGACGCTGCTGAGCGCTTCCCCTTGAGTATTCTCCCTCCCTGAGTTTTTGTGTTGTTGTCGCTGGCGTAGCGAATAGACTGCTGCACGCGGCGTCTGGAAGAGCCGAGCTTGAATCCTGCCTCAGGCGTTTGCTTGCTCTGCGCCCCTGGGCACATCGTGAGGATCAGCAAAGCTTCCGTTGTTCCAGCGAGATTTTCGGTCCAAGACAACAAGTGTTAGCTGTTGTTGTCATTATTCTTTGCTGGTTCGTCACCTACACCGTGACCCCCTGAGTGTACTCTTAACAGGTATCTGCCCTGAACCCTGCCACTCTTTTATTTGGTGGTCTCTTCACTTTCCATGGCTTTGTTATCTTTGTGTAGATAACTCTAAGACTTGTCTATCCAGTCACGTGCTCTTGCTTGAGCCCCGGTTATGCATCTTGAGCTACCTATTAGACATTTTACATGAATGTCCCTTAGCCAATTTGTGGTGATTTGCACATAATAGGAACTTAATAAATACTTTTTCATTCTTTCATCTCCCATTGAAATATCCAGAAAAAAACTACTTTCCCTGAAATGCATTTCTCTTCCTGAACTTATTTTGAGGGCACCTCTGTCCTTCTGGTCACCCATACTCCTCCCTTTGGTGTTATGCCCAACTCCTCGGTCTCCCTCATTCCACATGTATACTCACTTGTTAAGTCTTGTCATCTCTGCCTTCCACAGTTCATATTCATCACATGACCAGTACTCTGTTGCAGGCCATTGGCACCTTTTGCCTGGCCTATTGAAGTAGCCACCTCCTTGGTCCCCCTGCTTCAACTTTCTCATTCCAGCCTACTCTACACAACTGCTAACTGGTCTGACCAGATCACTCCCCTATTCAATAAACTCCACTGGCTTCCTTTTTCCTTTGGGAGCAAATATAAACTTAGTTGGCTTTTAAAATCCTATACAACTTGGCCCTCCCTTCCCTTTCTCCTCTGTTATGTATTGCTTCCTTTCCTCCCTTTATGGTCCAGCCAGTCTGATATGTTCCTTCCCCATCTCATGTCTCTGTCTCTGTACTGACTGTCCCCTAGGCCTAGAAAACATCCTCCCCTCACTTGTGCCTCTTAGCATCTCTTGTTTCCTTCCAAACTCAACTTCTGCACCACCTTTTACATGAAGCCCTTACTAATTCCTCCAATTACCTTTATTTGTTTGGCATATATTTTGTAGATACCTCTTTATTTACACATGTCCCCTGACAGAATACAAGCTCCTTGAGGGAAGGTACTGTCTTTGTATCTCCAGTGCCTAGTATGGTACTTGACATAGTATACATACTTATTAAATGTTGGTTGATTTTGTGGTGGTGGTGGCAGGTGGAAATCAGGAAAGGCTGGATGCAGGAGATGGCTTTGAGCTGGGGTTTGAGGAAGCAGTTGCTTTATGAGGTGGAGCTAAGGAAGGAGTGCATGAATGGGGCACAGCCTGTCCCACAGGCATGAAGACAGGGTTTAGAATATCATATTGCAACAGCGACTAGACTAATTCAGCTCCTGCATAGAATGTATGAAGGAGGACTATATGTGATAAACCTGGAAAAGTAGATTGATCCCCAGCTGTGAAGGGTTTTAAATGCCGGAGAGGTTTGTTTGTATGTGTTCCTAGAGGAAGTCCCTAGGGCTCTTTAAGCAGGGGTGTGACGTGGTCAGATCTGTGCTTTAGAGATACCAGTTTGGTCTCTGTGTAGAGGGCAATTGCAAAGAGAAAGTAGTGAAGACAGGAAAACTTAATAGAATATTGTTGCAGTAGTGCAGCAGAGAGAGTCTATCAGGGCCTGAACTAGGCTGGTAGCCATTTGAGTGGAGGAAAGGGGACAGATGTAAGAATAGCTTTGCTGGGAAAATTGGCTTAACTAATTTGATAGGAAATTGAAGGAGAGGGAGGAGCTGAGGATGTCTCTTGATTGTGAAACTGAGTGTCCAGAAGGAGGTCTGACAGAAGAATGGGGAGGAGGACAAGGTGTGCATCTTTTGGACTTGTGGAGTTTTGAGATGACTGTGGGGCAGCTAATGGATCTGTCCAACAGACACTTGGTAATATGAGAGTGGTTCTTAGGACAGAGACAAGGACTGGAATCATGTGCCTAGAGGCTTACGGGATCCCTGAGAGAGAGTGTAGAGAAGGAAGAGTAGAGGGTCCAGGACAAACCCTTGGAGTGTGTACCCAGTTAGAGGGCAGGACATGGATGAAGAACCAGCAAAGCAGACTGAGAAAAGGTTGCTGGAGAAAGTGGTGTCATGAAAACCTGGGAAGGACAGTGGAGGTCAGCAGTATCATTCATCCAGGAAGGATGAAGATTGTAAAAAGATTATTGCACTGATGAAGTAAGAGTTTATTGGTAGCTCTGGGGAGAACAAGTTCTTTTGAGTGAGGAGGTTGGAATCCAGATTGCAAGGGGCTGAAAAATGAGTGGGAGAAATGAGGATGGATGTTAGTAGTTTTTTCTTGTGCTGCTTTGTGTTTCCTCTGATGGTTGGTAGAGTGCTTACACCTAGGGACAAAATGAAAACTTGATATTCATTGATGCATAGATACTAGATGGGGGAGGGAACAAATTCTTTTTAAAAATTCAGCATTTAAATGAAAGGATAACTATTTGACTTTAAGCACATTGATCTTATGGCATTTCACCTTTGAGACCCTCAGAAGAACTTGAGTTTAAAGGTTATCTTGTTCACCAGCTTCATGAAGCAGAGTTCTTTCCCTTCCCCCCATATCTTCACCAAGTGGTCATTTAGCTTTTACTTGAAGACCTCCATCGATGGGAAGCTCACTCTCTATTGAGGCCCTTTTATTTTTAGGCAGTTCATATAGGATGTTCTTCATTGCATTGTGCTAAGACACACTGCCTTGTAACTGCTATTCGTTTCTCTTCCTTCTGGCTTCTAGAATCAGAGTATGTCTAATTTCTCTTTCTGACTTCCAATTTTGAAGAGACTGATGATGTTACAGCCTGATTGCTGGAAAGACTACTGAATTTGGAGTGAGAACCCCCCCCCCCCACAAGTTTGCATTTTCATATCTTTTCTTTGCTACCCGTTTGATCTTGGGCAATGATAATAACTCATTAAGAAATTGTCATTTTGACCAAATTTTCTTCATAGGAATCATATAAAGCAAATAGTGTGAACATCATATACATTTTACAAGTGAAGAAACTGAGGATCAGAGAAGTGAAATGAATTTCATATGGACAGTATCGAAGCCAGGACTTCTGTTTGTCTAGTACAGGTTTTCTGATCAGAGCGAGATTGTGTGTGTGCATGTGCGTGTGTAACCTCTGGTGATCCAAAGCCTCAGGACTGCTTCTCAGAATAATGTTGTTGAATAAAAAAATGAATGCATAGGATTCAGAAGGATACCAAGTAGATTGAAATGTAGTTTATCACAGATTTTTAAAAGTCCACACACCTCAGGCTAAGAACCTTCGGGCTATTGCTTTTTTACCAGATCACGATGCCTCTCAGGTCACTTAATATCTGTGGGGGCTCAATTTCCTTATCTGTAAAATAAGGGAATTAGATTAGATGATTTCCCTGAGGTTTCATTCCAGCCTTAAACTCCATGATCCTTATTCTCTTAAGTCTTCTAGGAGTAATCATTCCCAGTTCCTTCAACTGACTTTTACTAGGATCAGTATAGTACAGAGATAAGGAACCTGCAGCCTCCAGGCCACATGTGGCCTTCTAGGTCTTTGGGTTTGGCCCTTTGACTGAAACCAAACTTCACAGAACAAATCCCTCTAATAAAATGATTTGTTCTGTAACACTTGGACTCTGTTAAAAGGTTGAATCTGAGGACCTAGAAGGCCCGTGTGGCCTTGAGGCCTCAGGTTCCCCACCTCTGGGTAGCAGTCCCTAGTACTGTATTGCATAGTAATCCTATGCTGTGGGTGTGCAATTATTGGCAATAGGCTGAATTTAATGATTAAACAGGTATGTATTTAAAAATCACAAATCCTATGTGGAATATTTATTTATATTATAGAGAAATTTGAGTTTATGAAAGGCAAAAAGGGAGGGAAGAAGAGTTTGGATTAAAATTGTGGCCAATTTAGTATTTAGCAGATGCTGATAAAGGCAAAGAAAGGGGTGTGCTCTGTGGCTGAGAAGGTAGTGGCATGGACCCCTTGGAAGCCTTAATATTCTGTAAGGGAAAGGTCATTGAATTGGGAGTGAGGGCGTCTGGATTAGTTTTTCTAGTCTTGTCTTCTTCATAAACCAGCCAGGAGACTTCAGTTTGAAGTCACTTGTTTCTCATCTGTAAAATGAGGAGTTTGAGTTGTTTGATTTATGAGAATGAATGCCTGAGGAGATTCGAAGGAGTGTTTTCTATTTTCACTTTAAATATTTCACACTATTCTCTTTTAAAATAATTAAATAACTTTTAAAATAAAAATAAATAATCTTAGGAAGAGTTTTGTAACTTGAGGTTTATGACTTTAGATTTTTTTTTATCATGATAACTGCTTTTCAATATATTTGATTTCCTTTTTTAATAATATGTATTTTATACATTTAGAAACCTATGTAAGGGAATAGTTCCCTGGGTGGGGGATGGAACCATGGGAGAGTGTGTGTGTGTGTGTGTGTGTGTGTGTGTGTGAGAGAGAGAGACAGAGAGAGAGAGAGAGAGAGAGAGACAGAGAGAGATTTGGAAATAATAGTGATGTAAAAACAAAAGCTCCATTCAGAAAATAAAATGAACAAATGAAAATTATCATAATCCTCAAAGTAACATGAAATGAAATAACATTTATCAAGCCCCACTTTTGATTGAAGATTTTTCAGTGAAAGCTTTTTTTTATTCATTGAGAAAATTTAAAAGATAAACTTAATTTTGACCTTATGAAGTTCGTGTCAGCTCTGTACCTATATGTATTTAGTAAGAAAATTAGTTGTTGACTGTGTGACATCATCTCTTTAGTGTAATTGTTTGTAACTTAACTAGACCTTTGCTCTTTCTTCATTTACTAGCAGCTATCAATTTGCATAGAAGAGTGAACAATATATAATAGGTTGTTAGATTGATCACTTTGTATTGAAAAAGTTAATTGAGGTTAAGCAAATAGAATTTATCATCTTCCATTTGTAAAGATTTTTAAAGAATAATGTGTACACAGGACCACTGTAAATGCCCATTTTTCTGAATGGAAACAACTAGAAAGGTCATATAACTTTAAATTTAATGTTTGGTGAATGTTTTTCTTGGAGATTGCAGAATTCTGAAACCGAATTTTTTTTGGAAGTGGGGAGAGACAAGTTGATAACAGAGATTTATTTGGAAATTTTCTGTCTTTTCACATAATCCTCATTTCTAAGTAGATCTTTCCCCCTTCTCCCACTCAGAAAGCTATCCCTTATAATAAGAATAAAAAAGAAAAAAAAAGTTATGACTAAAAAAAGCAAAACTAACTAGCATGTTAACTAAGTCCCGATGTCTCAAGGCAGAAATCCTCACGTTTGTAAGAGGGAAGGGAAGTATATTCTGATTCTCTTCTGGGGGACTAAGCATGGCCAATATAGAGAAATAGCATTCAATTTCAGTTTTAAATATTGCTTTTTATTTAAAAAATAATACATCTTGGCTCTTTTGGTCAGTACAAACATCTCCTTTACCATCCACATTTTATCTTAGTACAATTAATTATGTTCATAGGGACTTTGACATCAAGATCTTGAGGTAGTTTCTGAATCACCAAAAATTAAATTACAATTCATATAATTTTAGATTGAATACCTTTAAAAATTATAATTCTTTCAGATTTTGTAATCCATGTATGGTAAATGGTAATTTACTCAACTAAGGAGAAGGTAAAGGAGTAGGATGAGAATTGAGGAGCACAGGAGGCATTGTTGAAGGCCAGTGGAGGTCCTAGAATTGACTCTGCCTAGCCTCTACCCTTATTACTTTGTGTACTTGAATGTTTACATCTGGGTATGCCTAGGCATCAGGCTGATGCACACAGAAATATAGCTTTGAAAGCCTGGATTCAGATTCTGCATCTGATCTATACTGACTAGGAGATCCTTGGTAAATCACTTAACTCTTCACTGCCCCAAGCAGCTCCTATGTTACTTGACAGCTGCCATCTGCCTTGGTAAGAGTGAGTTTTCTCTGGAAGCTCTGTGTACCACCAATGAAAGCCCTGATTCTGCCACAAATAAACAAGTAAAATATACTAGTTGTAGCCAGAACGGTTTTAATTTTCGTCCTTGTATGCCCAACACCTAACATTATACTGGGCAAATAGAGGGCATTTCCTACGTGTTTGTTGAATCAAACATATATTGACCAAAACAACCTCTTCACCATTATTCTGCATTATTCGGAATAACTGATTAAAATGTCAGTAGAAATACTGCTTAGCATGTAGAGTATACAGGTGTATCTCTGAGCAACGAGGACTTGAGGTTTTATCCTGCTCTGGATTGAAAATAAAGGATTATTAGTAAACTATTTAATAGAAATGCTGTTTTGTGGTAGTAGAATTAATAACAAATTAGAGTAAGAATCTTTTCACTTCGATCCTGAAGATTTTTTTCTTCTAATTATTATGATTTCTATGATGTCTCCTATGCTAGTTACTTTTTCAGTAACATAGATGATGGGATCAGATTTCCTCCAAAGGCTGCCAGTTTTTTCCTTCATTAATATTATCCACAGGAAGTTGTAATTAGACTTTTTTTCTTTAAAAAGAGTTTACATGTGTTTCCTTCTAAAGCTTATAGTTTTTGTAAGATTTCCATAGCGAAAACTGCTCAGTTTTTAGTCTTTTTGTAATTTAGATGTTTGTATAGTTTTTTGTGGGTGAGAATCTTCTCTTTATTTATGTTATTCTGTTTATTATATATATTTTATTACATGTATATTTATTTTTATTATATATATGTTTATAGTTTTTAAAAAAATAATCATTGATGTGTGTGTTCATGTTTTATCTTAAACTGTAAACTTCTTGAGATTATGTGGAGTACATATCTTTTGGGATTATTTTTCATAGCATCGAAGAACAGTGCCATGTACAGAATATGGTCCTCAGCAAACCATTGATTAGATGATAATAAACCACAAACAAGAAGCATTTATTAAGCACTTGACATGTGTCAGGACTGTGCTCAGATGACAGGGATACCAAGAAGGCAAAAACAACCCAAGACAAACCAAAAACAAGGGAAACTGGAGGTGATTTACAGTCAGCATTAAGGCAGATTGGGAAGGGTTTTTGTAGATGGTAGGATTTTAGTGGAGACTTGGAAGCTAGGGAAGCAGGAGGTGGAGTTGAGGAACAGAGCATTCCAGGCATGAGGGACATTCAGGGAAAATGCCCGGAATCCTGAGATGGAATATTTTGTTCCAGGAACAGCAAGGCCTCCAGGGTGACTGGATTATAGAAGCAGGGTGTAAGGAAAATGGAAAGGTAGAAAGGACTTTAAAAGACCAACAACAGAGGATTTTGTTTCATCCTGAAGGTAATGGAGAGCCACTGGGATTTCCTGACTGGGAGAAGGGGCATAAGCAGACCTGCCCTTTTAGGAAGATCACTCTGATAGCTGAGCGGTGGATAGAACTTGAAACATGGATACCAACTGGCCACCTATTGCTGTAGTTCAGGATAGTCCAGGTGTAAGGTGATAAGGACCTGCATTGAGATGGTGGTAGTATCCAAGCAGAGTAGAGAGCATAGAGGAAAGAAGATGGGAAGGTAGGATCAATAGGACTTAGAAATGGATTGAATGTGGGAGGGGAAGAGAGGGATGGGATTGCATTCAGTAGCAGGGAAAACAGTGTTGCTCCTCATCTAGCAAAAGTTACAACTGATTCAGATGTTTTCCTGCTATTCTTTGATATTGTGTTAATAGAGCCGTTCACTAATGTTACTGTTGTGCTCTAGAATCTGCTTGAAAGCAAGTGCATATCATGTCAGCGGAGTGTAATGGAAAGAACATTCCAGAGGCTCTGAGGGGTTGAAAATCTTACTGTGTGTGACCTTGGTTAAGTCAATTTACTTTTCTGGGCCTTGTTTCCTCATTTGTAAAGGAAGGGAGCTGAATTTGATGACCTCTGAGGTCCGACCCTCCGACCCTAGATTTATGATATTATGATCATTTAATATTATATGAGTCTGTTCTGTGGGCTACTCCTGAACTGTTTCAATTTATTAAAAAAAAATTCAGTGTAGTTATAGTAGTTGAAAATTTAATTTTAATGTTTTCTTTACTTATTTATCTTTATGTATTTTCATATAAAATATTATACAATTTTAACTTTTCTATTAACACTAAAGAATTTGTAGAAAGAAAAAAGTGAATAATACTGAAATTATATTTTATCTCACATCAATTTCTTATAATTGCATTTGTGTGTATTCAACGGAAGAGAAACTTAAAAAAACAAGGAGCTAAGTTGAAATAGTTTTCTGTCTTGGCATAGTCACGTGACTGTTGTTCCTTCTCCACCTTCCTCTCCTTTCCTAAATCCCTGCTCCTAGGTTTCTAAAAAGCTTACAAGTTATGAATGTTAAGATGTTTCTAATTTGAAGGATTTTTTTTTTGGGGGGGGGAGGTGCTTAATGAATGAACTAAAACAGAATAAGATTGGGGGAGGAAGGAGCAGAACTGAGGGAGGTCAAAAACCAGATGGAAATAGAACATCCAAAAACATCCAGCAAAATGAAGTTAGAAATAATGGAATCTAAACAGAGAAATTATACATCTGCTGAACAGCTGTGCATTCTTTACACAAAGGTTCAGTTACAGAAATAGCAATTGAAACTTTGAAAAAGAGAACATTTCCTAAGTGTACGAAGTATATATTTTTATGAACATTTAAGAACGTTAGATTTAAAACTTTTTAGGAAGAAGTCAAACCTTTTATTTTGTGTCTAATGACTAATTATAGTACCTTTTAAGTTGTATGTATTTTATTCATCTTTAAATGGATTGTTCTTCCCCTTCCTAACAGAATTTGGGAGTTTTGATTAAAAAAATCTTTACAAAGAATTACTGCACTGTTTGTACTAAATTTGGACTTGCTATTTATATCTTCACATTGAATTATTATTCTGTTATGTATTTATTATGGAATTTTTCTTCTTGGTGATTGTAATTAGCTTGTAATGTGATGCACCACTGCAAATTTAATTGTACTTCACCTTGATTTTGCTGTACGTTTTTCAGGTATTCATCCCTACTGCAAACTGCAGTGTTGCTTTCCTGACTTTCTGAACTCTGACCACTAAATTTATTAAAATATATTTATTTTAGGTTTTTATTCACAGTGTTTTAAAACTTGAAATTAAGAAGCATGAAAAAACATTTACTACTGATATCTAGAAATCTGTCTTCCCAACAGTCTTCTATCCTGTTGAGAGTTGGGACATAGCATCATCAGTAACTTAGAAGATTGTAGTTCATAAAGGTGTTCATCTTCGTTCATTTGCGTTGATTTTTCAATTTTGGCCCATCCTTGTTGGAGAGTTGGATATAGTTTACTTGTTTATATCCTTAGGCCTGCTTTGTGTGTGTGTTTTTAAAGTTTTAGCTATTTAAAAATAACTTTGTATTTTTAAAATTAATTTTATAATGTCTTAATATAGTAGAGGTTAAGGTAGAAATTATAAAAGGAAAAATTTTAAACTTGGGATTCCATTTTATTAAGCAAGTTAGGTTGATTCAAGTTTTACATATTTTCTCTTAGAACTTAAGGATTGCTGTTCTCTTCCTGTCTCCTGCTACCTGTTTCTCTTCCTGGCATCCACAGTTCTCATGACTTATCACTGTTGCCGACAGTGTTTTCTTCCATTGTTCTTGTACTAATTACAAACTCTAGATCGGTGTGAGGCAGAGGAAAAAGTGCTGGATTTGGAGCCCTGAGCTCCTGGGCTGGTCCCCTAGAACTGCGTAGTGACCTTTGTGACTTTGGGCAATCACTTCACTTCTGTGGGCCTTAGTTTTCTCTCCTGTAAAATAAGGGGATTGGACAGATTGGCCTCCAGAGTCACTTCTGGCTCTAAACGTATCATGTTACGATTTTGCAATCAACTCTCGCATCCAGGCAAGTGATGTGCATATTGAGGAATGAGAAGTGGTCAGCCCATTCTTTCCACACTTCATACCTTTGGTCCTGATGTTTTCCAGCTCTGGGATATTCCTCTCTGTTAATTTTCATCTGTTGCACTACAGAACCTCAATACTTTAGTGCTGGAAAGGACCCTGCTGTCGTTATGGAAGTCTTTACCTTTTCTATTTTGCCAACACCGCTGTTCTTTTCATTTACATTGTTGTAGCCATTGTATATGTTTTTCTGTTTTTTTTTTTCAGATTTTGCGTCAGTTCATCTAAGTTTTCCTATGACTTCCTGTTTTTTTTATAGTCATAATTTCTAGTAGCACAAAAATAGTCCATTACTTTCACATGCCAAAGTTCATTTAACCATTCCCTAATTGCTATTTATATCTTGGCAAAAGATAGAAATACTTTGTTTCAATGAAGTATTGTTTTCAACTTTTCTTTCCAGATTTTGTTACTATAAATATTTTGGAATATGTTAACATTTTCTGTATTTGATCTCTCGTGATATATGCTGTGTCGTGGGATCTCTTGAGTCAAGGGTTACATATATTTTGATTACTTTGTTGTCGTAATTTCAGATTGCTTTCCAGAATGGTCTAACTAATTCACAGCTCCATCAACATTAGTGTAATAGTATGTTAGTGTTGGTTGGTTGTTTTCTTTCATGTTGGAAGAGGACCAAAATGATGTCATCATGTTGGGGTCAAAGTATGCTGTGTACAACTGGCTGATCAGACCAATTCAAGCCCTGAAGGCTCTACCATAGGTCAGCACAAATAGTCTGTATGAGCATTTGGAATGGAGATGTCTCTAAATTTGTGCATCTCATTTCTTTCGAGCTGCTCTATTCTCCTTTGCTTAAAGAGCACACTGCCTTTGATGCAGGCATGCCATGCTGGGTGGTCCAGTGCCAGTACCTCCCATGTCTCACAATTGATTCCAGAGTTTTTCAGAGAGACCTTGAGAGTGTCCTTGTATCACTTCTTCTAACTTCCATGTGAGCAGTTGCCTTGTGTGAGTTCTCTGTAGAATAGTCTTTTAGGCAAACATAAGTTTGGCATTTGAATGACAAGGGCAGCCCATCAGAGTTGCACTCTCTGCAGTAGAGTTTGAATGGTATAAATATTTTCGTATTAGTGTAACACTGTGGGCCATCTTCCTATTATGCTGCTCTGTTGCTTCCACCATTGCAGCTGCTTTACTACTCTGAATCAGGCCGCTAGAAACCATGCCCTGCAGGAACTAAGCCACTTAAGTTTGGAACTATGCTTTGGGGCCATGCTGCCCTGATTGGTAAGAGCTTGATGCATCTAGTGGGTCAGAGACTCTTCATTACCAGGCCCCTCCATGCTTCACCCTTGCTATCTATCTTCTTTTATATACCTTGGCTAACAGTAATCAAATCAGCACTTCTGTTGGTTCTGGAAAGGGTGTGACAATTGCTCATAATTCCACTCACCATGATTTCCTTGACCAAAAACACTTTTTTGCTCCTGCTCTCTAATTTGTGTTGTCTTTTATGAGAGTATAAATGTCTTTCAGGAGGCGACCAGTGGATTCTTTCAGTTTCCACTTTGCACTCTGATTCTAAGATATCTGGGTGATTTTCCTTTATAATTTCTTGAAATAGGATGTCTTGGTCCCCCTTTTTTTCCATGGCTTTCAGATAGTCCAGTGACTCTCAAATTCTCTCTCCTTGATCTATTTTCATGGTCAGTTGTTTTTTCTATGAGATATTTCACATTTTCTTCTATCGTTTTTTCAGTCTTTTGACTTCAGTATTTTTTTATACCTCTTGTACCAAGATTTCTGTATCGGGATCTCCTTGTCACACATAGGACACATGATCATCCAGCCTTTCCTTGAAGACTATCTCCCACTGTGGGGTAGCTTTCATTGCTCACTACAGAGCTTTTCCTTATATTAAACCTAGCTTTACCTCTTTGCAGTTTTGATTATATGCTTTTAGTTTTGAACAAAAATCCTTTCTACAGAACTTTACTGACAAGTGATTGGTCAGTCCTCCTCTACTTAAAGGCCTTCAGTGAAAGGAAGCCTCTTTCTACCCCTCAGTCCATTCCATTTTTGGACAACTCTGGTTATTAGCAAGTTTTTCTTTGCATCAAACCAGTGTCTGCCTCTCTGCAGACTTGAGTGATGAGATTGATTACTCCTGGGATCTGTTCTGTTGGGCCAAATTCCTCTACACCAATGGTCTCTAAACTTCTTTGTGTACTTCTTTTGGGTAAAAAAATGTGCAAACACCAGATACATGCATTTTTAAATTACACGCATTTT
>CM053582.1:548889521-548922388 GCA_028627135.1 Pseudochirops cupreus
TACCACCTAGCCGTCCCAACAATTACATTTTCTTTATGCTCCAATTAGAGCCCCTCACCATAGGGGTGCACATTTCTCCACCAGGACATCATTGGATGAGTACTTTTTTGAATACTATTCTTTGCCATGAAGAATTGATATACACGATGAGAGGAGAATTGAGAGCCCTGTACTTGTGCTCATAATTACACACGTGAGTTTCATGCAGTTCATTGCTTTGTTAAAGAGACTTAGGCCTCTCAGTGTGCCAGAGCCAGCATGTCAGGGCCTGCTTGGGGAAACCATAGGGTACTAGATAAAGAAGCACTGGACATGGAGCCAGGAGTCCCTGGGGACTGGTCCCACTACAGACCTTTATATGCATGTGAGTGGGCCTGGGCAAATCATCTAACCTCTCTGAGCCTCAGTGTCCTCATCTGTAAAATGGAGAGCGTAAAATGATCTACATTATAAGATCATCATGAAGATCGAATGGTAGCAGCCTAGGTTCAGTGTGTTGGATAAAGCACTAGAGAAATGAGAGCTATAGATGTGTTTTTTCTTTGCCTACCTTCCCCCCTCCAACCAGATAAATACATTTATTCCCTATTTATTCGTAGGAACATAGATCTAGAGCTAAAAAGACAATTTAATAGTTGAGTGAAAAAGGTCCTCAAGGAAGCTATGACTAAAACCTGCTTGTCTGCCAGTTAGCGAGGATTCGTCTAGAGTCGACTGTGTCTCAGCACTTCGCTAAGTGCTGGGGATACAAAGCAATAAACAAAACCCAAAGAGAACCTAACCCTTCCCTCCCCATTCACTTTGGTCCCCACCTGGAGGGGATGCTTGGGAGGAGGACGGGGGCAGAGGGTAAAGAAGGACGGGGGTTTAGAGTGTCGCTCTTTCTTAGTCTTTTTTCCAAGCTGAGTGTAGTATCACATAAAATTCTGCTCTCCCACATTTGAACCTTATTCCTTATTGGAATTCTAACGTTGTCGGCTACTTTTTTATATGGTGTAAAATCCTTCCATTTTTATATAGTATTTGTCTCTGGGGTTTTCTTTTTTGTTTGATGATGATCTTCCTCTCTGTGGTTGAGACAGTTACGCCGTTTTTTCCGATTTTGTTTTCTGTTTGGATCAGTAATCTGTTTTACTCTGATTATGGTGTGAAATGGATTCAGTTCAGACACATTCTTTGCTCTACAGCTATCCAGATTTCATTGGACAGTGATTTTGTTTCTCAGTGGATTTTGAGTATGATCATCAAACATGAGTATTTTGCATTAATGTGGTTCTATATCTTGATTGTTTTTGAGTAGCATTTTGTGTCTCTTGTGAATTTATAGGGTTTTGAGTTGTAAGAGACCCCCAAGATTATCTAGATCAACTCCTCCACCTCATTTTATAGGTGAAGAGACAAAGATCAGAGGCCTTAAAGAGTCACATGGGTGGCAAAGTGCAGAGTTGTCAACTGAGTCCTGGTCCTCTGGCTTTAAAGCCAGCTTTCTTTTCATTCTGCTGCCCTCCCCACCATTGTTCCTTAGAGGAGAAGGATGCTGATGGTGATGTTGACAAAAACCTTTTTTAAAAATCATTTTCTGTTTTGTGTTATCATTACTGGTCATATATGTTGTACCTACACTTCCGCTCTCTACAGGCCATGATGATAGCGATCTTATCTTTTTAAAAATATCTCCCTCACTTCCTAAGACTGTTTGTCACACAGTAGGGTACTTAATAACTATTGGTTGAGATGAATCGAATGAAAAGCCTCCATTTGAGTGTCCAATAGGACGTGTTTCTTCCTCTCTCTTGGTGACTGTCAGGAAATTCGGGCTACTTTTTCTTGCTCCATAATAATATATAAAGCTTAAACAATGAGATTGGTATTTTGGGGCTCATGTAACTTGCAGTTAGGGCAGCTAGGTGGCACAGTGGATAGAGTACTGAACCAGGAGTCAGGAAGACCTGAGTTCAGATGTGGCCTAAGACATTTACTAGCTTTGTATGATCCTGGGCAAGTCACTTAACTTGGTTTCCCTCAGTTTCCTCTTCTGTAAAATGAGCTGGAGAAGGAATTGGCAAACCTCTCCAGTAACTTTGCCAAGAGAACCACAAATGGGATCACGAAGAGTCAGATACAACTGAAAATAACTAAACAATAACCGGAAGTTAGATCACAGTTATAGTGTAGCTTGACTCTAAAAGCTTGGATTTGAGTCTAAACTTAAACAATAACTCAATCAAAGGAAGACTGACTTTCGTTTTAGACTTAACATCCATAATTCCTTAAAGTTAACAGATCATTAAGCTGCTAATATAAAAAGTAACCAAGTATTTAAATGAATTCTGCAGAATTTGTAATGCAAATTACAAATAGCAAGAGTGAAAATTTTTATGTTCCTGAGTGAAAAGGACCATTGACTGGACGAAAAATGGGGAGTCTTTTTTTTTTTTAAAGAACAGAGTTGTGTGGGAGTAATTGAAAGAGCATTGGACTGTGAGCTTTGAGCCTAGGAAGCACTTGAGTCAGATTGGGTAACCATGGGCAACACCCTCGGCATTTCTGGGACTCAGTTTCCATAACTGTAAAATGAAGGGATTAGACTGGTTCTTTCTAAGGTGTTCTCATTTCAAAATCAGTACATTACCGAGGCTTTAAAGGATGGCTAAATGTCTTTAAACTCAGAATCTAAAAGGATCTTAACAAGTCAGAGATAAAGGAAAAGTCCTATTTAAAATTGCATAGTACAATGTGTGTATATATGTATGAAGAGTTTTTGGAAAAAGTTCTTGGATTTTGGTGATTTAAAATCCAGACACCAGTCCATTTGTGATCTCATTGACGAGGGTATTTCTAAAACCTGTTTGCTATGTGACTTTAGACCATAGCCCCTTGAAAATCTACCTCTAGGGTTCCTCTCAGCATGCCAGGAGGCCTTCTAGTTCTCTTGACCTTGGGCTGCTACCCAATGCTACTCTGACTGTAGCCTCTTTTTTTCTTGTCCTTCATTTCCTAGCCATCTCTGGTATATCTCATAATGTGCTCTAGCAGACTTTTGCCCACTGTGTGCCTCTCCATGCATATGACAGCCTGATGATTGAGATTGTGGCATTCTGTGATTTGAAGTCATACAACAGCATCAGAAGCATAGGTCTTTATTTGAGGGAGAAACTTAACATTAAAAGAACTGCTTGCTAGTTAGTAATGCCACATGGTAGCCAATGAAACTAATTTGGTCTTGGGCTGTATTAATAGAAGCATAATGCCTAGATGAAGTTCAGGACTCATCCATGTCTCTGGATTTCCCATCTTGCTCTTCCAAGTATAGCAGGCTAGTTAGACCTTTGGAGAAAGAACTGAGGTCTTGGAAAGGAACAGAGATATAGTTTGTCAGCTTGAGTGCCACCTTCTGTATGAAACCATTTCTAATTATCTCCAGCAGTTAATGCTTTCCTTCAAAAAGTAACTTTTTATTTGACTATGCTTGTATATGTACATAACTGTCTCTTCCTATAGAATGTAAACTTCTTGAGGGCAAACTAACACACTGCCTTAATATATAGGCTATTGATTAATTTAAAGAATGGTCCTATAAAACATTTTTGGGGAGGTGCTAAAGATGGAAATCCAAACTATAGGTGGAAATGGAGCAAGCAGGTTTTGGTTTGCCAAATAATAAGCACTCAATAAATGATTGCTGACTGACTGGGTTGCAGTAAGGAAAATCTTCCTAGTAAGTAGAACTATCCACAGCTGGATTAGCCTCATTCTGCGAGTGGCAAATTTACTTTCACTGGAGGTCTCTGAGCAGAATTGTGGTTGGTCATTGCATTTATCAGCAATCTTAAGACTTTCAAAGTTGGTTGTCTTTACAATGTTTCAGGTAGCTGAATTATTCTTAAGCTCCTGTTATATTCTAGATCCTGTTTTGATGTTTGGGGGTACAAAGACAAAAGTATAACATTGCCTTCCCTCAGGGTACTTAATATTCTATGGGCTAGGAAACAATTACATAAATAAGTATACACAAAATAAATTCAGAGCACATTTTTGATGACTTGGAGTAGCTTCTGGAAGCATCAAGAAGAGCTTCGTATAGAAGGTGACAGTGGGAACTTGGAAAGAAAAAAATTAGGGATACTAAGAGGAGAGGAGGAGGAGTGAGTGCACTCTAGGTTTGGGGAACAGCCAATACAGAAGCTCAGAGATGAATGAATGAAAACAAATTGGTGAAAAGGTTACTATGAGCTAATCACTATGTAAGCACTGGAGATACAAATAAAAGAAAGCAAGATGATCTCCGAACAGGAGGATGTGACATTTTAACGGGGGAACATATCACACAGAAGGAAACTGGGAGCCTAGGCTTAGGGAAGGGGGCATGGTGACATGGTTGGGAAATGTCCAGGAAGTGATATGGAAGCCTGGTTCTGGGCAGGAGATGACATAATCTCACCCATCAGAGCTCTGCGTGGTTACAGGGGCAGAATCAGAGGTTCTCGTGGGAAGGGATGAGGAAAATGAGATAGAGGGGTGTAGATCGCACACAGCATCCTTTGGAAGTGACCAGAGAGGAGAGAGATGTTGTATGAGAGCAGTTTCAGTAGGAGAGTGGTTTTCAAAGTCTCACCTAACCTAACCCTCTCCTACCTTCCTAGTCTTCTCACACGTCACTCTCTGCCATGTGTTCTTTGACCTGGTGATACTGGTCTGCTTGCTGTTCTTTGAACACAACACTATCTCTTGTCTTTGAACATTTTCTCTTGCTGTCCCCTATGCCTGGAATGCTCTCCCCTTTTCTCCTACAGGAAACCTTTCCTAAACTCTCTTAATTCTAGTACCTTCTCTTTCTTTATTATTTCTTATTATCCTGTACATAGCTTGTTTGTAAATGTTTGTTTGCATATTGTCTCTCCGTTAGATTGTAAGCTCCTTGAGGGCAGGGTCTGTCTTTTGCCTCTTTATATCCCTGGTGTTTAGTACCGTGCCTGGCACAGAGTAAGCACCTAAATATTTATTGACTGAATGGAAGCAGCCATACCCCATCAAGGGATTAAGGAGAGAGTGAGTAGTGAGGAAGTAGTCATTTATCATAGGCAACTTTTTCAAGAACTTTATTATTTTAAAGGGTAAGAAAGAGGTGAGATTAGATAGGAGGTCTAGGCTTATCTACTTAAGGGCTAAGGCAAGTTTTTATAATATTAAGGAGACTAGAACATGGCATATGATTCTTGACACACGGGAAGAAATCTATTGGTAATAGATATTGTAGAGGAGGTAGAGTCAGGGGGAGGGCAGGGCCCTGGCAGGGAGAAGACTTCCGGAGCAGAACCCTGGAAAACAGAGAAGGAAATTGGATCTGGACCCCAGGTGGAGGGATTACCTTTACTGTAGATTAGGATAGCTATTCTGTGACTAGAAATTTAATTCTTGATAACTTTCTAATTCTTCTAGGGTGGGTACCTTTGTCAAATTTTTGTGGGTTCCTTTGTCATATTTTGGTTCTGAGTAGCCTACTTAGCTAAGTGGCACAGTGGGTAGAGTGCCAGACCTAGAGTCAGGAAGACTTACCTCCCTGATTTCAAATCCAGCCTCAGACTCTTACTAGCAGCATTGCTCTGGGCAAGTCACTTCACCCTGTTTGCTTCAGTCCTCATCTGTAAAATGAGCTGAAGGAGGAAATGGAAACCACCCCAGTGTCTTTGCCAAGAAAACCCCAAATGGAATTCATGAAGAGTTTGAAATGGTGGAACAACAACAAGCCTACTTATTCTTTCCCTGAAATCTGTGATCCCCAAATTGGAAGGTAAATGTTGACTTATACCCAGCTTTTCTGTTATCTGTCATAAATTCCAAGATTCCCTCAAGGTTCCATCCCAGCAAACAGGTACTTCCTTGTTGAGAATAAGATATGGGATAGAATTTCCCATTATTGGTTTTTGAAGGATGGAATTATTATGAAGGAGGAAAGGGGAGGGGGGAGAGAGAGAGAGAGAGAGAGAGAGAGAGAGAGAGAGAGAGAGAGAGAGAGAGAGGATGGAAGTAAGGAAGAAGGGAAGAAAAGAGAAAGCTGATGGGGAGGGAGGAACAGAGGGAAGGAAGAGAAGGGGGCAGAGAGAAAGAAATAGACAATAGAGCACAATTATGAACTCCAGTTTATCTTGCTTTGTTACTCATTCTTCCTGCGTTAGAGTGTAGACATCTGAGGCTGTGACTTTTATTATGGGTTCTTTTGGTGAGTTTTAGGTTCACAATTTAAAGGCTTCTGTACATATAAGGTACTAGCCAGGAGGGTGTTAAAAGAGTTCTGGTTTATAGCAGTGGGTCTAGTCGCCAGCAGCAGTGTTGGTAGATTGTTGATCGGTTTTAGTGTTGAGTTGTCATCTTGTAAAGTTTGTGTGTATTTCCTCTACTCAAGAGGCAGAAACCTTGTGGAAAAAAAGGTTTTAAATGAATGAAGGAAATTTAATAGCGTTCTTAAATAGCTAATTTGGGGTAGTTTGTATGCTTCAAACCATTAGGAACATTGTATTCTGCAGACTGGTGAATTTCATCGTAAGGATTCAGGCAGCCCTTACTTTTGTTTTTGCTTCTCAGTTTGCACCATGATGGTTCCTATTTTGAGCAACACTCCGTTACTGTTCTTGATTTAGAGTGCCAAAATATGGTTAAAGGGTCTTTTAGGTTACTTACAGTATTTTATTAGTTTTTTTTTTTCCTTTGGCAAGGCAGTTGGGATTAAGTGACATGCCCAGGGTCATCCAGCTAGTAAGTGTCAAGTGTTGGAAGGCGGATTTCAACTCAGGTCCTCCTGACTCCAGTGCTGGGGCTCTGTCTGCTGCGCCACCTAGCTGTACCATTTTATTAGTTCTTAATGTGGAGAGTGGTTTCTTATGTTAAGTAGTTTAGTTGTTTGAAGTTACTGCAAACCTTTAGAATACTAAAAATGTAGAGCATGAAATTGGCAGCCAGGAGACTTGATTTTTTAGCCTTTGCTCCACCACTAAGTGTGACCTTGGCTAAATCAAGTAACATTTGTTTGTTTTCTTCTCATCTTAACAATGGAGATAATATTAATGTTGGCTCGTGTATGTAAATGTGAGCTATTATTACTTAACAGCTTTCTTGCTTACCTCCCCAAGGATCAAATAAAATGGCAACGAAAGTGCTTTTCAAAGTGTTCCAAGTTATGGAAGCGTGAGATTGTGTTATTGTCAGAGTAGGAAACCAGAGTGATGTGTTAAGAGTGATGCTTACGCTAGTCCTGTGTACTTTGTAATCATCACTTGTTATTCAGCTGGTGGATATTTTTCAGACCTCAGGTCATTGCTATTTAGTATTTTTAGTTTCATTTGTCTGCTTTTCTTACCTAGGCACATTCGAAGTTATTCCAAGTTATTTGGAGATAACTTGAATAGATTCACTTAGGCGGGAAGATGTGACATCTTCATTTACTAGATTTATTTGCAGAGTCTGTACTACTCTTGTGAATACTTTTCTGCCTTATTTGAACCTAAATTCTAACTTTAAAGTTGAAGAAAAAATTATTAAATCTTTGTATCAGGAAGACTTAAACTTCTCATCTCCTCAAGATACAATTTAGTTCTGAGCAACATTTTATTCAAATAATATATTGACTATATACTTACAAATGCTGTGTTTCTTTGTATTTTATTTCTAATAACAAAGTATCACTTAAGTAAAAATCACTTTTCAAAGATTTGATTTCTTGGTTTTTTTTTTTCTGCCTTAAGCTGTGGAGAGATCTTTCCCTCCAAGCAATGCTGAGATGCCATTTTGAGAGGTTAAATTACTTTCGAAATGTTGCCATGAAGGAGGAGGGGATGGAAAGAGATCAAGTTACACATTCTTCCTTCCAGAGCCTGCCCCTGTACTTGAAGGCTGGAGACACCCTGGCTAGGCTGGAAGAGACATTTGCCACAATTTTCTTTAGCCCTGCCCCCCACTTAGGGGACTAGAGACCTAGAGATTTTCATCAACAGAGGCCTGTAAAAGGGAAGCAGGGAACCATGTAGAAATTAAAATAAAGCTTTCCCTCCTACAAATTTTTACTTTTCTTTTTAAAGGTTTTTGTTTGTTTTTACCATTCTTGGATTACCATTCTTTGCCTGAGCCCATTGTCAACCAAGTCAATTTTGAAGAATTTCCTTCCATTTTCATAGGAATTTGTATGATGGATTTATTTTTCTCCATCAGAAGTTTAAATGTCAAGATAGGTTTATCTCTATTATTTTACTTGGAGTTAAATGTAGACTTTAGTGTGTATGTATATTTAAAAATAGGTTTGCTGAAGTATGATGTGAGTTGGATTTGTGTGGCATTGTGGATTTGGAGTTGTATGGAAGACTTTAGGGAGGGTATATTTAGTGGTAATGGAAGAAAGGTCCCTAAATAAATAAAATTATCTTTCCTCTCATGTTAGAAACCTTTTCAAAAATAATTCTTTAAGTAAAGTAAAAAAGACTTTCATAAACGTTAGGTTCACATTTATACAGTTCAGTTTTGACTCGTTTATATATTTTCAAATCATAATGGGTATTGTTTCCTGGCTAGGCTACAAAGAAACTTGCTTTTCTCGCCCTTCAGAAATACTTTAAACAATTTGGAGTATAGTAAAGTACTTAATACTCATTTCTGTTCTAACTAGGGTTTGTTTTCAGGGCTAAGATCACTAAGTATTATTTTTTGAATCATTCGATCACAGAATTCATCTGTCTAAAATGTGTTAGTCTTTTCTAATTTCATTGATAGGTAATTTGATTTATCAATTTTTATTGTTGTTCCTCATTATCTTCCATTGAAATCCTATCTCATTGTCTCTTTACAGTGTGGTGGTAGGCCTGGGTTTTGAACATCTTGTCTGGCCTATTCTGTGAAACTGACCATGGCCCAGTGATTGGGTGAATGAATGCCTTTAATTGGAGGACCAGCCTTAGCCAAACTTGGAGTAGCTCATCCTTAGGTTAACTTTGGTATAATGGGTTATATACATCAATGAAGGGATGAGTTAAGGATCCTTTAAGACTTGAAAGTATTATTAATAATCACTTACATTTTAATGAAACTGTTGCAGTGGAGACTTTTGGTAGTTAAATTGAAACATTAAGTGATATATTATTATTATTGAGACTATATGTATAAATTTATTCTCTGATAATAATAGATCACATTTATATAGTAATTTATGGTTTACAAAATACATTCCTCACAATTACCTTGTGAGATAGTAAAAGTGGTATTATCTCCATTTTGCTGATGAAGAAATTAAGGCTCACAGAGCCTTGGGCAGGACCACATACCTAGTAAATATTGGAGTTAGACTCTGAACCCAGACCATGGGAATCTTTCCACTACTAGACTATGTTGCTTCAAGATCCCTTTGGCAAAAGGGGAGTGAATCTTCTTAACTTTGGATTATTTTCACAGCATGCTCTTTACTGCATTGTCTGGGAGATAAATTCAGGTGCAGTTATTATAATGGTGTGTCCCTAGGATTAGAAGGGGAATAAAACAGGCGATACGGATTTAATTTATTTCCTAAATTCCTACTCTGTTTCTAGCTTGTTGCCAGTAATTCCCTTTGACATATTTAGAAATTTGTCTCTTACTCTCTTTCCAGTTTCATACGAAATACTTCCCTAAGCTCTGGCCAAATGGGTCTACTCTTTACTTGTACTAATTCTCTTTGCCCGATGTGTTCTCCCGTTTTCTATTACTTTAAATATCACTCTTTAGATCTTAGCTCAAATCCTTTTTCTCCCTAGAAGCTTTCTCTTCTTGCTTTAGCCCGTGGTGACAAGGCTTCTTAATTCCTAACACTTTTTGTTCATTGGAACTTAGGGAGTATTATTTTATCCTGGCATTTTTCTTTTAGATAGGTGGATAGATGTTTTGCCATTTCCAGTCACGTTTGACTTTTCTTGACCCCTTTTTGAGGTTTTCTTGACAAAGATACTGGACAGTTTGACATTTCCTTCAGCCCATTTTACAGATGAGGAAACTGAGGCAAACAGGGTTAAGTGACTTGCCCAGGATCTATAGCTGGTAGGTGTCTGAGGCCAGGTTTGAATTCAGATTTCTTTGATTCCAAGACCAGAACTCTCTCTATTGTATCACCTAGCTCCCTGTAGTTATATATGTGTGTCTCCACTCATACATACATGTTATACACATGTGAATACATATAACATATCTTTATATGTACATTTTTATGTCTCTAGTACCTATTAGACTGTCCCATAGTGTGTGCAGTAGTACAGTAGGAAATATTTTGTTTGAATTGGCTCACCTTTTTTAGTTTATCACATCCCTTAAATTTTATTTAATTTTTTGTTTTTGTATAATCTTCTTCTACGTGTCCACGTATATTCTTTTCCTCTTCCCTCCCTAGACTACTGAGCCTTATAATAAGAATTAAAAAAGAGAGGACAGAAAGCAGTCTGGTGAAACTAACCAGCTCACAGCACCTAAGTCTCACAGCACATGCACAAAGTTCCCTCATAGCCATCTGCTTCCAAAGAGGGGGGAGAGAGGTGCTTGTTCACTGTTTTTTTTAGAGGCAGGCTTAGTCATTATCGAATTACACAGCACCCGGTGGAGTTTGGTTGTTCTTTCTGTTTACATGGTCGTTGTCTATAGTCTTCTCCTAGTTCTGCTTACTTCTCTTTGTATCACTTCATATGTCATCCCATTTTTCTCTGTAGTTCATTATATTCTTCACATTTTGGTTGACCATTCCCCAGTCAAAGGGCATCTACTTTGTTTACATTTCTCTCCTATTACAGAAATGCTGCATTTAATATTTTGTTGTAATAGAGATCTTTCTTTTTATCTTTAACTTTTTTGGAGGTATATACCCGGGAATGAAATCTCTAGGTCAAAAGTTATAGAACTTTAATCATTTTCTTAGCATAATTCTTAGTTATTTTCCAAAAGGGAAAATATTTCACAGCTTCACAAATAGTGTATTAATAGACTTTTCTTTCTACAACCCTTCCAATATTGGCTGCTCCCATGTTTTGTCATCTTTGCAGGATGTAATGTGAAACCAGAAGTTATTTTGATTTTAATTTCTTTTATTAGTGATTTGGGGCAATTGTTCACATGGCTGTTTACAATTTATAAATATTTTTAGTAATCTCCTTTGGTCGTTTATGTATTGGGGAATGACTCTTGATCTTCGGTTCAGTGATTTTAAAGAATAGTTTGTAGAAGTGAAAGGCATCATATTTTAGGATTTTGGTAAATCTTTCATAATTAATTATCTTTCAGTAACCTCAAGGGATATTTAACTCCATTAATTATAAAGTTTGGGGTCCTTTTTAGGACTTGTATTTTTCAAAATAATCAAGCAGGTTGTTTATTTTGAATGATTAGTTTTCCCCTCTTAGTGTCCAAATCTTGTTGTTTCTTAAATATGAGAGTACTACTATAAAAATAATATTTTATGCCTACATTAAAATAATAGATGAAGATAACTGCAGAGATTGCTGTTGTTATATTTTTGTTTCATGCTTATATTAAAATATATAATTTAAAATTAAAATACATTAACAATTATATTAAAATGTACATATTTGTGAATGATACTCTGGATAAAGAAAGCCACTGTGGGGACATAGTGAACTGAAGGCTAGCTGTAGAGTCAGGGATCTGAATTTAAGTCCTGGTCCTCTCATTTTTCCTAGCAGTTACCTTCTGATATGTAACACAACAGGTATGCAGATTGGCATATCCACAAGGTTTCTCCACTGTAATTCTTTATTCAGATGAAGTCACAGGCCCCTCTGCTTGTCCCTCCTCCCCCCCCCCCCAAAAAAAAGAACCATTGGAAGTTTTTCATTTTTGGAACAAATTTAGTTAGCATAGATTTATTTTAAAAGACTTTATGAAAGTACCATTTTATGTTAACCAGAAGTGATTGATCAGATTCATTTTTGACATCTTCATATACTTTTGCGTAATTATTACTATATGCTACATTTTAGATTGAATACACTGTTCCACATTATAATATTTTTCCTTGTTATGTTATAATTTCTCCTAGGATAAAGTCATTCATTTTGGCATTTGCTTTGAATAATCTCTAGGACCTGAAGGGCATTTTTTGTTTGTTTCTTTGAGTAGTTGACCTGTTGTCTCTCTTTTCTAGAAGTGGGTTATTATTAATTTATTTTTTAAAAATCAGCATTTAACTCATACTTTGTTATTAAAAACTTTGAGTTTTAACCAACTATTTTCCTCCAGCCATTTCCTAAATGGAATTGATTTTTGTCTATTCTTTCATTTTATAAATATATAATGAGCTTTAATTATTTAAAAAGTCAGTGAGCCTTGGACTTATATAGCTATAAGGGGCTTTAATTTGACTTTTTATAAATGCAGCAGTTTAAATTTATTTTGTTATAGTTATGATTTATTGGAGAATGGCATTTAAAGTATTTGACAACTAAAGAACTAAATGTAGGGCCATAAATATTTGCACTATTTAAAATATTGACAGTATTTTTATTTCAGTTTACTGAACTGTGTTAGCAGTGTGAGGACAGGTACTCTTACAGTCTTCTCATTCACAGCAGAGCAGTCGTGCTCGGTATGTCTAGTGGGTGCTTAATAAATAGTGGCCTCAGATTTGAACTCAGGAAGATGAGTCTTCCTGACTTCAGCTCAGTGTTCTATGCACCTTGCCAGACAGTGCTAATTTACTAGACAGTTTTTTTTTCCTGATATCACACCTAAATTTATCCCCCTTGCAACTTCCCCCTATTGTTTCTGGTTCTACTGTTTTAGGCTAAAAGGAACAATTCTAATCCCTCTTTCACATGAAAGCTTTTCAGATACTTGAATATAGCTGTTTTCTCCTCTGAGTCTTCTTTTTTCCAGACTAAATATCTCGAATTCCTTCAACGAATTCTAATATAACAGGAACTCTTCAGAATTATCAAGCATCCTTAAATTTAAAATATGATGGTATTTTCCAACCCAGCCACCTCATGCTGTCTCTAAGCCCATCCCATCCTCCTTGGAGAGTGTTCGTTGCCTTTCTCTTCGTCTTCCTCAAATCTTGCCCTTATATTAAGAGACTTTAGTGTTTGTATCGATGCTTCCTCTGTCTTCCTAACTTGCTAAATTCTTAGCCTCCATGAAATCCCAGGACATATTCCCTTTATCCCATCTCAGCCACACCTAGGGGTATCTAAACCTTACCATTATCTGTAGGTATTCCATTTCCTCCACCTTCCATCGCATTTTACCCTTTGTCTCACAACTCATAACATGCATTCCTTGTCTTTATCAATCTCTCCACCCCTTAGTACTTTCTCAGATCATTATTCTTGCTATGTCTTTGCTTTGGTTTCTTCAGTTTTGACCTCTTAGCTATTTCAACTGTCCACTGCCCTTGGTTTTTCAAATCTCTTGCCCACTTGTCCTATTGCCAGTTTATCCCTTGCCAAATGATTAGCTCTGGATTACTCTACTATCTCCCTCCTTTCTTTCTACTCTTAGATTTACTGATTGGAATCGTAGGAAGTTATACAGCTTGGTACTTGGCACATTTTAGATTCTTCTGTTCCTACTTAATTGACTCCCAGTCTTATTATAGACCTCTTCCTTCCTCAAGCATCCCACACCTCTCTTTCCCCCTCCTAGCTGAATCCTGCACCTCTTCGTTTACTAGGAAAGTTGAAGCCATTCACGACAGATCTCCTGCTCTGCTCTTTTATATCTCAGAACCGCCTGACATCATCTCTCACTCTCTTCTTTTCCTCCAATTTCTGACAGCTAGCTGGCCCAGTATGGAAATTTGTTTTGTTTGATGATGCATGTTTTTATAAGGGTATTGTTTTCCTTTTTTTTCCCAAGGGATTTGGGGGCAGAAAGGTGAGAGAGAGAAAATAAGTTGTAGTTGATTGAAAAAAAATTTTAAAAATACACAAAAGAGAACAGAAGGAAGTTCAGAAGGAAATACAGACAAACTTGACAACTTGTAGGTAAGAAAATAACATGTTGAACTTAATACAGACTTTAAAAAAAAGCAAGCCATATGTAATAAAGTTCATGGTTTTACAGTCTCTTTTTATTCTCTATTTTGTATATGAAATGTTTTGTTTTCTAGAGTTCATTCAATTTCAGAATAAGATAAATACAATTAAGAAAAACAAAACAGTGAGGTGACCCTTTTTTTCCCCCAAAGGCCAAGCTCTTTATAGATGCACTTGATCCCAGTTCCTTTCATTTTTCCCAGCAGATAGCATCGTTAAGCATCCCCCATGTAAGTCTTCAATCCTTCCCCATCACCCAGTTCCTTCTCTACTGCCCAACTCTTCCCTCTCTTTAAAAAAACCTCACTAGACCCTACCATACTCTGGAAGCTATTGTTTTAGACATCTCCTCTCTCTTTCTCAGCCAAATCCCTTGAAAAAAAAAATCTCTCTACAATTTTGACCTCTACTGTAACACAGTGCTAGCATTTCTCTCCACCCTGGAACTCAGTCCGGAACTGCACTTGTAGTTACAGGATAAAAGGGACCTGGTCCCAGTTGCAGGGCCAGGAAGAGGACTATTATTTGTGGCTTCAGGGGAGCAGGGGCCCTTTTGTTGGCTCTGCTGCTCCAAAATTTGATTTGAGGAATTATTTCAAAGTTTTTTGGAGGGGAATGTTGGAAGGGTTCGGTTGGGGCCCAGCCTGTACGTTGCCATCTTGACTCCTCCCAGAAGAATTCCCAGTGATCTCTTAATTGCCAAATCTGATTATTTTTTCAACCCTAACTCTTCTCAACCTGTCCGCTGCATTTGACATTATTGGTGCCCCATTTTTATGGATTCTCTTTCCTTTTAAAGGAAAATACTACTTTCTCTTGGTTTGCTTCCTACCCACAATGTAGCTGAAGGGATGGTGTTTCTCTCCTTCCTCTAAGAGGGCTAGAACTGGTCTGTAGAGGGCAGAGGAAGCACAATAGCATCACGTTATTCTGAGCTTCAGCATTTCTAACACTTTTTTTGGACTTTTTATAGGCCTATCTTGTATCTTCATCTTGTGTTACATGTCCTTTTTTACATTTCTTTTTAAACTCTAAGTTGGTGAATTACCTGAGTATTCGTGTCATTCTCTTCAGACAAATCTCATATCTGTTCCTCACTGGAATTATTTCCCTTTGTGTCTTCAGAATTTTATTCCTGAGCATGTTCAATCCTTCCTGGGCTGATTTCCCCTTAGCATTTTAGTCTGTGAGAGCCTACCTATCTTTCTTCTGAACCTTTTGCAATCTGTTTTCCCAGAACCTAGGGTACATTTCAGACTATGCCCGGATTTCCTCTCTTCTATCTCAAATTCTAGAAGACAGAGGCCACTTTCCCCCAGGGTTTCTATCATTTCCAACCCAGCAGTCATTTTCTTCCTGTTAGTGAGAATCAGATCCAGAATAGAATTTGACTTTATTGGCTCTTCTAACTTTTGAAAGATGAAGTTAAGGCAATTCAAGAAACAATTAGGTGCTCTGCTTTTGGCAACAAGGGAGAAGTTCCAGTAAATGTTTGGATAATGGAAGTCCCCTGTCTCTCCAAATCATGCTTTAGTGCCAGGCTTGTGATATGTGTCCCAAACTCCTCATCTTTTTTGCCCTTTCTGTCCATGTAGACTTTACTATGCTTTGGTGAAAAAAAATCAGGACCATTTCTCCCTTGATTGACCTTCACCCAGATTCCTTCTGTCCTGCTTCCCACCTCTGATTTCTGAGTTTCATCTTTTATATGTACCTTCTTAATATGTTTTATATCCTACCACATGTAGAAATGCATTATGGTTTGATGTAAATATAAAATGATTTACATGGGTGATCATTGGGAGTCTGGTCTACTAGTTTGAATACGAAATTAGTGAAAATTTAAAATTAGCTTCTAGCTGGCCATTTTCTTGCCATATGGCCCTGGAGTAATTATGCAGCCTGTGTCACAATTTCCTTATCCATAACATAAGGATAATAATACTTACCTACTTTTAATTATTGTTTGTGAAGTGCTTTGAGGTCCCCAGATGAAAGGTATTATGTGTGTGTAATACATTATTACATGCCTCATGACAAAACCAGCTTTATTCTCCTCTACTCTTCTAATCTCATTCAGCAGGAAAGAACACCCCATGGGACAGTATAGAAAATGACTCAGATTGACTGTAGACAGTAAAGCTTAAAACAAGAATGATTCCAAAGCAAATGAAGCACCAGCGAGCTACCCTGAGTTAAATGTGTGTGTGTCCTGGTTCCACTGTTAAGTAGCCTTAGGACCAGTCATTTAACCTTTTTGAATTTCACTGTGTTCGTCTATAAAGTAGAGAAGGTTGGTTTTTGAGTTCTTAGTTCTCTCCCTCCCTTCAGTCCCACCCGCACCTACTGAAGAGGCAAGCAATGTATTAGTTATACATGTGAAATCATGCAAAACATATTAGCAAAATACATTCTGTATTAGCCATGTCACAAAAAAGCAAGAAAAATACATTCAGAAAATGATACTTGGCTCTGCGCCCAGAGCTCATCAGTCTTCTCTTGGGTGATGGATAGTATTTTTTTATCAAGAGTCCTTCAGAAATTATCTTTGACCATTGTACGGCTTAGAGTAGTTAAGTCTTCGACAGTGGGTCATCATTACAATAAAAGTGTATTTTTAATGTTAGTATTGTTGTCACACAGGATTTACATCTGTAATTAGGACTAGTGAGGGTCAGCAGGTACTCATCAAATGCATGCCGCTGTCTGGGCTAGGGGGATATTGATTAACAAACAAAACATCCCATACCCTTCAAGTTCTTAACATTCAGTTGATGGTGGTAGGTGAGTGGTGGGAGCAGGGCTATTGGAGGCCGACCTGGATTCTAAGGGGCAGAACTGAGGATGGAATGGGGGGTATAATTGATATAATGTCACGGAGTTAGGAGATGGTAGAACGTCATGTGTGAGGAGCAGCAAGTCAGCCACCTTGGCTGGACCAAGGAGTGTATGAGGAAGTGGAGGCCTAAGTAATCTGCCTGATGAGGTCGACTGCAGTTTATCTCTGAGTGACTTTAAAGGCGAAGTATCATGCTCTAGTCCAGGGGTGGGGAACCGTCAGCCACGAGGCCACATGGGGCCTTCTAGGTCCTTGGATGTGACCTTGTGACTAATTCCAAGTTTTACAGAACAAATTCTTTTTTAAAGGGGATTTGTTCTGTGAAGTTTGGATTCAAAGGGCTGCACTTAGGGCCCTAGAGCTCTGGCCAAGTGTGACTGTGAGGCTTTCCCACTCATGCCAGTCTTTCTGAGGAATCTGCTGGTGCTTCTGGAACAATGTAGTGATGGGTATGGCCAGACACAGGCTTAAATTGGAGGTCATGGTGTGCAGTGGATAGATCATTGGCTCAGAAATCAGAAGATCTGAGTTCAGATTTCATCTTTGACATTCATTGCAAATGACAAGCAAGTACTTAATCCACTTCAGCTTTTTATATCTGTAAAATTAAGGGATTAGATTACATGAGTTCTGAGATACTTTCTGGCTCTAGATCTAATGTCATTTTGGTAGATTTTTGGAAGATGAATTAAAGATGGGAGAGACTTGAATCAGGGGGACCAATAGGGAGGCTCTTAAAATAATTTAGGCAAAAGGTAATGGTAGCTGCATTGTAGAAGCAGAATGTACCAGACCTGGCAAGTAATGAGGTTTGAGTATGACTAAGGATCCTGGGATCAGTTCAAGGATTATATACCCTTGATAACTCAGAGGTAGAATGGAGGACTGGAGAGTCCAGGTCTTTTGAAGATCCCTGGGTCACAGGTTCAGTTCTGCCACAGAGGAGACACATATTTGGAAACATAATAGGTATAGTTGTGGACTTGGAGTCAGCAAGACCTAGTTCATAGCCTTTATCACACATTTACTAGCAGAGTGATCTTCAGCAAGTCACTTAAACAATTTGAGCCTCAGTTTCTGCATCTGTAAAATGAAGGAGTTGAGTTGGATGGTCTCTACAATCCCTTTCCACCTTGTTTCTAAATCTGTGATCCTGTAATTCCCATGTAGTGAACTTGGATGATCGGAAGGGTAGTCATGTGCTTGACAAATGGAGAAGTTAGGGAGAGAGATGGATTTACAGGAAAATACTGAGTTTTGTTTGGAACATCTTGAGTTTGAGATCCTTTGGCCTGTTCATGGTACATCTAGTTGGAACTGCCTGGTAGGGAGTTAGTGGGATGAGACTGTTAGAGCTCAAGAGAAAGACAGGGCTGGATCGATCTGTAGATCTGGCATTCACCTGCAGAGGGATGATTATTGAACCCTTGGAAGTTGATGAAATTAGTAAAGGGGGAAGGAATGGGGGAGAGGAGGAGAAAGAGAAAGGGAGGAGAGGAGAGGACTCAATTCAGGAAAAGAACATTGGGGCTATACTCATGGTTAAGAGGGTGGTATAATCCAGCAGAGTGGAGTGAAGAAGGGGTCCAATGAGAGAACTAAGAGGGAACTATGCCACAAAAATCCAGGGAAGAGAGTATGGTACTCAGTGCCAAGGGCTGCAGAGAAGAATGAGGGCAGGGGTTAGGACTGAGAAGAAGACTTGAGTCCCAGATATGGAACTCCTTGAAAAAGGAGGTTGGATAACCTGGGGTCTGGTAGATAACTACCATGGCATCTGGAGAGACAGATAGATCTGGAATGAACCCCAAAGGAAGAATGGTGAGGCAATGTGTGTATTGATGAGTTCTTGGTGGCCTCCCAAATGTTATAAAGATGTATTATATCCTTAACGTAAACTTGAGAGTCAGATTGCTCCCTGCTTGATCTGTGGGCGTCAAGGTTTTTGGAAGATGGGAACAGCATAAGTATCTAGAGGATTATTATTTGTTACATAGCCCACTCTCTCCCAGCAGCAGCAAAACATGAAGGAAAACAGTCCTACACAGCCTTGAATATACTACTGTTAGTTATTGACTGAGTTCATAGGGAAATTTGGGTCACGTTCTAAGGCCTCTCCCTTTGGGAGTTTTAATTATAAAGCCTTTACCCAACAATGTATGCTTTGTAACAAGCTGTTTGAGAGTCTTCTGAGGTAGACCTGTTGCCACAGTAGTATAGGACAGTGGTGCCCAGTTTTGTGATTCTAGAACCACATTTGCAATTGCCATTAAGCCCAAGAGCCCCTCGATTTTTATTTTCCTTGTAGAGCATACTAATATCTAAACCAGACATCTGGTGGAATATAAAAGAGCCATATGTGGCTCAAGAGTAGTCAGAAGGCAGTCCAAGAAGCACTGGAATCCTATTTGGAAGTGGGGTCATTTTCCCCTTTACATTTCTGTAACTGCTTTGAAAGGGTGGGGTGAATTAAAAAAAAGGAGGGAAGAAACTCTTACACCCCTAGGCTTTTAGTTATTTTTCTGTGCCTACGAATTTCTGCACATGAATTGATTCCTAGAAACTTTACAGGAAAGGGGAGAATTTAGCATCAGGCTTCTTTTGCCAGTTGCTATCACTTTCTTGTTCCATAGTCTTTAAATGAACTTCCAAGAATCTAGAGATGTCTCATTCCACATGAGGTATAGGTCTTAGTATTTTGGAGTGAAAAAGGTTTTGGTTCAAGCCTTTATTCTATTTCATCACTGATCTGGGTGGTGATGTCATTCTGAGGTGAGATGGACATGGCCATCTGTCTATATGTATGTTCATCCCTTTAGTTTTCTCTTACTACTTCTGATGAGTCAGACAAAATACAGATTCACTCAGACACTGAGCCAAATATAAATACTGCCCATATAAATTGAGAAAATTTTGTATGTGAGCCAAGGGTTTTTTTAAGGGCAGAGCTTCCACTGCTAAAGTTCTGCCATTGGTCCTGGAGTAAGTCAGTTTTAGTATCTTATTTTACTGGCATTTTATAAAAAGTGTGCCTAGAAAGGGTGAACCTGTTAAAGTGTTAGTTATCTGTTAGACTTAATCATCAGATCGTGTACTCCATGAGGACAGAGGCTATCTTTTGCCCCAGCATTTAGCATGATGCCTGGCACATTGTAGGTACTTAAAAATGTTAATCGATTAGTACTTTCAAAAAAAGGCAAGTACATGTGATGCTCAGTTTTGCCAAGATAATGTGTGTATCCATAATATTTTCAGGATCTTCCCACAGAGGACAGAACTGTACCCTCTGAGGAGTAAGCACCTTTCCTTGCCTCATAGAAGAATGGTTATGAGGAGGATCCTCAGATGCCACCAGCAGGGTATAGGACTGATTACAAGAAGGAAAAAAAATGAATTCTGGTTGTTGGTGAGGAGGCTATCTCTTGACACGAAATATGGATCGGATGTAAAAAAAGTAACTAGCATTTATTTAGTGCTTTAAGGTTTGTGAAGTATCTTACAAATATTTTATTCTCACAACAACTCTGAGAGTTAGGTGCTGTTATTTATCTCGATTTTATAGATGAGCAAAACTGAGGCAGACTGAGGTTAAGTGACTTGCCCAGGGTCACAGCTAGGAAGTGTCTGAGATTTACCCATCAAACCACCTGTCTCCTGAGACCTATCATACCTGAAGACTCCTACCCACTTTGGGTATTTTACAGGGGCATATGGTATGCCTATTAGGCCCTTAGAAAGCACTTATAGATGATTTAAAAAACAAACAAACAAATTTTATTCTGTCTTTTGTTTTTGCACATCTCAATTTCCTCTGCATTTTTCTCCTTTTCCCTATCAGAGAGCCATCCCATATAATAAAGATTTTTGAAAAAAGAAAAAAGAGGATTAAAAAATCAGCAACATTGATCAGCATATTGAAAATCTAACAGCATATACAATGTTGTACACCATGGAACCCTCTTTGCCCTACCCCATCACTGCAGGAAAGTTAAGGGAGGTGTCTTCTTATTTCTCTTCTTTGGAAACAAGTTTGATTTGTGTAATTCTGGAACATTTTAAAATAAATTTTTATTGAAATCTTTTTGTTATTACATTGCATTTCCCACCAGTATCTCTCTACTTCCCTTTCTCAGAGAACAATCCCATTTAGCCAAGAACTTTTTTTAAATAGAAAGAAGAAAAAAAATCAACAAAACCAGTCATTATGTTGAATAAATCTGACGGGCGCGTTGTACCACAATTATGAACCCTCCACCCCTGCAAAGAAACGGGGGAGACACCTTCTTCTCTTCCTTCTTCGGTGTCCAGCTTGGTCTTGGTAATTCCTCAGCATTCATTTTTGAATATTAAATGACTGTTCTTTCCATTTATGTTGTTGTAGTCATTGTTCATATCGTTTTCTTGGCTCTACTTCACTTTGTGCTAATTCATGTAAATCTTTACATTTTTCTCTGTGTTCCTCCTATTCATAATTGCTTACATTGAAATAGCATCCATTATATTCATTTACTATAATTTGTTTACCATTACCTGATTGATTTTCAGCACCTGCTTTGGTTCCAGTTATTTGCTGCCACAAAACGTACTACTATGAATATTTTGGTGTATATGGAGACTTTCTTTGTCAGTGACCTCCTTGGGATCTATGCCTAGCAGTAGAATATTTAGATGAAAGTCTAGTTAGGAAACCAGATTTTAGGGGAAAAGTGGTGGTTTCATCACTGTGGGTGATTGAATGTGGTAGGTGTAGAAGGGAAAGGAAAAAAGGGGGGAAAAAAGTTTATGCCTGAGAATAGGATAGGGCTGTGTATCCAGTGTTGTATTTGCCTGAAGATTTGTGAATCTGAGCAAGAGGACTTTAAACTGAAAATAAATGGAGGAGAAGAAACTTGCCTCTGTAACTATTAAACCATGTTCAGATTAACAGCATGTACAGCATAGGAAGAGAATGTAGCTGTGCTCTTACCTCTGTGACCTTGAGTAAATTACTTAACTTTTCTGTGGTTTCCTTAGCTACAAAATGAAACTTATGGTTTAGTTGACCTCAGTTCACTTCAGAAGCATTTCCTAAGCATGTCTCTCTCTCTCCCTCTCTCAAGTGCTGAGTGCTGGAGATACAGACTTAAGCAGCAGAATAGCCCCACTCTTTAGTGAGCTGGATTCTTGGGAGGGCTCTAGCGTCTCTTGAAGTCCTGTCTAGGGACCTGAGCAGAGCGGTAGAGTTGTTTAGTAATTTACCAAAAATATCCAGGAAGGATGGTAAGAGTAAAAACTACTAATGACCTTATGTACGGACACAGATTCCCAAGGTATCTGTAATAAAATGAGCTACGGATCATGACCTGCGCAAGTGAACGCAACTTGGTGAATTGTCCCTAAGACTTGGCTTGTGGCTGAAGGGCCGCAGTAGAAGCGCAGACCTTATTTTTGAGGAATAGATTCGGTAAGAAGAGGGACAGGATAACGATGTGCACGAAGCAGACGCAGCAGACGCAGCCCTGTACGGGGTCCGCGGCCCGGGAGGAGGGGCGGATGGAGGTGCGGTAGCCTAGCGGGGGCGCCCTAGAACACTGATCTCAGAAAAAGGGCAGGAAGATGACGAGTTCTGATAAGGGGCCTTGGAGCTGGCAGGGAGACAGGACGTGGGACAGACAGACCGCTTCAGCCGTTCGGGCTTCTGCTGCCGGCCTCTTTCCCCCTGTGCCTCGCTGACGGTTTTGCCCTTCACGAGGTACAGGAAAGAGACGCAAGGAGCTGCTGTTTTGGAGCTGGTTCTGACCAGTGAGGAGAAAATAGAAGTGCTGGGCCCTTGGGAAGGAGTGAGCCCGCCACCTGAGCTAGACGCAGGAAGAGGACCCAGAGTCCAGTAGGGCGCAGTGGGAGGGCGCTGCTGCCTCACATGTGGACTAGTTGTGTGACCCCCTCGGTTTCCGCATCTTTAAAATGAGGATCATATGGCACATACATCTCAGTTGTGAAAAAATATTTTTAAGAGGTTTGGGAGAGTGAACTGGACAGAGTTTGGGGAATGGTTTATTAGACTCCAGTGGCCTGAGATTCTATAAAGATGCCTAAGAACCAGCTATATAATGACACAAACCAATGATGCTAATGAGAAAGAGGGGGATGACAGTGAAGAGGTTAATGTACATGGTGCACAGTTATTTTATTTTGTAAAAAACACATTTAGAAGATGGATGCAATGTTTAGTCACTAAAGAGGAAGAACATGGAAAAGTAGGAGCAAGATCCTGTCTGAGTAGCAGGAACAACTAAAGTTTGTCATAAACGTGAGGTGGGGGTCTGGAATTAGCTAAGTGGACCGAAAGAACTGCTCCTTGGAGGCAGGGGTACCTTTGTCTGCTTCAGTTTACTCATCTGTAAAATGGGAGTATTAATAGCACTCACCTCCTAGGGTTGAAGATAAAATGAGATAACAACTGTAAAGGACTTTGTAAAGCTTAAAGTATTATATATAACGTCTAGCTGTCATAATTATTATCATATTTGTGTTAATTCCTTTTATAGCTTGAATATCAGACTTAGATTTGAAGCAGATTTCTTATCCCTCATGCCTCCATGAGGGCCCCTCCTGCCCCCGAGTCATGGGTTCCATACATTCTTTGCAGGCCTTGAGCCCTGAGGCCCTGACTCAGCTTGCATGGTCCAGTTAGAATTTCAAGCCCCATAAGCATCCCCTAGTCATGGTTTATAGCATAGAGCCCCAGAATGAGGCTAGATTCTCAAAGCCCATTCAGATTCTGAATTTGGCAGTAGAACTGCCTGCTTCACTGATTGGCTAAATGTACTAAGGCCTGCTTTGACCTGATGAATCCTATAAGCCAGCGCTGAAAGGGGGCATAATTCTCTGGGTCTGACTGATTTTTTCACTTTCATTAGGGCTGCTCTTGGTGCTGATTTGTGTGCTTCCCTCTGTGGGGAAACTGGGAGACCTGGAGAATTGGGCTCACCAGTACTTTATATAACCTTGTTAAATGTCTATATGTATCCTTGCTACTGTTATCTATTAAACAGTGTTGAATTTGGGGTGTTGGTCTTTTATGGGCAGGCATCTGCCTCATTGACTCAGTATCACGAACTCCTCACCTTGAGTCTAGGGAGCGATCACTGTATAGCTGGTCTGTAATAACTCATTGGTTTCTTTTATTCTAGTTGCATTGATTTTGTTCATGTAAAGGCTTGTCTGGAAATAGCATAGAAACCTTAGAAATAGGAGGGCATGGGTTCATATCTTTTATGCAAAACACTATCCTGTGGGATTGTAGACAAATCACTTAACCTTTCAGTACCTTAAGCAACAATCGATGACTAGAAATTTCAAAACGTGTGTTGATTTGCACTAGTAGAGGGAGTTTCTTCATTGGACTTTTTCAATACCAGTCACACATGTACACTCCCTTCCCTGTCCCATTGGCGGTTTTTCATAATCAAAATGATCCTTTTTGTTGTTTGTGATCTCCATCCTTTCTTTGGTTGAGAATATTTCCCCTAGTCATAATTTTTAAAGGTACCTCCTCAGGCCAGGTAGGTGATAATAGATCACCATCTCTGGAGTAATTAAGACCTGAGTTCAAATTTGGCCAAAGACACTGATCCATGGCAAATCACTAACCCCATTGCCTCCTTTGCCCCCTCCAGATGCAAAAATGGTACCTCCTTCTGATTTTCTTTAATGATATGGCCTTTTATATTTAGATCGTGAATCCATTTAGAACATAGCAAAAATTTGATGTAAGATGCTGGTCTAAACACAACCTCTGTTAAAATTTCTTAATTTTTCCTGATGGTTCTTGTTGAAGAGGGGAACCCTTTCACCAATAGTTTATATTCTTTTGGTTATCCAGCATTGGACTGATTATTTTTAAAATAATTTTAATAATTATTATTTTAATAGTGTTTGAAATCTGATAATCCCATGCCCCTTCATTCCTGCTCTTTTATGATCTCCTATATTCTTGCAAATGAATTTATTTAATCTGATTTTTACAAAGTAACCTCTTATTAGTTTGATGGGTATGGCACTAAATATTTAAATTAATTTAGGTTGTATTTTTATTATGTTGGTGAGGCCCAGCCTTGAATGATTAATATCTTGCCATTTATTTTAAGGTACATTTTTGCTGGTATCATATTTTTATACTTTAAATATCTTATATTTAATTTAAAATATTATATTTACTTTTGCTCTGTGCTCTCCCCGTAACCAGTAATCTCTTATAACAGAATTAAAAAAGGGGAAAAAACCAATTCAGCAAAATTAAGCCACGTATTGGAGAAACCTGATGTTACATGCAGTGCTGTAGCACTTGTGTCCCCCCTCCCTGCAAAGAAGGGAGGTTGGAGGAAGAGCCGGGCTCGCCTCCTCCTTCGGCTGGCGCTCGGCGTTGCTGGTGTGCGCCGCGCAGCTTAAGTTGGTCTTTCCGCTTACATTGTTGTCATGTGCTTACTGTTTTCCTGGTTCTTATTTTAAATCAGTTCATGTAAATTTTCCTATGGTTTTCTTAAGTTCATCATAGTCATCCTTTCTTACAGTACGACAGTATTCTATTACGTATTGTGCCTCAGCTTGGTTAGCCATTTCCTCATAATGGCCATTTATTTTGTTTCCACTTTTTTCTTCTGCAGAATGTGCTGTTATTAATATTTCGATATATTTGGGACTTTGTTCCTGCCATTAATTTCCTTGGTGTTTATGCCTACCAGTGGAATTTCTGGGTCAGAGTGTATGAACATTTTAGTTACTTTCCCAGCTTTATTCCAGATTGTTTTCCAGAATGGTTGGACAGATTCACTGATCACAGGTTCACAGGATATTAGTACCCTTGTCCTTCAGTGGCCCCTCCAACATTGACTTTCCCTCCAATTATTTGTCTTCCTTTTAAAATGTAATGTGGTTTTAATTTTTATTTATTACACAAATATTACACAAATATGTCTTGATAAGTCAGGCCCAGTTTATAATTATTGGAATGGAATTGCTTTTTCCGTTCATCTTGGTTTTTATTAGCATTGTATAGAAATGCTAGTGATTTTTGTGAATTTATTTTTGTGTCATATTGCTTTGCTGAAGCTATTAATTAGTTTCCTCACTGATTTTTTAAAAGTAAACCATCACGCTATCTGCAGGTGGTGTTTTTAGCCACATCAAACAGCAGCTGTACTCTTTTCTTCCTGAGGCTGTCGTGCTTCCATTTCACTAACCATGTATTGTATAGAGCAAAACCTTGGTTGAGCCCTGTCTTTAAGAGACTTGGATTCCAGTCTCAGCTGTGCCATTCATTAGCTAGGAGACATTGGGTAATTCAGTGGCCTTTCGTTTCCCTCCATATTTTGAAAAGAGGTAGCAGGATGAGGCAGTCCCAGAGGGAGCTCTCTGTTCCCTGGTGCTGGGCATGGCCTTGTGTTTCTTTTTCATGCTTGTGAGCCTTCAGTATGCCTGCCCTTCAGAGCAGTTTGCTGTCTCCACCCTAGCCTCAGTTCTAGATTATTGCGGGTGGGAAGTAGCTAACCATTCTTCCCAGAATTAGAGCAAAGATGAACAGCCTGGATATGCTTTTTTAGTGGCATGAGAAGTTAACCTGGATGTAGCTCTTTTGTCTCATTTAATCCTTGCAGTAACCCTGGAATTATTATTGTATGTTATCATCCCCGTTTTATAGATGAGGAGACTGAAGCTGAGAGAGGTTAAAATCAGTTAACTAGCACTGATTGATGCTGGTACTGGGGACACGCAGAGAGGCAAAAACCCTGTCTCTTTCATTAGCATTTCCGTCTTTTCTTATTTATTATTAGCCATTAGCTTATTCTTATTAGAACAGCTTTAGTTTTCAGAAGGATTTGCTTATAAAACTGTAAAGCCATAATAAAGATTTTTAAAAGCCATTACCCATTTCTTTTAGATATTCAACTATTTTGCAGAATTGCATGATTTTGAGTTGTGGTTCCTTCCTTTGCCTGAGTTGGCAATCCCTGTTCCTTAGATTGCCCAGCCTACAAGAGTTGCTGTGATCCCATAATCTAGGGGGCCACCCTTTGGCAATCCTAGTTCTTGGAAGACAGGCACGCAATTAATTTCAGCTTTTACACTGAAGCTTGCTTCAGTTTATGTTCGATTCTTATTACCTTCAAAAACCCAAGCTATCATGGTTGGCCCGTTTCAGAAAATTAAACTCTTGGTGAAAAATAAGGGATTTTTGATGTAAAGGCCAGCTAAGGCTTTTTTAATTTTAATTTTATGTTTTTTTAGGGAAGATTTGAAAATTGTACCTACTGCATTTGGAATTATTTCTTTCTGTGAATTGCTGTCCACTAGAAGATTTACAGTCCTATATACAACTTAATTTATCATAAAAGAATTCTCTGTGTGCCATGGAGGCATTGCTGGCACAACAAATATATTTTATAGAAAAGTGCTACTCTTTTTACCTTTTTTGTGCATGTCTTCTTCATAGCATCTGCCTGTCTCGCTGATATAGTTTTGTACTAAAGGACTTTTCCCTTCTAAAATGTGATTATGCTAGGACAGGAGAACTTATCATGAAAGTACAGGCCTGCTACACACCAGCAGCACCAGGTAGTCTCACTCTGTGCAGGTGTTACACTGTCCACAGCGACTGGGTGCCAAGGGAAGCCTTAGATTCCTTCCTGAAGAACACTTGTCGTTTCCTAGCCTGATTTTTCCACTTCATTCTTCTCAGGCTTTGTTAATAAAGCCTTTGGAGGGAGGTCAGGAAGACTTTTTGAATAGTTTCTTTTGAAGAGTGGAAATAAGCAGAGGTAATTTAGACTTGGAATCCTTATACTAGTAAAGTCTATAGTAAAGCAGATGAGGAAAAAAAAAGGTCGTCAGAAGTTGGAATAGTAGAAAGATAGCAGGTTTTGAATAGTTATCAAAATATATTTGTTAAAGCTCTCTATTAGCATTGGATTAGTTTAAAGCATGGTCATTTTCTAATACTCAAAGAAACTGTACTTTAACAAACATTTAAAAATTGTTTTAATATTTATATTCTGTTTAGTTCCCCATTTTCTGAGTTAAGTATGTGAATCTGTCAAAAGGACTTGTTGGGACTAAAACGAGTCTCTAGGCATATGATATCTTGAAAAGGGGGCAGGGGAGGATGGATGGATTCTTTGTTCTCTATGGAATTAGGCTCATTTCTTTGGTTTCATATCTTTCTACTCTTCACACATGCCTACCCCCACCCCCCTCCAAACAACTTGTGGAAAAGACTGGAGAATACTTTAAGACTCAAGGAGCTATGGAATGGAATTGCCTGGAAAAAATACATCTGTGCTGCCTTTACTGAAGTTAAGCAACAGTCATCGCCTTTGTGGTTTTCTTAATTTAAAAAAAAGCATTTTTAAGGCTAGGCAATAAAAAAGTAAAAATAAAACATTAAATCCCAACTTCTAGAGCATTTTATTTATTTATATCTTAATTTTTTGGTGTGTTTTTCTACGAACTCGGGGACAAAAATGTATAGATGTATGTGAAGGCCTGTGTAAGAAGTGATTGAATAGGATGGTTAGTGGGAGGTCAGAAGTTCCCAAATCCGACAGGCCTTTGCTAACTGCTGTGCTTGGTCAGTCTGGTTTTAGGTGGACCATGAAAGATTTAACATGGTCCTGTGGCAGCCTGTCTACTCAGCAGACTGTTGTCTTTAAGAAAGAGTGTTATCTGAGATGCCAGACTGGTTCAGGTTGCTCCAGTTTACACAAATTTAGTCCTTTTTGCCAAGACTACTAAACCTTAGTATGGCACAGATGATACTTCCAAATGGACTGGGAGACAGAGACCTTTTGACCTTGGAGTAGAATATAGATTATAATATTCATAAACATTTTGGGTTTTTTCCCCTTTAAATAGACAGTAAAATATTTTGCGGTTTGGATGAAATAACATCTTGTGTTTTCTATACTCAAATGTATTTTTCAGTTATCTCTATTAGTACCTTAAGTGAATTTAATAATTAAAGGTTTTGGTTATATGTTTGTGAGTTGGTTTTTAAAAATATACATACAAGTAGGGTAATGATAATGCTTCACAAATAATGAAACTTGGAAGATGTATTGTAGCCCTGAGCTGAAAAATGCCTGATATTCTGGGGGGTAAAAGTCGGATGGAAATTGAAACTGTTTACTAGGGTGTTAGGCAGATAAAGGTGATTAAAATAATTCAAAAAAGATGGTCAAATGGACATTTGTGGAGATTGGAAGCTAGTGTGTGAATCAGAATTTTCTAAGTGTAAAGATTCTGTTCCTAACTATTCCCTTTAATTTTTGGTACACTGAGATGATAAATACAGTAATAATAACGAACATTTGCAGTTTTTCAAAAGTTACAAAGTATTTTACATATATTATAACATTTGAACCTAAAATATAATAAATACTGGCAGTATAAAATTCCTTTAAAAATTTTAATGGGTAGTAATAGCTAATATGAAATTTTAAAAAAATTAGTGACTTTGGTGCACTAAAATTATTTAGTTTAAAAAGTTTAAAATGTTTAAAATACAAAGCCTTTGGGAGGAGTGAGCTGCCTAAGGGAGAAGATTCAGTTTCTAAGACAAAAATACTTGCATGACATTGATTTGCATAAGAAGTTTATATTTTGGTAGATTATGTCTGTCTTCCTAAAGACAAAAACTGCCTCAGTCTTCAAACCAACTTCTTTTTTTATCTTAACAGATTCATGGAAATATGTGTTACTTTAATATTGCCTTGGAATTAATGAAGTGGAAATATAGATCAAAGCAATTTGGAGAAAATAGAAAGCACCGTTGTATTGAGCAGACTCTCTTGAGGTAAGATAACGCCTGTCGTTAAAAGTTAGATTTGAATGTAGGAAGCACTGTTTTCAGCAAGTAATTACTGAATAAATGTTTGTTGATTGATTAGTGTCTCAGGAATATGTGGGATAAATTAGTCATATCCAATGTCATTCCATTTATCTCCAAGAAAAAAAAACTGTTTAATGTAATTCTTTAAATTTTAGATCATTATATTTCAAGCAGATTTTCCTGCACTTCAGTTAAGTTTATTTGTTGCTCCTTCATGTAATTTTCTTCATTCAGACCATAGAATGTAGGCATTAGATACTGTTTAACTGCAAAGATTTTAACTTAAAAGGTTAAAAACACATTTCCCCCTTCTAAAGATAACAAAATTCATATGGGAGCTTACTTTGAAATTTAGTTATCTTTATATGAAATTTTTATGCTTTATATGTTGGGAACAAATGTTAGACCTCTCTAAGCAGCAAATTCAGAGTTTATAATTTATCACAAGCAGTAGAAATGCTTATATTGAATGTAATAACTAGAGAATGTTTAATTAATCTAAAGTATAGGGTATTTTAGGTGAGTTTGTTACTTTCCATAGGCTAGAACTCCCGAACATTGAGGACTAGATTTAATTAACAGAAATAATTTGTGTTTAGTTTATTAGTCACTGACATGTAAATAATTCTAAGATTGATTTTAAAAGTGTTTAAAATATGTTAAGCTGTTACACACTTTGGCTTTTATATTAATGCAGCAATACTGTTATTGAATAGTAATAGAAAAGTCAATTTTATTCTCCTCATGTCCCATCTGAGAGCGAGGAGAGGTTCTGTGGCACTATTCTTGAGCTCGTGTACGTGCTTACATTTTATGTGATCATCATGACCTTCGTTACAACACTGCAAGTATCAAAAGGAACTCCAAGCAGTCTTGGTCGCTGGCCTGGAGGGCTGAGGGGTCTGAGAGGTCTGAGTGCAGTTTACGCACTGACCTCTTTCTGAATCTGGCTTTCTCTCTTGGCCTTTTCAGACTTTTCTTCATTTAAAGCCCATACATTTCTCTTCTGGATGAAGAGAAGTTGTTTTTTTTCCCTTAGTCAATCAATAAACACTTGTTAAGTGCCTGCGTGTGCCAAGCCCCGCACTTGTCTCCTAATTGTATGAGTGAATGTGTTTGTTCTCAGAATCAATTTCTAAGAATTGATCCCACAATTTAGTCAGTCACTCAGCAAATGTTTATTGTACTGTGCATGAAAGATGCAAAGAAGTGCCTTTCAGCGATAGGTTATTTGGGAAAAAATAAGGCATTTCACAGCTTCAGGTGCTAAATAAATGGTAACTGTCAGAGGGTACCAAGAGCTTAATAGGAGTTGTCCTGGGAGTATTCTGGGCGCATCTCCATAGAAGTTGGAATTTCAGCTTGGTCTTGCAACAATAAGAAGAATCGTGAATGTGCTAGAGGGTATTCTAAGTGGGAAAAAGTCTTAAGTAAAGAAGCACTTGGGGCAGAAAGTGACAGCTGTATTTCCAGAACAGTGGATAGGCTGGTTTAGTTATCCAAAAGAGAACTCATTCCTCCCTCCCCACAAGCTCACCTCTTGTCTTCTCTCGATTGTACTGTTCTCATTCCAGCTACACAGGTTCATGGCCTTGGAGTCATCTTGGACTTCTCATTCTGCCTCATCTACATACGCAGTCAATTGCCAGGTTTCATCACCTTTGCCTCTGTGACAATCTGACATCCATCTTTTTTTCTCTGCTAGGGCACCAGACTAGTTCAGGGTCTCATCAGGTCTTGCCTAGCCTCCTGTTTGGTTTCCTTTCCCCAAGTGTGTCCTTCCTGCAATCCGTCCTCCATATAGCTGCCAAAGTGATCGGGTCATTATACAGATGTCACCTATAACAGTTAGATATGATTTGGATAGCCCTTTGAGAAGGCTACATTAATTTGGGAACCTAATTCTTAAAGGTGAGAATATAAATCATTTTTAGGCATCTTGAGATCTCTATACCAGACGGGAAAATGTGCTTTTGATTCTTGGGTTGGCTTCTTTTTTCTGTGATGCTTGTGGAAGCTTGATTTTATTATCATTGCTTATTTTTCTCACTGAATAGTTTACTTTAATTCGGCAAAGATTTATTAAGTGCCTACTATGTTCCAGGCACTGTGCTAAACACAGCGAACACAGTGACAAAAATGAAATGATCTCTGCCTTCAAGGTGCTTACGTTCTGCTAGGGAAAATGAACGTGTGCAAAGATCAGTTAATAACTCTCTCACATGGCCTATGGTCTCCAAACTCCTCACTTATCCAGACTATGTCCAATCTTAGGGTTAACACCAAAAGGCCATATATTTTTTGTCTTCTTTTGCCCTTTTTCCTTCCGAAAGTTTTTATTTTAAAAAATTTTTTAAATTTTATTTTGGGAAAATCTTTGCATATAACTCATGTTTATTTTGCACAAATGGGTCACAGGATCCCTTGCTCCAATACAAATATGATTCAAGGCAATAAATGCAAATTGGGTAGAGGACGGTTATGATTTATTCTCAGAGCACGTGGCGTAGGCTCAAAACCAGAGACGTACGCATAGATTTGGAAACACATAGAGCGGCGACTAGCTTGAGCTCCCCTTGGAAGGGAACAGAACCTGCAGTGACGCCACAATCTCAGTGAAACTTCTTGTCTTTTACAAGATCTTGCGTAGGGTCCCGTTGAGACCAGTAGGGTTGCCCAGAAGTAGGGACTCTTCTTTCCTACTTGTCCTAATAAGGCAAAGGTACTGCAGCCATTCCTGTCAGACCTACAGAGTCCAAACGTGTATGCTAGAAGAGGCAGGTATGGCACAGAGGGAAGAGCACTAGATTTGGAGCCCGAGAACTTACCTGTGTTCAAATTCCTAGCCCTGTTACCTTGGGCCAGTCGCCTCAGTTTCCTCCTCTGTAATATGAGGGCCAAATGCCTTCTTCAGTTCCTTCTAGCTCTATAGTTGTGATGCTGTGCAATAAGGGATAGTGTTTTTTTTTTTAAATTTTATTATAGTTTGCATCATTCATTTCCACAAGATTTTGAGTTACATATTTTCTCCCCGTCTTTCCCCCACCCACCGCCCCAAAGCAGCCATCCCAGTGTGTCCCCCCTCCCCCAGTCTATTCTCTCCTATGTCACTTTT